>JANRFK010001605.1:35193535-35231775 GCA_030068395.1 Apalone spinifera | reverse complement strand
CCTGGGATGCGACAGGTCACTGCCCCAAAGCCTGCTGTTCTCTGGAAAATGCTCACCCATTGCAGGCTGCGCAGATTCAACATACGACTATTCATTTCTGGTGCAAAAGCTCCTGGAGTCGTCTGTCAGAAGAGGCCTAATGCGAGAGACAGCTGAACCCAGAGCTCTGTAATCGAGTGATCAGTGGTGCAGAAGCCGTGCTGCCAGCTGCAGAGCCCTGAGGCCTGATTCGCCATTGCCCTGTGCCTTGTGAATGGCATTCAAACCTCAGCAGAGCTGGTGTAAAATGCTCCAGGCCCTGCTGCCCCAGTGTAAATGGTTACACAAGATGCAGGGCCACAGGACATCAGACACCCTGCACTTTGGTGTGGAAAACGAAGGTCCAGAACAGACGGAAGCAGTCCAGGTGGTCAGCTGCTCGTATTAAAAGCGTGTGGCTGTTTGGTGCAATCAGCCGAATTCTAGCCTTGTCTTGCTTGATTTTTCTTGACTATGCTAGGGACCAATGATCCCTCTAATTTTTTCCATCAGTGTGCAGAATAAATGTTGTTATCTGCACCTAGGCATGTGCAGATGTGCACCGCCAATAGAAAAACAGGCTGCCGGCTGTGAGTGCTCTGTCAATCAGCTGGGCGGCATTTGAATTTCTCCTGGGCGGCCGCCCAAGCGCTCAGCTTCCAAGGAACCTGCTAGGGGCTGCTGCTAGAGGAGGAAACTCACACAATTCGTGTCCGCTCCAGTTCAGGAAGAGCATCTGGCAGGGAGCCAGCAATGTGTCATTGTCTGGAGCAAAACTAAGGACACTTGGTGTTTTTTCATACGGCAAAGAAGTCTGCCTGGGCAAGCCCCGTGCTCGGAGGACAGGCATGGTGAACTGATGAATGCCCCATGTCCCAATACGGACTGCTGCTTGGCACAGCTGGCTGGAGTGCACCCTGCCCAGCCTTGGCAAATTACACAGTGGCCTGTCAGTGACTGACTACTGGCCACTTGAGTGCGGCTAGCTGGCTCACAACGTTATTTACGTTTTCAGAATAATAGCTGTAGCTATTCCACTCTAGTGGCTACTGCTTCAGAACTGGTTGGGAGCCCTTCTGCAGACACTGTCAGCTGTGTGACCTCCCGAGGAACAGGCATTCTGGGGCCAACCCCTCAGCTGGTGTAAGTAGCCAAAGTGGGACCCTTCAGATTCACAGGGTCCCACTTCAGCTACAATGATTGAAATCCATCAACCCTTTTCCACCAGGCATGGCGAGATCTCATTCACCGAGTTTTCAGCATGTGGAAATCCATCAGCCATTTAGGAACCTGAGAAGTGGGGTTTCAGGCTGGGCGTGCGCCAGGTAAACAGCTCTGATATTTCTTCAAATCTTTCAGACTGGTAAACCCTACTCCAACTACTTCCCTGACTGGGATCATCCGAGTGGGAGTGGAAAGGGATTTCTCTTGGCTTATCCCTAAGGACTGGAAAAGAGAACAACTCTTGAAGAGCCAGCTGCATTCCTTGAAGCATCCACACGGTCACTGGCTATTTGCTGATGTACGGGAAGATGTGGGTTCTCTCTCTTTGCAAGGGAGCTGCTGTCAGAGTGAGGCTGTTGGTAAATCCTGTGTATGTCAGACTCTGTACTGGCATGGATCCTGTTGAGTGCACAAAGATCCTTTCTGTGTCCAAGCTGGCTGGCAATATGAGCCGTTGAGGCAGAGTGTGGCAAGCCACCCTTACAAATTTCGAAAAGCTCTGAAGGAGACTTGTCATCATGACCTTGAACATGCAGCTCAATCTCAGTTCCAGCACGGAGAGTGATGGGGAAGGAGGCGGATTTGACGCCATGGAGTGGAACAAAATAGCAAATCTAACTAGCCTAAAGGGGGCTAGAGAACCAAACCCATGTGCTTCCTAAAGCTTACTTATTTTATTTGGAAAAGGACTAAGTTATCGAATAGCAGATTCAGATATTTGCCCACCTCCACATGAGGGAGAGAGATGAGAACGTGATCCCTGAGTTGGAAGTCCAGGGATTAAAGGGAATTCTGACTCTCTACTTGGGTGGCTTTGGCCAGGGCCAAGGCAGCAATGGGGCTATTAACCTCTTCACACATCTCCACCTACAATTCTGCACGGCCCTACCCAGCAGACACAGCTTCCCATGGGCTATGGCTTTGGTGTCGTGGGGAGATGCCTCCCCAGGGTTGCTCTGGCCTGGCGATACTGGAAGAAGTAGTTACAGGCTATCTTTGTTTCCCTTGGCCTATGGGAGTCCCTCAAATATAATTTTCTTAGCTTGGAGACCCACCATAGAATCCATTTTGGACTGAGCTGGTACCGTACTGAGCCCTCCAAAGGCATGGGTCTAGCGTTTGGGCCAGCGTAGGGTCCTCCGGCCCCAGTAAGTCCACCAGCTTCTTTACAGCATTCTCCCTCTGCAGGCACAACACAAGGGAGGAACCAGAGGTGAGGTAGCTGCTATGAGCTTCTAAAATTGCAGGCTCCTGAAAAGAAAAGTGGGGAGAGACTCAGATTGTACTGATACACGTTGAGTATTAGATACACCTGGCAAACGTCCAATGGCTAACTACATCCACAGCGTAATAAATACCATTTATTCCCTGCCCTGCTTCCTGCCAAAGGGCCATGTGCTCCCTGCCAATACCGCCCTGCCTCAAAGTTCACCAAGCCAGCACATGTGGCCCACTGGCGAGTGCATGTTACACAGGGCCCACTCGGCACCCTATCCTCAGAGAATAGGGGCATGTTACTTCCGGTGCCACCTAGGGCCCCGTGTCTGTTTGGCTCAAGCTGTAGCAGCTCGTGCTTGGAAGCCGCCGGTTCAATCCAACATGGCTGCTCTCTCACACACGTGCATACCTCTCGTAGGGTTTTACGATAAATCCTTTGGAAGCACCACAATGAAACTTGCTTTCCCTGGAGACATTAAAATATTCCACAGGGGCACACGTGGTGCCTGGCTGCACGTCCCCCTGGCTTCAGGGCAGGGGCGGCCCAAGGCGGGCTACCAGCAGCTGGTGCCCCAGGCGGAACACGCGATCGGCGCCCCCGCCTCCACAGCCCTCAATGGCGTGACGTCATCATTGGGCGCCCCGTTTAACGCTGCGCCCTAGGCGACAGCCGAGTCGGCCTATATGCCCGGGCCGCCCCTGCTTCAGGGAATACGGACAGGGAGAGAAGGAGTTTATTTGCGGGTGGTAAGGAACACAATATGCAGCAATGCAGACTAGCCATCATTCTCAAGGCTTGCAAATATCTGGAGAAAACTCCTTTTCCAACTAATACTGAGCATTCTCCAGGGGGAAAACCAAAACAAACACTAATGATCCCGCATGACAGATTATGCCACCTCAGAGTGGGATGCTGATGTTGCTAAGAGGTTACCTAAGAGTCTTGATACATCTAAGGACATATTTTTCTCATGAAATTAGGTAAAGCTGACAAACAAGTCACTGGCGTCCAAGCTCATTCCCATGGTATTATTGCCTATGAAAAGTGTACGCACAAACTCCACAGGGCTGTGCTGTGATAAAAAAGTGCTGTCGCGTCCCGGTGGAAGAAATGTAACAGCGCAGAATATTTATCCACTTTTCAAATCAAGAATTTCACAACCCGTTGCATTTTGTTTTCAAAAATGTGTTTTTGTTTCATCAAGTGAAACCCATTTTTCAGAAATGTTTGATAGAATTCTTTTGATCAAGAATATTACCCTAACTGCTACCTCAATTATCAACATTTGCCCTGACAAATTAAAATGCTGAGAACTGTTGCAAATACATTCGATATAAATGTCAATAAACATTTCCATTAAAATGTCACAAAAGACTTTTTTTGGTCAACGGAATTTTACCTTTTTTTCAGATAATAAAGGAAATTTCTCAACGAAGAAACGTCTGGTTTGAAAACGTATCCGTACTACTGCTATTACTTTACAGTGTGGTTCCATTATGAAAAGAAACCCAGGAGAAATGCCAAGGCAGAGGATCTAGGTTTATTGTCCTGCAATGTCTCCCATGCAAGCGTGTTTCATTTTGAGGTGCTGTGTCTAACGGCTGACCCTGAAAACTCATGCTGGGACCAGAGAATCGAGCTGGCTTCTTTCCTTCTGGTGCACTGTCACAGGCAGCAAAGTCCTACAGGCCAGACAATGCCCCCATTTACCCCCATGCAACCTCACTGTCTTCAATGACAGCCATGTGTAGCACTCATGTCATTGACTGGGACTTAGATGTCATTGACTGGGATGCCCGAGAAAGATCAGTATTCAGCTGTGTAGGCTCTGCAGGGCTGGCAGGATTCAAAAGCAGCAAAACCTTTCCTCTGCTCCCCAAGTCAGACTGGAACAGAAACCCACAGCAAACGCAGGCCAACACAGGATCTGTAGCATGCACCATGGGCCAAGGGTTAGTGAGACTGAGCGATTGTTCAGCTGCCCGGTAACGGGAGTTGCTTGAGATGGACGTGCCAGGAGGGGATGTGAGCACACCCCTGTATTCCTACTCAGAACTTCAGTCAGCAATGCCTGTGGGTCTGCGCCCTTACACCTCCTCATGCTCCGCTACAAAGGGCAGCTCCTTCCCAAGCTCAGAGCCGGGGCGCAAAGGGTCAAGTGCCCCCAAACACCATAGGAGGGAGAATCAAGGAGCCAGCAGCTGGTGGGAAGAGCCTGCCTTTTGGGGGGTCTCTTGGGGCCCAGGGCAGACTGGGGAACTTGCAGGGGCCTGCTGTCGGCAGCAAAGGTCCCCCCCACCACACTCACCAGCAGCGATGGGGGGAAGTGGAGTGACCTGCCACCAGGGAGTGGGTGGGGGGCAGTTTCAGCCATTTGCCCCTAACCCCCAGGCTCCAAGTGACACAGCCCAGGGATTAGTGAGTGGCCTGGCACTGGCAGCAGAGAGCGACCCCCCTCTGACTCACTCACTTGGAGCAAGAGAGGTGCATCTGGAAGCCAGGAGGTGGAGCAAGCAGGGGCCGGGTTGCTCTGCTTCCTTCACTGCTGCCAGTGACTGTGGTGGGGGGGACCCAACAAATGTTCCCTCTAATTTTCTCTAAGGCATGTGTGGATGTGCACCACCTGCAGAAACACAAGCTGGCTGCTGGCTCTGGTAATCAGCTGTGCAGTACCTGGATCTCTTCTGGGTGGCTGCTCACTCTGTAGCTTAGAGAACACTGGACCCGACCCCTGCTGCTGGCACCAGGCCCCCTGCTAATCCCCTGGGTTGTGCGGAAGAGGAGGAGTGGGGCTGGGGTGGGAAGAGGTGGAGAGGAGTGGAACAGGAGCGGGGAGGGGGCCTGGGGAATGAATGGAGATGGTGGGGCAAGGGCGGGAAGAGGCAGGGCCCTTCCCCGAGTTAGGGATGGAGTGGAAGGAGTCACATGGGGGGGGGGAGTCATGTGGCTGGTCCCCACTGCTCAAAGGGCTTGGCTGTAATTTTTTCTCCTGTGTTATTAAAGGATTCCCACCTGACCCTGAGGGATTCCTGTTTTAACAGCTCCACTTCCAGAGCCTTAATTTCATCACCAGCCCTTCATCTTAACCACCCAGTCTCTGTAAACAAACTACTGACTCTCGCCCTGGGCACCTCTCCTTCTGTGAATGTGCATTTCACACGAAGCTGTGTGAACCCCCTTCCCCTCCCCCCACACCTCCTGTCCGGAAACCTGGGCAGGAGGGGAAGAGGGTTGAGCTCTGATTGCAAATGTAATAGGACTCATTATGAATTAGGGCGTTTACTTAATAACTTATTCCATGCCTGGGAGATTTCCTCCTGAAAGGAATTATGCTCAGAACTCTCCTTTCAAAGAAACCTGGCCTGTTTCTTTGTGCCATGAGATACAAACAGGCTGTCAGCCTTGCCACTCTCTTCCTAGCTGACACCCCATGCAGATAGAATTGTTTTGTGGAATTCACCTGTGCCAACCACTGAGAAATCCTGGACCAGAGTGTTTTGCTTTAACAGAAATGGATTCTATCAGCACATGCTGCAGCAGGACCACTTTAAGTGCTAACACAATCATAGATCTGTCTGGTTTTTAACAAACCTGTTTAGCTTCAGACCAGAGAAGTCCTAAGACAATGTCTGGTTTCAGGCTTATGTGTTTCATCCCAACAAGGCTGAATTTTTCTAGGACTAATTTTCGGAGGATCTTGGAGAGGCTACGAGCCCAGACACCAGGTTTGATCAGCAACACAGTGCACAGAAGTTGAGCTCCTGTAACAGAAAAACAACAGTGAAAGCAAAGCTGCTTAAAGCATGAGAGCAGTGGTACTCACTCAGTAGTTTTAAAGGCAAACACCAGTTAACTGTTTGTCAGCTAGGACAAACATTTAAAGAGCAAGGACTTTAAAACAGCAGCTGGCATGCCGTCTACAGGTCGCTACGGTCAGAACCAAACAGGCACAGAATAAAGATGGTATGCTTTAACATTTTAGTTTTAAAATATATCTAGAGCAGGCAAAGCCAGAAGGGCGATTCTATCTGATATCTGAATGTCTGTGAGCACGTCCAAACATCTTATAGCACAAATCTGAAGATCCAGAATCATTTAAGATCTTCCTGTGGGATGCCATTTTTGCATATGTTAAACAGGGTAATTTAATTCCCCCTTTTCAAGTAATATAAGATCAAAATCAAGCCGAAGTTAGCACAGAGTTTATAATTCAATCCTTGGGGGCAACCACTGAGCCCTTAGCATCCTTTATTTAGATCCCGTATGTGTCTGTTTCCCCACTAGGACTATACTGCTTAGACGGGCACTGTCAAATAGCTTAGCTCTGAGATTCTTACGGGTACTTAGGCACACAACTTCCACTGGTTTAGAGGGCAGTTAGATGTCTAAATATCACTGAGGATCTGAGCCAAAATCACTTTGCGTCTGACCCAAACTCCCCTCTGCGGAGCAGAGAACCAAGCTCAGAATCTTGGTGCACATCCCTGAGAACCACAAAATGAAACTGATCAGGAAGGGGAAGTGAAACTGATCAGACTAGCTCCACTGTCCTCACTGGGCATAATACATAAAGCAATCAAACAGTATAAAAATTCTATCAGTCTCAGTTATTGAAAGCCCCATAATTTTAAGAGTACAATTACGATTTTATCTCGATAATATCCTTTTAAGATTTGCAGGCAAACTGTAATGTTGGAAACAGTGAACTGGGACCATCAGCTCCTCGTGTCTGGTCATGTCAGCTAGCATGAAGCATGTAGTAATAATAATAATAATGAGTATTGCAGGCTGCTAATACTGTTACCGTTATTATCTGCCTGCATACATCAGATGTCACTTTATGTTTTCTATGCACCAAGTTACTGATTATACAGATGTTAATGCAACGAAGCATCAGTAATGCTACATATAATTTGGCGCATGGAGTTATTTTCAAATGGCAAGAGACATGTTATTGATTCATGACACAAAGCAATTTGGAGCCAGATAAAAAACAACAACACGCCCCTCTTCTGTGTACATCTCAGTGAGACAAATTAACCCATTTTCTTCTGGGAGCTCTCACATTACAGGATCTCATATTTTCTGTACAAAATCCTTGAACAGAAAGGTAAATGCCATAGCAACAGCTTGCTCTGCAGAGGCAAACCTCCTGCTACCCTCAGCTACTGGTGGATAGAACGGCAATCTAAATTACATATTGTTACATAAGTAGTCATTGTCCTCGAGATGTTTTATGCACCATCTGCTGTGATTCCGGGCAAACATTCCTATTCTTTCTGGGATGTGCTTAACTATATGTGCTGCCTATTCATACAAATTCCACACCCAAAGGTGCGTACATGTTCTTACCTTCAGGTGAGCCTGCAAAACTGATACCTTCAGCTTCCCCTAAGAACCACACAGGGTGCATCTACATTGCATCTGGAGCTCAAAAGAAGCTGTGCAATTTGAGCTATGCAAATTGTGTAGCTTATCTTGAGTTAATTTCGAAATAAGCCGCTACTCCAAAACTCCTCGTGGAAGGAGGTTTATAGGGACGCTGGAATAGCGAGCCCGTGAGAGTTCGAAATAACAGGCGCACTCAAACGATGCGGAACAGCTATTTTGGGACACCTCCCGTGTCTAAGGCGGTTTTGCCTTCCAGGAGGTTGAAGCCAACCTGTGGCACTCACTTGTGTACACTTCTAAACTGGAGAGGCTTTCTTCCTTGGGTGTGTGGGGGGTTGTAAATCAACACGGTCTCAAGAGCAGCACGTGTCAGGTTCCTGGGATGTTTAGACAAGGGAGTGTATGTCACTGTCTGTGTTCAAGCCCAGGGAAGCATCTCATGCAGTTCAGGCACCATCCTATTGGCGTCTAACCAAGCTGGCTCCACAGAGGCCCTTTCCTCTGGGATATCTGCAGCCTCGCACTGCGCGTGAGTCAGGAAGCTGGAGAGAGAGCCCTCACCTGCTTGCATGTAGGCGAACAGCGATTCTGCGTGGCCTCTCCGAGTCTCTGCCCCTGGAGAAGAACAGCAAAGGGACTTGGGTAGGTGAGCGCTGCTGTGGGGCTGCAGGTCGGGAGCGCGGTCCTCTCTGCTACACTGCAGCGTGTGGCAGTTACAAGAGTGAGCGCTCTTCACGGCACGGGCTTTGTTTTCAAATAGCCCATTCCCACACACAGGGCTGGGACTCAGAAGTGCTGAGCACCCACAAATCCTATCCAGGTCTAACACGGGCCCGCTGAATGGGGAGTATTCCCAGGGACAATGCCAGCCACCGGAGGGCCCAGTGCAAAAGGGCGTCAGGCCCCACGAGAAGACCCTGCGGGCGAATGTTTTCTCCCGCTTGACGGGGCACCGCTGATGGGCGATAACGGGGCAGCTACAGGAAACTTAAGGCCCACTCGAGTTACATGTGAACCAGGCGCGGAGGAAGCTCCCTACAAGCGAGGGGCCATCAACACCCAACACCTGCACGGCTCCTTCCTGAGCCCTCACCCTCGCATTGCCCCTCCCCCCAAGACCCTGCCCCTGCTTGCTCCTTGCTGCCCCTCCCCTTGCTGCTCACTCTTACAGCCAGTGAAATATGACGGGGCCTTGGCTCTCTGACCTCGTCCAGCCCAGAGCCCCTGATGTGAACTGGGGAGTTCCCTGGGGTCCTGCTTTCCAGTGCCCGGGCCCCAAAGAAAAGCGCCAGACGGATTACTCTGATGTCCTGCCCAGGGCTCCGGTGATGTACAAACCAGACTCTGAGTCACCATGCAGCCTGGCAATGGCATGAAAAATGCCACTTAGGGTTCCGAGGGCTGGAACCCCATGACACCCACATGCAGAGCCAAGCAGCTCCAGCGCTGTGCACACCCCTAACGTACGTCACACGCATATGGGGCACCGCCCAGTGACGGGATACTTCTGAGCCTCTCAGCCATCTAGGGCACAGCGGGCTCGCAGGCTGAAGTGGACTGTGCTCCGGGCACAATGTCCATCAGAGAGGTTACCAAATGTCCAGGCGTCTTAATGCTCGCGTTTATGAAACCGACACCCCCCCAAGGGACAGGCAATGCAATATGGAGCCTTCCACCTCTAGGCGAGTGGTTGATCGCCAGCCTCGATAAGCAAGGGCTGGGCAGTGGCAGGGGACGGCTCTTTGATGGAATCAAGTCATGGCTCTCAGTGCAGCTGCAGCAGACAGGTTACCAAACCAGCCCATTGCCCCTCTCTCGGCATTCTTGGCAAGGGCCATGGAGCCTGAACTCCCCGCCGGCCCCTCTGGAACATCCCTCCCCGTCACTATCAGGATCCAGTGCTGAGGAGGCCTGTAATTTTAGCCTTTAGTACAGGGCCATCAGTCTCCCGGCGGTCAGCCTGGCCGCTTGAACAAGCCTGACGCTCAGTTAAAAAGCAAACCCAGGAAACTCTGTTTGCTAGCAGCAGACAGTCACCCCACCACTTCGGAGTCCATACAGCCTCACATCCGCGTGGCTTCTGCTTCCCGCAGCCTGTTCTCTGGGAGCTGCCCAGCCGCTGCATCCCTTCCTTGCCATGGCCACTGGTCTGTTCTGGGAGCAGATGAAGAGAGAGTAGGGAGCAGATGTTTCTGCACTGCAGCGGGGGAGGTGATGCCTGGCGGGGCAGAGCTCATGCACTCTATGGGGTGGTGTGGGCAGCAGGTATGTCTGACCGGAGCTGTTCAGCTCCAGGTCTGCCTGACCCTGGGTCTGCGCACAGGTGACTAGCCCACCCTGCTGCTCATGCTGCAGTATCCACACGGACATTGTACCCGCACTGGCAATGGCACCTCCCCACTGTAGTGAAGACAGCCCCTTTGTCATCCATCCCCACGCGCCTCTTCCCTTCTGGGCTATTCTGGGAGCTCACACTCCTTGACAGTCCTAGATGGGACTGCCTCTCTGCCTGGGACACAATGAAGGCTGGAAAGGGGTCCAGCAATTAGGGCACTGACCGAGACTCAGCGAATCTGGGTTTAAGTCCTAGCTCTGACACAGATTTCCTAGGCAATCTTGGGCAAGTCACTTAGTTCCCCAGCTGTGCAGTGGGGAGAACAGCAGTGCCTGCCTCGCATGGGGACGTGAGGATACGCCTATTAAAGACAGTGCAAGGCGTCCCCATCCCATGGTCAGTGAGCAGACAACAAGTCTGGACCTTGTACTTTGCTCTCCTGCAGTCAGCCAGGCTGGTGACTTCCAGCACCATTTCACGGGCCAGCCTGAACTTGGGCACAGGCGGCCTTCCATGCTCCACTCCGTCTGCAGCACTCAGAATCAGAGAACCCCAGGGCGGGCAGAGACCTTGGGAGTTATCCAGTCCAGCCCCCTGCCCAAAGCAGGACCACCCCCAACTCAACCATCCCAGCCAGGGCTTTGTCCAGCCGGGACAAGCACCTCTAGGGATGGAGACTCCACCCCCTCCCTAGGGAACCCATCCCAGGGCTTCCCCACCCGCCTAAGGAAACAGCTTTTCCTAATATCCCACCTAGACCTCCTCCACTGGAACTTGAGCCCATTGCTCCTCATTCTGCCGTCTGCCCCCACTGAGAACAGCCCCTCTCAGCCTCTTTGGAACCCCCTGCAGGGAGTTGCAGGCTGCTCTCAAATCCCCCCTCACTCTTCTCTCCTGCAGACTGAACAAGCCCAACTCCCTCAGCCTCTCCTCGTAGGTCATGTGCTCCAGCCCCCGAATCGTTCTGGTTGCCTCTCCCAATGCTGATCAAGCCAAATGATATTGTAACAGAAATCAAGAGCAAGGGCCAGTCAGTGCCTGCCCCCTTTGGAAGCAGAGGTGAGCCCCTCATGCTGGCACCACCCAGTGAAAGGGCTGCAGTGATCAAATCACCCACGACCCCCACTGGGCCAGCAGCCTGGAGCCCATTACAGGGGGAGGGGAAGTCATGGTCAAGGAGAGGGTGTGAGTCAGCACACTCGCCGGTGTCCTCCGCAACAGGACCCTATGGACCCTGCTCTGCTCACCAAAGCTGCTCCCATCCTGGCATCCCTTGCAGAGAGTGGCTGTGATGCTACCGCCTGCCCAACTTCTCCGGAAGCACAGGGGTCCGCCCATTGGGGCTGCTAACCCCATGGGGCGGGTAGGACCAGTGGCTGCACAATTACAACGGCTTCAGTAAACACCGAATGGCCCTGCCGTATTTCAGGACCAGGGAATCATCCGAGAGCAAACTCTGCACAAAGGGCATCACTGCCCCATGCTTCTGGTCTTACCTTCAGCCCGGGATCCTCTGCCAGCTGGTGGCAGGTACTTCCCAGCAGGGCGGCGAGTGCAGTCTGCAAGGGGAAGGAGAGGTGCTTGCTGTGACTAATCCCAGGGGGACAGCCACAACGGCTTGTTGCGCCTGGGCCTGTAGCGGTAGGTGCCATGGCAATAGCAGTGGCCTTCGCCCAGCTGCAACCACCCCAGGAAGAATTGCTGTTCAGAACACAGACCCCCGAGGGAGAAAACAGCAGGAGGAAAGAATTCAGAGTGACCTGTGAAAGAATTCCTGCTGGCTGCGGGCGTGTGGTTAATTGCAGGATCTGTGCTTCATTTCTACCCTGACAATGGCCTAGCTGGGAAAACAGGCATCTGAACCACCCCCCCTCCCTGTGCTAGCTGATCTCTCAGCCTGAACCTTTCGTGCACCAGGACTTTAAGGCAGGTCAATACCGCATCAACTCGCATGGCTTCTTGGGGAGATCTAACTTTGGGCTGTTGGCTCCACTTCCTTTCCCCCTTCTCGTGCTCCTCCATGCCGCACACAGAACATCTGTGTAGTTCATTTGCAGATCCTGGCAGCACGTACGTACACTTTGGACATCATCACAGTTCACGTCAGCTATTCGACTGGGCTGCCGCACTGTTGTGCGCTGCACAAGCACTGGCAGGCGCATGGGAACTTGAGTTGGCAGCAATGCAGATGGGCAGCGACAGGAAGAACCAGAGGGTTATTATAACTCATGAGGAATTTATCATGAGTCTATGGAACCCTGACACCTTTGCCTCACCCGATACACATGCCCCTATCTAGATGCCCGGGGTGTGATGGGCACATGAGGTTACAGCATATGTGCGTTCTGGATTATTTACCCTTTCTGTGCTGGGATTCAGGATTTCCCTAGACCTTTAGGGATGTGTCGATGGATTTCCTATTGCAAGTTGTTTGGCACTGCATCCTATCCCTCCCTCTGAGGCTTCCGGCATTGGCCACTGTCGGCAGACAGGATACTGAGCTGGATGGCCCTTGGTCTGACCCTGTCTGGTCGCTCTTCTGTTCTTAAGCAATGGAGCGAGCACCAAGTTTGGCTGTCCCAAGGCCTCCCCTCTGAATGCTAAGAGCCCAGTTTGCCAAGCGATTCGGTTTTAGTAGGTTGGGAGGCACACTCCTTCCCACAGAAGGAAACAGGCAGGTTTCCCGCACAGATGTGTTAGTGCCAGCATGTATCATTCATGTGTGGGGAGCTTCTGGAACGGCACCATCCATCTTCCATGAGCTGCTCTCCTTTAGTTCAGAGAGAAATACTAAACAAAGGCTGCAGTGCGTCACTGCGCCAGGCCCCAAGGAGCCTATCTGCATCGGGACACCAGGCCCTGGCGCGTCTGTTACTTTGCACTGTCAAACCCAGCAGCAGGAGTCATGGGGCGGATGGCTACCCGTGTTCTGCCGTGAGTCTCAAAGCGATCAATCATGATCACGGGGGGCAGGGTGCAGGGAGTGCTTAGAACAGGGGACTAGATGTGGGAGTGGTTAGAGAAAAAGACTGGGGCCCATTACTTTAGATTCTGTGCCTGGCTTTGCTACTGTAAGCCCTTCAGCACACCATACCGGCTCTCTGCGGCTCGGTTTCTGCTAATAGAAGCATACAAAATGGCTAGAAGCCTATTCCCCTAGCTCACAGGGTGTTGTAGGGGCTATTCAGTAGTGGAACGTGCTTGGAGAGCCTCAGGGGAAAGGAGCAATGGGGGTACACAGTTGTGTTAGACTATTAGGGCCAAATCCTCCCTCCAGGTGCACCCCTCGGCTCCCAGTAACTTCACTGGATATGCACCTACGTGCAGAACTGGCCCACTTCATGTGTCTCTCCTCCTGCTTGAATGGAAGCCACAGCGGAAGGCTCCTTTGTCTGCACTGCACAAGCAGCCCAGGGTTTGCCTAGCTGCAAAGGCCGTTACCAGTAACAACTCCTACCGGCTATGAGCTCCTTGTCGGTGAAGAAGAGAACCGCCTGCCTGAAGGCCATCTCTGGAGTCAAGGCCATGACTCTCTGCAGGTCCCTGGCGCCCATGCGCCGCTTGTCCCCCAGAAGCCTTAGCTTCTTCAGGGTCTCGGCAAGAACCCCAAAGGCGTCGACCCTGCGCAGCGCACAGACGAGAGCTGGGCTGGACATCAGCATATTGAGGCTTCTTTGCCAGGAGGTGTCACCCACCTCGAAGGGGCTTACTTCCTTGGCCTGACTTCGCGTGAGACGGGGCAGCCATTTGAGGCTCAGAAGCTCAAACCCGGGGTCATGTCCCTCTGCAAGACAAGATAGACCTGTTCATTATTAAGTGGTAGCGCGTGTCTCCCCCTCTGCCCCATTCCCCAGCCAGGGCGAAACGCAGCATATTCAAACAGTGCCTGACAATCGAGCCGGGAACAGGCTCCCTAGCAAATAACAAACCTTGTGCCTCATCAGCAGAGACACATGGAGATCAAGTGATTAAAGAAAGGCGTTAATGGAGAGCAGGTGAAACTATATGTTGGGAATCCAAGGGTATTTAAGTGCTTTGACACAGAACAGCATATAATTATAGATACTCTGTAACCACTCTGATAATGCTTCATTTTAAGGGATATTAATTATAGTAATAAGCGCCATTGTAACACTGACTTGTCACTGGAATAGCTTAACTATTGTTATGTTTGCAAACTAGGCTTGTTTGCTGGGTAGCAAGATGTTTGGGGTTCAATGCATAATTATACGTTGCTGAAGTTACGATGGGCTAGATTTGGGCACCCCGGCACGCCTGCGTAGTATCTTCCTCTGCGAGCCCTCCCATTGGTTTCCAGATGGCTCTCCGGGTAAGGTGCAACGCAGCAGGAACCAGGCTGCTGAACTCTGGCCTGATGTTAATGAATACATTGTTTTCTATTCCGTAACAATTTCTGCGCAATTACTTCCCGTTAGTAGAACACAATAATCATACTACTTAGCTCTTCTTTGGCACTTCACAGTTAGAAAGCACTTTACAAAGGAGGTCACAGTCACTATCTCCATTATACCAATGGGGAAGCTGAGGCACAGAGGAATGATGTAACATGCCCATGGTTACACAGGAGATCAGTGGCAGAGCTAGAGTAGAAATCAGGTCTCCTGACTCCCTTGTTCTCTTCCCCATTTGTAGAGCCATCCTGCCTCCTAAATACTAGGGATGGGTAAACTGGTTCCGATGACACATATGAGCTAGCCTGAGCCTTACCACTCCCTCAAACTGGTCCAAACCCTCTGCATCAAAAGGTGCCCACCTGGGCCAAAATGTTCTTTGAAATGTGATCCATGGATGAAGTCATCACTCGCTGACATTCGCAGACCTTTGATACCTTTAGGGAGGTAAATCAGCACATCTATGGACCTGCTGTGTTAAGAGGTAGCTCCTCCCAAAAAGGCTGGCTGGGGAGGTGCAAGCTAGTCAGATGCTCAGGCTGGAAGAGAGAATTAGTCCAGCAGCAGGGGGATATGAGGATGACACAAAAAGGATGTAGTGGGGGGAGGGTACTAGTTGAGTCCAGTACATGCAGCGTGCTGGGCGAAGAGAGAGCCCTGTGGGAAAGGGCTAAAGGAGGAGAGACGCCGTATGTGATATTGGTGTTGGGGACGGGGATGTAAACAAATCACTCAACAGAGAGTCTGAGAGGTACGTGGGGCATCTAAGGATGGGGAAGAGCAGGCCCCATCACTCCTTTCCCTAAATGAACCCGCTGAGAAGAGGAGCTGGATAGAACGCAGCTGGCCTAGGCCTCCAACCCTTCCCCAAGAGCAGGACTCACCGGAGTTTTGAGGCTGCTTCTGGAAGCCAGGGTGAAGGATGTGGCACAGAAGATGGCCAGCACTCTTCACGGTTTCCTTCCCAACTAGCGTCAGGATGACAACTTGTTCCATTTCAGGATCCAAGGCGTAGGTTCGGCGGCATAAAAGATCCAGAGGAACCGTACCCAAGTCTGGCACTGCACTCAGATTGCCTCCTGCCCAGGGAAATCAAAACAACATTCCTAATTATCCAGGGTAACAGCTTCCCCGTTCTCTGAACGTGGAGGGACTGACTCATCCTCTAGGGAATAACAGAGCCTGGGTTCTAGGAGCAGAGCCCCCAGATACACAAGTAGGACATCAGCAAGTGTCTGGCGACAGTCCCACGCTGGTCTATAGCGAGGGCTGACCTGCACAACACCAGCAGGGAATTGTTCTCCAGCCTGAAACCGACCAGAGCTAGAAAGGCTGGGTTGCGTTTCTAACTGACGTTTAGATATTTATATCCGGTTAGGGCAGTAACTGTTTGTGACGACGAGTCGGGGTTCCTCCGATCCTGCAGCCGTGTAGCAGCAAGAACAGACTCCGCCAGCCAGTAGAATAGAGGGGGTTTATTGCTCCGCCAGGATACTGCACAGCATAGACGTGATGTGTCTACAGGAGTCTGGGCCAGGATGCCTCAGACCCCTTGAGATGGGGTCCCTGGGCCCCTAGATTCCAGCCCCCTCCTTAGTCTGTTTCCTTCATGGTTCCAGCCCAAGACTGCCTGGCTCCCAGAACCAGGTGTTCGTCTCCGCCTCCCATCCTTTGTCTCTCCCCTGGGGAAAGAGCCTTGTTATCTGGTCAGGCTGGTCCTAGTGTCTGGGCTAATACACATGTGGGTGAGTCAGTGGGAATCAATTCACACATCACAGTGCCGGGGGACACCGGGTTACAGAGAAGACAGCACCCCCACTACATCACACTGTTTTTCCAAGGAACATCAGTGTCTATACATTTATTTTAACTGCCGGCAGAAATTAGCTCGTTCATTAAATCAGATGCGAGACAAAACTCCATTCAGAGCAAAGATGCGCCTGCAGTTAACCGATTTCTGGTTACTCGGTAGCTCTGCAGCATGGAACAGCTTTCCTGTGCTTCAGCTAGGCATGCCCAGGGTCCGACGACAGTTGGAAATCCCTTGAAAGGAACTTTGCCACATTCCATTCCTATCACTAGTCAGTTCTTAAAAACTTGTTAAATGATTAGGACCAGCCTGGGTTTATCAGTTGCTGTTGATCCCAAGAGGTAATTACAGCAATTAGGGATTTCAGCCCAGATCTCAAAGCCTTAGGTGTGATGAGACACAGGCGGCCTAACCACCTTTGAGGATCTGGGCCTTCAGGTCTGCAAATTGGACTCCAAATCTCCCTTCAGAATTCTTCTGAGTACACACTGGGTCTGGAGCCCTGGTACTCTGGCAAAGCACTGAGTTCAGTGGAAGGACCAAGCAAAGATTCCCAATTTGAGTTGGATCACCAGATCCTTCACTTTCATACCAAATCTATTACCCTCCCTAGCCCAAGGCTACTTACAAACAGAGCCGCCAGGGAAAATCTCCATTGCTTTATCTCCTTTGTGCTACTCATTCAGATTTTACAGCCCGGGCACAACATGATACAAATACTGATCGATAACACACACCCACTCTTGGCTCCCTAACGCCAGTGCATATGGCCTCATTTCTGATACCCAGTAAAGTCAGGGTAGCACCTTACCCCACTTGTCCGATCGGAGTCACTAACCAGCAGCATCGGGAAAGGTCTTAGAGGCCAGTGCTAAGTCCATTATTGGTGACAATGAACCAGATCTGAGGTTCGGGCTCACAAAAGCTCCCAGTAAAGAGCCCAGGCTCTGGCAGACCTCAGGGTCCCGCTCTGTAACAGCGGCACTCGGACTTACCCAGCGTCTGCAGCAGGCTGTCGGTATAGGGAGCCACGTGGATACCCCATGCAGATCCCAGTTCAGCACTGGGTGGCAAGCTGCTTCGTGGCTCCCCAAGGAGGCCCCGTTCTGCCAGTTCCTTCATCAGGCCTAGGGACAGAACGACAGACAGAGTTTGACGCACTATTCCCGGTGCATGCCGTCAGCGCACGGCTCAGTGGGAGTGCGCTTCATCCTGCCATCTATCTTTGGGTCCTATTTCCAGGCTTCTCTGATGGAGACATTAATAAGGGTGATGGCGAGTAAAACACATCGTCAGAAGCAGCCTCACCAGCACGGCAAGCCACATTCATTTACAGCAGGATTCAGTAATGGCTGAAAAGGCTGGCTGGGCCATTCCCGTTCTTAGAAACACTCTCAGCCTTGAGGCCAACATCCCAGCATTCGCAACCCACACCTCCCCCGCTCCACGGAGAACGAGGAGCTCTGTGTTCTGTCTCAGTTGGGACTAAGCAGGCTGCGTCACCAGGCACGGCCGGCTGCTCCTTGGCAACGCTGGACTGCTCAGTCGAGGCCTCGTACCAGCTTGGCATTTCCTGGGGGCCAATCTAAAGCTCATTGGACAAGACTGTCCGCTTGCTCCACAAGCTGCTTACGAAGAAGCCGCCAGCCCAGGTCAGCGCTGGAGCCATGCAAGGGAGCAGGGGTGGGGTTCTGCAGAAAATGGAAGACAGGCCGGAGAGGAGGCAGGTGCCCCGGCAGCCAGAGAAGGCTGGATACATTGTCACGAGACCCCGGGGAGGCAAACACCACAGAAAGCAGCACCTCAGGCCAGACTGACAGCTTCCCACATGGCCCTGATTGGCCCAGGAACCCTATTTAAGACCAAGAGGAGCCCCAGGAAGTGTCTGTGCAACTAGGTGGACTCCCCAGCCAGCTACAGTGATGGACCTGCCTCGTCTCACTCCCAGACTCCAACCCTGACTTGGAGCCCTGGCTTCTGCCCTGAACACCAAGTCTGATCCTGACCCCAGCTTCGGTACCTGGACTTGGCCTCCCACCTGGCTTCTGTATTTAGACTCTGACTTGGGTTTTTGACACCTGGCTTTGGCGTCTGATCCCTGACTAAGGCTGTTGGAGTCAGGCACCAGCTCTGACCATAGGCGTGATCCTCCAAGCGTTGATCATGACAACAGGAAAGGGATGTCTGCAGAGCTGGTCTAAGGATGAAAAAGATCCGTTGTGATCAGATCTGGACATTTTCCCTAAAGCTTTAATCAAACACCAGGTGTGGTACAGGGAGCTGGGTGACGTTCTGCCCTGCGTTAGATAGACTAGATTCTCTCTCTCTCCTGGCCTTCAAATACGAATTCCCAGGCATGTAATGAAGCCTGGGGTCACTCACAAATAGGTGATGGCAGGGGCCAGGTCTGAGTCTGACAGGATGGGGCACTGGCTTCTGGTGCAGTGGCAAATGGGTCCTTTTGGCCACCAGGATTATCTGGGCAATGAGGAGTCCAAAGACTGGAGCCTGAACACCAAATTACTATGCAGCCTGATTATCCTGCTACCCTGAATGTGGATCCAATGGTGGAGGCTGATTCCCACACAAGCCTGGTGATGCATCCTCCTTACTGAAAGCTACGGTCAGGGGCGAATATGTGGAAGAGTTTGACTGCCACCCGGGGAGCTGTTAAATGAGGCTGCCCGGTCGGAGTGTGCACATCCGAATCCCAGCGCCCTTCCCTGGGGGACCTGGGAAGGACTGGCTTTACCTCTCACCAGCGCAGGAACGTGATGGGCAGCATTCTCCTTTCGCAGCAGTAGGATCAGGCAGTGCAAGCGTGGCTCAGCAGGAAGGTCTTCTCTTGAGGGTCTCCTCTCCTGGGCACTTGAAATCTTGTTAGGGCAAAAGACAGCCACCTGAAACGACACAGGCCAGCATGTCCTCATGGGAACCTCCTGCTAGTCTCCTAAGTCCACCCTTTACAAGTCGTTGATTTGCAGGGAAGCTGAGCACGCAGATCTCAGGAGGCCCAGGGGAGCTGTGGGTGCTCCTCGCCTGGGCAAATCAGGCCATTTGTATTTCAGTGCCAGCCTGTGGATTTAGGGACCTTCCTTCACAAGCCTTTGGGAGCCAGTGATATTTGCATTGGTGTGAGGACGAGGGAGGATGGTTCTTTAGGCCTGAAGACAATCAGGTGGGAAACAAGCTCCTTGGGCAGAGTTTTCTTGGTAAACCAGAAGGTGCCCTACTCTCCAGTTCCACCTCCCCCTTACCCTGCCGTGTGCACACAGGACTTACTAAGGACTGTCTCCCTGTGCAAGGAAACATCTCACTTACATCAGTGGGTGTTGGGCTGGTGTGAGCAGTGCAGGCCTGGGCTCACTCCCGTCTATCTCGGTTGGCTTGGAAGCCCTGTTTTAATGATTATCTTGACTTCCTTCGACTAAGATCTGACAATGCCAAATGCAAATGCATTCAGCTGCACCCAATGTAAGATTACACAAAGTAGCAGATAAAAAGCTTGCCAATTGGCACCATCATAGGAGAACCCTGCCAATCTACAACAATACATGCTCTTTGTACAGAAGGGGATTAATTTATGAGAGATGTGAGGAACCATGAAGTTATGGAGTCACATATGACACATGAGGAACATCCTCTTGATGACACATTCATTGATTAAAAATTCGTTTCATAGTGATAAAAATATAAGAGTATAAGAACGGCCAGACTTGGTCAGACCGAAGAGCTGTCTAGCCCAGTGTTCTGTCCTCTGACAGTGGCCAATGCCAGGTGCCCCAGAGGGAGTGAACGGAACAGGAAATCATCAAGCGATCCCCCCGCTGTTGCCTATTCCCAGCTTCTGACAAACAGGCTAGGGACACCATTCCTACCCATCCTAGCTAACAACCATTGATGGACCAATCCTCCAGGAACTTATCAAGCTCCTTTTGAACCTTGTTAAAGTTCTGGCCTTCATAATATCCTGTGGCAAGGAGTTCCACAGGCTGACTGTGCATTGTGTGAAGAAATACTTCCTTGTTTGTTTTAAACCTGCTACCTATGAATTTCATTTAATAACCCCTCTTTGTGTTATGGGAACAAATAAATAACTTTTTCTTATTTACTTTCTCCACACCAGTCATGATTTTATAAACCTCTATCATATTGCCCCCTTAGTCTCCTCTTTTCTAAAATGAAAAATCCCAGTCTTATTAATCTCTCCTCATATGGCAGCCTTTCCAAACCCCTCATCATTTTTGTTGCCTTTCTCTGAACTTTTTCCAATGCCAAGGTATCTTTTTTGAAATGAGAGGACTACATCTGCTCACAGTATTCAAGATGTGGCTGTACAATGGATTTATATAGACACAATAAGATATTCTCTGTCTTACTTGCTTTCCCCTTTTTAATAATTCCTAACATTCTGTTTGCTCTTTTGACAGCTGCTGCACATTGAGTGGATGTTTTCAGAGAACTATCCACAATGATTCCAAGAGCTCTCTTTTGAGGGGTAATAGCTAATTTACTCCCCATCACATTTTATGTATAGTTGGGATTATGTTTTCCAATGCACATTTCTTTGCATTTATCAATACTGAATTTCATCTGCTGTTGTGTTGCCCAGTCACCCAGTTTTGAAAGATCCTTTTGTAGCTCTTCATGGTCTGCTTAGAACTTAACTGTCTTGAGCAGTTTTGTATCGTATGCAAATTTTGCCACCTGTTTACCCCTTTCTCCAAATCATATATGACTATGTTGAACAGGATTGGTCCCAGTATGGACTCCTGGGGGACACCACTGGTTACGTCTCTCCATTCTGAAAACTGATCATTTATTCTTACTCTTTGTTTCCTGTCTTTTAACCAGTGACCAATCCATGAGGGGACCTTCCCTCTTATCCCACGACAGCTTAAGAGCCTTTGGTGAGGGACCTTGTCAAAGGCTTTCTGGAAATCTAAGTGTACTTTGACCCCCCCCCCAAAGAATTCTAGTAGATTAATGAGGCAGGATTTCCCTTTACAGAAACCATGTTGACTTTTCCCCCAACACTTTATGTTCAACTAATGTGTCCAGTAGTGAATTTGCCCGGTGATGTTTAGATTTAAGGTGTGACCCAGCTCCCATTGAAATCAATGACAAAAATCACGTTTGACTTTCACAAAGGCATGTTCTCAGCTGCCAGGTAGGAGGGGCTTTAATGGGATTTTCCAGCACCAGGGACACTCAGCTCTGAAAGTAACTGGAGGTGCCGCTCATAGCTAAGAATATGATGTCAGAAGGTGGGGAACCCTGGCTGCTGGCAAAAGGGTAATGAGCCTAAGAAAGCCCCAAGCAGAGCTCACCCACAGTGCTGCAGCAAGGGTGAAGCATGCTTGTCGCTACAGGAAGGATGATTTCCCCTAGTAAGTGCAAGCTAATTCGAGGCCCATTTGGCTGTGATGGACTAATACAATGGCACAGCACACGGTTGTAAACCTCATTTTTTGAGGAATACAGGATTTTCCGAAAAAGGGTTTCTTTTCGACAGATCCGCGTCTAGACTGCCTTTTTTTTAAAAAAGCTCCATTTCAGAAAAAAGCAGTGGCCATGTTTACACTAATGAAGCGCGGGATATTTAAATCCCTGCTTCATTAGCAATTTTGATATGCCTCATCTACATCTCTCTGTCAACAGAGAGGTGTAGTCTAGACATATCCCCGGTGTCCTGTCTGCCCACAGTGGCCAATACCAGATGCCCCAAAGGGAGTGAACAGAACAGGGAATTATCAAGTGATCCCTCCCCTGTCACTCATTTCCAGCCTCTGACAAACAGAACCTAGGGACACTATTACTACCCATCCTGCTAATAAGTATTGATGGACCCAACCTCCATGAATTTATTCTTTTTTGAACCCTGTTAAAGTCCTGGTATTCACTACATCCTCTGGCAAGGAGTTCCACAGGTTGACTGTGTGCTGTGTGAAGAAAAACTTCCTTTTGTTTTAACCCTGCTACCTATTCAATATTGCGGCTCATCATCACAATACAATCATGTTACACCAGCCACCGAGGTGTTTTGGGGGGCTTTCAATATCCTGGGAACCCGGCCTGCAAGACGTCAGACAGTCATGCCAAAATCAACCTCCCTGGGATTGGAATCAGCCTGACCCATTGCAGGTTTTAGCAGGTGCACTCTAGGATATGCCCGTTTTACACAGTCAGGATCATTCCCCTAGTGGCCCTCTGGTCCCTACCTGACTTGCTGTCATGCTGAGCATGATGGCTCGCTTGGGAGACAGTCGCTGCTGCTTGATGCCCTGCAGAGTAAACCCTCTCTGGGAACAGACTGAAATCACAACCCCATATGCATGGGGTGGCACAGCAGGCGACACAATCACAATGACGTCCCCTGGGTCAATGCAAAGGGGAGAAGGGAATCAAGTTATTTTCATGGCAGCTGCTCTATCTTTCCCGGAAACCTCATGGAAGTGGCCAGCCCAAGCTCCGCCCAATCCAGATGGTGACACTGCATTCTGCAGTCAACATGACCGCTTGTCCCCCCGTCACACCTACATGCAGCTGTCCAGGAGAAGAGGCTTTACACCGAAATCACTGAAACATTTGTGGCTCGGGTCTGTCTAGGCGTCTCACTACAGATTTTAGAAATGTGCATCTGTCTGTCTGTGAGTCCATTTGTTCAAGCACTCCTTCTAAATGGTAAGAGCTAGGACCACCAAATTTGGTAGGCAGCTTCCTCTTAGCATAACTTAAAGCAAAGTCAGGGTTTGGTTGTGCCAGGACAATGGGATGTGCCTGGAATTCAATTGATTCTCATAAAATGGAAAAGGAAGGAGTCTGGTAGGAGGGAGTTATACTGCAGAATGACCAGAAGGGGGCAGCAAGGGGCCAGAGATGAGGACTGGGGCTGCTATAATCCCATTGGGCCAGCAAGGGGCAGGGGTGGAGAAAGGGACAACTATCTACTATATATTTCAGAGAGTTTGTCTGTGCAACTGTATTGCTGTCTGCCCCCAAGCCAGGGGACATGCACCCCTACGCTGGCTGTGCACACTGCAGCTGTAGCGGCTATGGACTGGTGCTTTTCACCTGCCCCAAGCTGCTGTGGTAAGAGAGGGCTGGGGTTGTCCTGGGGCAGCCGCAAACTGAACCCCTCCACCCCAGCCCCGCCCCAGAACAATGATTTAAATGAAGAAAAACAAATGTATTTAAGTTAAGGACCTGAGCAACGCTGGGTACATCTTCTAGTGATCTATACATTCCTTCTTCACTTGCCATCGGGCTGGGCTTACTGAGGCATGGCTAGAGGGAGTCAGTGGTTCACCTTGGATTCAAACTGGCCCTCTGTTCTCCTAGCCCTTTGCTGTAATCATGAAACAACTTGCCCTCTGTGAAAGGCCAGGAGGAGGCTCCATACAACATGTCAGCTCTAGAGAGGTTTTCTCTGTCCCGCCCTGCTAACGTGCCCTGACCAGGGAGGAATCGCGGGTGAGAACACAGCTGTGTCTACAGAGCCCAGTCACTGCTGCCTTCGCTGCTGAGCGCGCCAAAAGAAATGGCAATTGTGGTTCTAGATTTTGTGAGATGGACATTTGTCTTCCAGGAGCTGGACTAAAGACCCAGCATGTGTTGCCCTTTGAACAGTCACCTGCTTCTGGTTTTGTTCACCCCTGGACTTCACCTGCATGGATAGCTTGGACTTCATCTGCATGGATAGCTTGGAAGCAGATGGCTCTGCATCCCATTGTGATTCCCTTTGGGTTTCCAACAGCCTTGCCCCCACGGTGACTTGAAGTATTCCAAACCAAACCAGCAGCGAGGGAGAAAGAAGCAATACGCGTGAAATGACAGCTGGGGAGATGGAGGGGTCTGTGTGTTGCAAAGTGTCAGGAAGGGTTAGTTTGTGGGCTCAAAGCCAGTGTGGATCTACTGTTGGGCCTGGCTGTCCAGATGAGCTTCTGATCCCCCTCAAGTTAAAACAATACCCTTCTGGAATGAATCTAGGACTAAAATGACCACGTGTTTCTGCTATGGTTAAATAGCGGCAGGAGAGCCGTGTGTGGCTCAAAAGCTTGTCTCTCTCCAACAGCCCTCGCCCACTGAGTCTTTCTCAGGTAGTGTGACTGGCAGCTGCACTGTCCGCTCTGTATGGATGTGTGATGGGGTAGTCTGCTCCTTCAAGGCAGTAGCCCCTAGTGGTCAGCCCACCCCACCATGTGGAATGGGCCTTTAAGGATTTGAAAGGTTCAATATCAGGACCACAGGGGTATGGAGAGGAGAAGAAGAATGGAGTGAAGGTCCTACAGCTGGTTAACTGATGACCCTGCCCCAAGGAGGAGGGCTGGGGCTTCTGCTATGAGGAGAGGGGGGTGACAGTTTGAAGCACAGAAAGGGGGCTGGGTTATCTCCTGACCTGGACTCTGCCTGGTGACCTGGGGCTACTAACCAAGCAGTAGAACCTATAATCCATACATAGGAGGCATGCTCCCGAGCAGGGATGTCCCTATTCCTCCCTCCCCCGAACTCCCTCCTCCCCATAGAGGTCTAGTTTTGATGGCGTCGTTTCAAACGAGGATTTCGAGACACCACGTCACCATCGGAAATCCAGATGCTGCTGTTCATGGTGTTTGCAATGTGGGGCTGGGAGCTGGAGCCGCACTGCCTTTCCAGAGAGAGCGCATGCAAGTCACCCCCTCTCCATTCAAACACCCTCTCCTGAGCGTCCTGGCTAGCCCAGCAGCAGTGGATTGAAAGAGCCAGAGGAGAGGTGGGGTCCCGTGGCTGGGCCCGACGGGGGTGCTGAGAGGCTCAGCCCCAACAAGGTGAGACTAGCCTGTCCGAAGGCAGACTCCCAGGGAGCACCGTGGCTCCTGGCTCCCCTACTCCTGCGTGCTCTCCCCTCCAGGGGTATGATGAATCAGCCGCTGGAAGAGCAAAGCTTGGGGGCCACTTCCTGAGCCCAACCACCGCAGATGGAACTGCCGCGGGGGGCAGCTCAGCAGCCCACATCGAGCATGAATCAGCAGTGGCCATAAAATGAGAGGGAAACAGGAAATCTGGCTCAGGCCATTAGCAACAGCCGCCACCTGCTTCCCTCCCCACCCCCGAGCGTAGAGCGGAGGGGGTCTGCCAGGCACTGGCACGAACACACAAGCCGACACGGAGGCTTTCAAAGGCAGGCCTCATCCTTTCTTGACTTTTACCTCCCTTCCCCTCCTCCTCTCCCTCGCCTTCTCTGCCCCTCGCAGCTTCCTGGCTCCCATTGCTAACCCCCTCAAATCCTCTTTCCGTTGGCCAATTCATTTCCTCTTTTCTATGCCAGAGCATCTTCCTCCTCCCCTGTCCTTCCTGGCCTCTCATTGCTGGCTGGAGGGACCGAGGCCCCTCAGCGCCTCCCTGCAGAGCCAGCCTGAGTCCAGAGAGTAGGGCTAGCACACTCAAAGGCATGCCTCCTTTGGAGAGGCGGCCATGGGGCCCAAAGGCCCATTTGCCTCACACACTCTCCTCCTGAGCCCAGCGTCCCCAGGGCTCTCTCTGGCCCACTTCCCAGGCGGCTGTCACTCCTGGGCAGGGCTGCCAGAGCACTAATGTTACTGCTCCAAAAATGAGGAATAACGTTAGTTTGAACCAAGGGGTTTGATTCAAACTAATGTGGCCCGGAGCGCACTTCCTGGTTCGAATCAGCTGGCAATCGGAATAGCGCGCGGGCGAGATTATGCTAATGAAGTGCGGGATATTTAAATCCCTGCTTCATTAGCAATTTCGGTCGGCTACATTTGTATCCCTACCTTGGGATAGGGAGCAAGTGCAGACGTCCCCTCCGACTCCTGTAACCCTCGTTGTACAAGGAGCAAGGGAAGCTGGGGAAGAGTGCTCCATCTCGGGCTTCCTGCTGCGAGGACGGCGCCAAAAGCCAATGAAGCTATTTTGACTTTAGCTACGCAACTGACGGCACTCAAGTTGTGTAGCTTATTTCGGCTTTAGCCCTGCAGGGTAGACGTACCCTTACTGATCAGGCCCTAGGAATAAAGGGTTTCCTGGTTTAGATTCCCTCAGGCAGGGTCTAGGAGACCTATTGTGACAATTGGACCTCCAAAGGGTACCCCTATTATGAGCTCAACTGTAAAAAGTATGTGAAAGTTTGTAAAATGGTACAATAACCACAAAAAAGCAGATCAAATTGTTTACAACAGTGAATGTTGTAACCCAATAAAGAAGTTGGATGGGACTAAATACAAAATTCCATGTTGAAATAATCCAAGGACTGTTGAAGTTACTACTGTTGAAGTCACTAGAACAAAATTGATGTAATGGATATCAGGCTTAATTGGTGTATAAAATAACGAGGAGGATGAATTATGACACCTACTTTTCCCCTTTATGAGTTTTTTAAAAAGGGACATGGAAAAAAGACATGTTCATTTCGGCTCCCCCTCTCATATCCTATCCAACCTGGCATCCCAGATCACTCAACAAATGCTCATCTAAAGGTTTTCTTCCTGAGAGGAAGGCCAGCTGACCGTGATCTTGTACACGGCATTTTGTTTTCAAGCACACAAGATCCTGCCTCGTTTTCCCTTGTGTTATTTTCTGCCCGCCTCCTTCTATCCTACTCTCACTCTCTTGGCTTTTCATCAAATCCTAACGCCAACAAAGCTGTATTCATCCCAGCCTGCTTGTCTAAGAAGAAAGATTCAATGACATGACATCACTGACCAGATCATAAACCAGGATCCAAGGAGCAGGTGTTGTGGTCAACTTGCCAGCCACGTTGTAACTGGCCAGCTGGCCAGTGTACCAAAAAATACCAACAGAAGCTGTATCTGCTTTTCTATCTGCTCCTCCACCTTGGTCTGTCTGCTCATTCAGAACAGGAAAAGGAAATGCCCAGACACACCGGGTCTGAGAGTAAAATATCAAAGAGAGGTTTTTCTGAAAATAAGAGACACTGATATTTGGTCTCCAAATGGAGAAAGGATTTAAAGGTTTTGACTAATCGTTTTGTTTTGTACAATCATTCAGCCACGGTTCCAATCTGAATGCCTGTTTTGATACCTTGGTCTTTCTAATCAATCCATTTTTAACTTGAATGAGCGCTTCTGGGGGTTTGCCAAGTCATCAAGTAAAACCAAGGCCTAAAATAAGCCGTTTGATCACTGGTTAATGTTGGACAGCAAAAGAGTTTAGAAACCTTGCACTGCTTAGGCCCTTGAGTATCTGTATCTGTACAGCAGGCCTCCAGCAGCTACTCACATGGACGGGCGGGGGAGGAGGAGGCAGGCCAGTCTCCGGTTGCCTCACATTGGACAAGAAGCATGACCCATTTCACACACTAATTCCCGACTCTTGTTCCCCTGGCCAGGGCCCAGCACTGAGGAGCGCACCGGGACTGGACGGCACGGACATATGGGGCGGGAGTAAGATACCCAATAACACCCTCAGCTATGCGGGAAGGAGTCTAGGCTACGAGTGAAATCTCAAGCTTTGCTCCTCAGAAATGACCTTTGGTGGTCGAGACCAGGGTTGCTGGAGGTCTGGACGGCACCAAGTCCTGGAGATCAGCCCGCTCTTGGTCAACATTGGCTCTGCTGGAGGCTGGACTCTGAGGCCTGAGGACGAACAGCAGAGTTAGTGAAAGCTGTGAAAGGCTCTTACAGCTTTGCCCACTAGCCCCAAGGAGAGGGAGGCTGCTTTTCTAAAACCGCTTTCCTGTCTGTGACCTCTTACGGAGCACACAGAGGTTTGTACACAGACTGGATGTTTTCCTTCACTGCAGCCTCTCTCTCCAGCTCGCTCTCATCAACTAAAAGTGACTAATGCGACGCGGTCAACTTGGCCCGAAAAACTAGGAGCTAAGACATGCCAGGCCATAGCTCAAATGTCCTTCCCGTCCTGTGATATTTCAAACCTGCTACTCCCTGGTGAATATTTCATCAGACTGGAATTTGGGACACGCACTTTCAAAGCTGCTAGAAACTGGGCCTAGGCAGTGAAATATCCAATATGCCTTCCTCCCTTGCCTCCTTCCAGAAGGGAACAAATCACGACAAGGCGAACCCATGTAACTCAGGGGCGGCCTGTCCATATAGGTGAACTAGGCGGTCGCCTAGGGTGCCAAGTTAAATGGGGCGCAAATGGTGGCGCAATATCATTGAGGGGTTTGGAGGTGGGGGCGCCGATTGCATGGTTCGCCTTGGCGCCAGTTGCTGGCAGCTAGTCTAGGGCCGCCCCTGCCCATGTTGTGGTTTCAAAGGCCAAGGGACTAACAGAAATGCCAACTGGAATCTGGGAATCATGGGGGCCAACCTGCTAAGCACAGACTGCTCAAGCAAGCGCGCCTGCCCCCTTCCCTTGAGAGGTCTTCAATGCACAGGAGGCTGACAGGAAGGGCTGTGGGTTCTCCTAAGGAACTGAGCTTGGAGATGCAATCTATATTCTTGCCAGTGAAGCACTCCAGCAGGACCAAACTCTTAGCACTGTGTTGCTATGTTACACTGGGGTTTCCTATTGGTAAGGGGAGAAGGACCCAGAACAAAACAAAACAAAACCCCTTTAAGAGAGGGAAAATTTTTCAGTCTTAAAGCCAAGAAATGTTAATTGGATTCAGTGATAAGGATCGTGCCGAGCTAAATTCAGCCAGGCTATGTCTAGACTGCAGGCTTCTTTCGGAAGAAGCTTTTCTGGAAGAGATCTTCTGAAAAAAAACTTCTTCCGAAAGAGAGTGTCCACACAGCAAAAGCTCATCGAAAAAGCGATCTGCTCTTTCGACAGTTAGTGTCCACACTGAGTGGACACTCTCTTGCATTTAAGCTGTGATTACTATGGACAGAGTAGCACCTGTGCTTTTTCCTCTTTCCTCTTCTTTCAAAAGAACTCCCTCTTCCCCGTCCACACACGCCTTTTGCCGAAAGAGTTCTTTTGGAAAAAGGCTTCTTCCTCGTAGAAAGAGGGTTACCGAGGTTGGGAAAACCCTTCAGTTCTTTCCATTTTTTTTTTGAAAGAACACGATTGCAGTATGGACATAAGTGAAGGTTTTTTGGAAAAACTCTGCAGTGTGGACATACCCCCAGACAGCATTACGGGAGGAAACAACCCTCAATGAGCAAGGGCATGAACTCAGAGAGGGTGTAATTTGCCTCAGTGTAGAGACAGTGCTAGGCCCATGTGCTGTCTATTTCTCGTCCCGCTGCTGCAGCAATAGCTCTATTTTCACAGCTTCAGAAGGGACTTTTCAGGGCTTACAAGGGACTTCGGAACCAGGGGAATCTCAGCACAATGTAGTTCAGCAGGGAACATTAAAAGGAGCCAACTCACCCCTCGCCTGGAAAGACCCAGGAGAGCGACTGAGGAAGGGGGAGTTTCACATCCCAGCTGCTTGCTCTGTGGGTGGATGCCCACGCTGTGCCCTGCTCCCCAGGGGACAATCAGAGGGATGTGACTTCAAGAGGCCACTGTGGAGAGAGGGGTAGTGCTCTGCTCCCCACCCAGATCTCTTCTATGGGACTGACACATTCTCATGGGGCACCAGCATGTCCTGCCATTTAAACTTACAGGATTGAAACTTCTTCCCCACCTTGGGTTGTTTGTGTCTGAGCCTGCCAGGGAATCTGCAGGGCAAGGAGGAAGTGAACATTTCAGCCTGGGGAAGAGTGCAGTAAGAGGGGGGCCTGAAGCAAAAGCTCATGTAGAACAGGCCTGGCAGTACGGGATTGTCACCTGGTTTTGTTATATTTGCAGGCAGGATTCTGGACACCAGCAGGAAGCACCTCCTCCCAGCATGCTCTCCCTCCGAAATAGAGGCACAGCTCCCTGTGCACGCGGCTGTCTGTGTGGGGCAGGTAGGCGAGGGGCTCAGAGTGGCTCCTGCAGTAGATGGCATTGATGGAGCTGCCGTCTGTCATGCGGGCCAGCTGTGGATCCGAGGGCCCTATGATATCTTGCAAGGCGCTCCGGGCGTTCGGCCCTCTCACACCTAAAGCCAGCACGGGGGGTATCTTGCCAGCCTCTGGAGCGTAAGCAGAAGGCAGCTTGTCTGTGAAAGATAAACACATGTGACTAATGCCTGGAATCTCCCTTTTCCGGCTCATTCACTCCACTCAAGGTCTCTTCTCAGTTCATTACTCAGCCGAGATGACTGACAGCTGATCAGTGCCTCTCCAGCACCCCTTCCAGTCTGCCAGGCTGACAGCTGTTTCTCCTTGGGTCCCTGCCCACCTCTGGAGGCTCTTGCTTTGGCACTGCCGGTTACACTGCGATCTCTTCCCCTGTGTGGGCAGGGCCGGTGCTTTGCAATAATACACGCAAGCCCAGGTTTTCCCACTGGCCTGTGGCTCAGGCAGGAGGAGATGTAGCAGGCCTGAGCCCTCCACACAACCAGGTCTAATTAGGGCTGATTAAATTAAATCTCACCTAGTTAGCCCCCACCAGCGTTGTCTAGTCTAAACCCCTGCCAAGATGCAGGATTTGTTGGGTGCCATGGAGGGCCAGGGGTGTACCAGTGTCCAAGGCCCCTATAATGGCAGGGAATTGAGCTGGTGAGATATACCCAGATGAACCTAACAACAACTTACGGCCCATACGGCAGGGGAAGGCAAAAACTCCTAGTTCTTTGCCAATATGACCTGGGGGAAAATGTCTTCCCAGCCCTAAAGTTCAAGATCAGTTTGATCCTGAGCATGTGAACAAGACCCATTGGCCAGGCATTTAACAAAGCAAATTCTCGGCGCCATCTCAGGGTACCAGCCACCCTGCCCAGTGTCCATCTCCAGCGATGGCCATCACTAATGCTGCAGTAGAAGGGGGAAAAATAAGAACAAACCCAAAACACATTTTGAGGGAAAAAACCCTTCCTGATCCCTGCAGCAGCCTGACTGAAGGCTTGAAGCATGAGAATTAGGAACTGCTGACATGAATTCATGCAGATGAACTGGAAGGGTGATCTCAGGCACTACAGAGCAGATAAATAAAGGAGGAAATGGCTGAAAATACTTGAAAGCAGAAATATATTTGTATTTTTTCATGGTTCAAGCAAAGGCCAGTTTTCAGACCTGTGCTGTGGATCTCAACTCAGCAGAGCTCTGCCAATCTTCTGTGCTTGAATGAGGATTTTATAATTTTCTTATTCACTTACCGTGGTGTAATGTAAGTTCCTTGCTGGTTGCTATGCTTGGGCTGTGGGTGACCCCCACTGGCAGCTGTCTGTAAGCATGGCCCAGCAGCGGGTGCCTTACCGCCCTAGGGCAGTGGCTAAAACCAGTTCTACAAGTTAAGGGAAGAGGCTGAACAAAGGAACTGGGGAGGTGGGGGAAGAGTCAGTCTTGGGCTGGAATCATGGAGGAACCAGTCTGAGGAGAAGGCTGGAATCCAGGGGCCTAGGGACCCCATCTCAAGGGGTCTGAGCTAGCCTGGCCCAGACACCTGTAAACACATCACGTCTAGGCTGTGCTGTATCCTGGAGAAGCAATAAAACTCCTCTATTCTACCGGCGGTCAGAGTCTGTTCTTGTGGCTACGGAGGTGCAGGAACGGGGGAACCCCGACTGCGTTGTCACACTTACTAAGCTTCCCATTTGCTAGTACCAACATATGACAAGCCTACTGCTGAAACAACAGGCAGAATTATGAGCCAGCCTGGGCCCACTGGTTTCAAATGGGACAAGGCAGCAGGGAGCCTGCAGAATTTTTCTCAGTGGTTGAACAGGTCTTGACTGACTTTCCACCCAGCAGAAAGGAAAGTTCCACGCTTGCTTCTCTCCCCCTCAGCCTGCCAATATTCCACCCCAAGAGATACAGAGTACGTGAGCATGTGACCCGAGAGTGTTCCCAGGATTCCCAGGAGAGCTAGCCTGTACAGAAGCAATCCCAGGACTTGGAAGTTATGTGATGGCTTTCATGCTAGGAAATTAAAGGGCTTATGGTGTAATTAAGTCTCACATGCTCCCTGGGAGGTGGGTTTTATTATGCCCGATTCACTGATGGGGAAACTGAGGCACCAGGCTGCTATTTACAAACATGGATATCTAATGGTATGGATTTAGGGCCAGATCCTCCCAAGTATTTCTGCACCTGCTTCCCCCTAAACTCAATCAGAACTAGGCACCTTTCCGGATCTGAGCCTAAGTGTCTAACTGCAGGCATACATGTGTGACTGCACTGCTGATGCCTCGTTTTCTCTTTAGTCCCTACCCCCGGAGTTAAAAGAAAGGGCAGAAGCCACTTGGCAAAGCATGGTAATCTGGAGGGTGGGTCACCCTCCAGCGTGTCTGGGGCAAGGCCAGGTCAGCAGCCCCAGACACTGCAGTTTCCTCAGAGCCTCCGAGATAAAATTTAGGGCGGCCATCTACAGAGAAATAGAGGCCAGAGAGAACAGCAGCACGGAGACATCAAGAGTATTGGGGAGTAAAAACAGAGGAAATAGCAAAAACTTGCCAAAACTTAACACTAACACTGGGGCCTGGCAGATGGGGATAGGGTATAATCTGACTCCAAAGGAGACTCGGAGGGTCTTGACTGTGGCCATGCGCAGATCCCCCGAACTCCTCTTCCTTTTGAGCAGGTCTGGGCAGGCCTGTGAGCGGCTACAGCGAAAGGGGAGCAGCTGTTGCAGCTAGAGGAGGCCTTACCTGTGCTAGAGAGGAGCACGCTGTGCTGGGGATAGAGCAAGCGGAGCCCACAGATATCCAGACCAGCGCAGAGGATCAGCTGTAACGTGTGATGGACGGCCACAGGAGTTTGGAGCAGGGTTTCAAACAGCAACACCACAGCCACCTGGACAGCCAGGCAAAGAGTGCAATGGAGGAATGGGTCAAACGGCTCCTAACACACTTCCTGACAATGGTGAGCTCTCTCTTCTAGTGCAGCGATACTCAGACCTCAGGGCTTCAGAGGGCAAATCAGGGACCCACAAGAGCCACAGTCGTGTGAATTCACTGGATCATTTACTAGACTGCTACATAGTCATTATATGCTATATATGAAATGTATATAAATTACAATCGGTTAATAACATTGTAAAAGTATCCTGACGAGTCCATCCAAGTTACTATCCAATAGTGAAACCACGGTGTTTTAATATCGTGGGCCGCAAAGAGTCACGTTAACGAGCCACTTGCAGCTCATGAGCTTCAATCTGAGTATCTCTGCTCTAGAGAGAACCAGCCACGCACACCAATGGGGCAGTGGTAGCTCTTCTCTTCAGCAATCCCTGTGCCTTAGCTTGCATCCACACACTGGCGGTGGCGCACAGAACACAGGGGCCTATATGTGTAACTGTGTATGGTAGGGAAAGGCTCTGGCAATGGGGAAGGCTCAGGAATCTTTACCTGTTGCCTTCCCTCACCAGATCCAATTCTTGCTGCCAGAGCTTTTCACGGAATCTAGGAAAGTTCTAGCAGGGGGGAGGCAACACTGTCCTCCTGCCAGAGCCCTTCACTGCAACGGGGAAAGCTCCAGCAGCCGGGAAGAAGCAGGACGCTAGGGGTGTGTCTAGACTACAGGGTCGACAGAATGTCGACAGAACGCGGCAGTTTTGTTGATGGCGGTAAACCTCATTCTACGCCTTTTGTCGACAGAAGGCATTAGTGCATCTGCACTGTCCTTTGTATCTACACTCTCATGTCGACAAAGCGGCTTGCTTTGTCGACAGAACTGGCTGTTGTCTAGACGCTCTTTGTCAACAGAAGCTTTGTCGACAGTATCTGCCAACAAAGCCTCTGTCGACAGAAGCCTGTAGTCTAGTCGTACCCTAGAGAGCTAATAATATCAGTGTAGAGGTGGAAGACCTGGAAACAGCCATGTGGAATACAGACCCTGGGAATAAGACTTTGCCTCTACTGTGCTTGCCTAAGCTATGCTATTTATATCCACGTCAGCTGGGCATGGAATGTCTGTTCTCTACATGCCACTGTAAAAGTAGATGAACTTTTACTCATACTGTAAAATCTCTGGGGCGGGAGCTATCTCTTTGTTCTGTATTTGGCCCCTCTGACACTTATATAATCAGAAATATTTAAAACATTAATGAATAACATAATGCTTTCTGTGGGCTGAAGTACTATCTTTTGTCTTGTACTAGGTTGTAGATTCTTTGGGGAAAGGGATGAAATTTACCTAATGAACTGTTTACCTTTTCAGTAGTAAAAGAACATTTTCAGATAATATTAGACTAGATGACTGACTTTTGCTAGATTTAAAAATTCTAAAATCAATGTTAGAAGAGAATTTAAAAACAGATATACCGGGTATCCTGGAATATGTCTATGTTCTAAAAGCCTGTTCTCATTCAACTTGTCTTTAGCTAAAGAGTTCTGAAAGACATCCAGCTGGGGACTGAACATACACACCTGTGTTTCTGAACAGGAAAGAAAATAATTCTGAACCTTCTTCTTTTCTTGCTTTCAGTTCTGTATTTCACACTCCATAAGAGGAAACTTCATGTTTCAAGGAGCACATATTTCTAGAGCCCTGTGCGGATACACATTTTATATCTGCAAAAATGAGCGGTGGATATCCATATCCACATCCCCGAAAGTGGATGCTTGCAAATATAAAGTGGATATCTACAGATTTGCAGGGCTCTACATACTTTAAATGTAAGAATATAGGTTTTTCCTGAAATTCAGGGACCTTGGAAGATCTGGCTTGAGCTGCATAGCATGGCTATGCTGGCTTACAACTTGTTTATAGTTTCCCCTTCTGGACAGAATGCTAACCCGAAGAAGGAGCTTTACTGCTCCAGTGAATGCCAAATTAACACTTTAAATGAAAAGCTCCCAAATGCTATTCCCTCATAAACACATAGTGAGGCTTACAACATTATGATAAATTAAGCTATAAATTGACCTCAGTTATAAAAGAGACTATTCCAACCAGACAAAAAAGCTATTTTCCCTGTTGATGTTATTATAATATCCTTGATATTGACCCATTGTGCCGACAGGCTAATGAGTTTTCCCATAAGCTCCTGCCCTATAAACCCTCTAGCAAAGACCTCGCAAGCAGGGAAGTAAGTTACTCCTCATCCTATTCAAGGCCTCATACTGAAGACCTCTTTTCAGCACAGAAGCAGGTCCCTTGAGAAGCCCAACAAGGTCACTAGTGAACCAGTCACAAGAGTTGTTGTAGACTAGAGAGAGGTACGTCACTCCCAAATCCTTGGTGCCCTTTGGTGGACATCAAGCACTTTGCAGGATCAAGCCAGACATGTGGGATCAAAATCATTCGAAGCAGCTTGTCCATCTAGCTGAAAGTCCCAGCTACTGCATTTTTAGATCAAGTTCAAGATGACACTTTAAAGCCTCCCCAAATGAATCAGACTTATTCAGCTTTGTATTGTACAAGTTCTAAAAGCCGGGCAAGGTCTATGGCAGATCAGTTTGTAGTCAAGCTAGGTTAGATTTTCAAAAAAGAGTCTGCCACTACAGATATGCACCTCGCTGGCAGCGATTTCTCCAGCCCAGACATTTCAGAGTTGAATCTTTTCATGCTCGGAGCAACGGGCACAGGGAAAATGATGACACCAAAGGCTAGGCTGGCATATTTAGATCTGAGTGAGAAATGTTTAAAGTTTGATTATTTGCACCCATCACATGAATTCAAACGTTTCATGACAGTTTGATCGTCCTGCAGATACCCACTTGGTTCTACCAGTCAGAAAGGAGCTCTTACCTCAGTGTCTAAATCTGTGCTAGCCCCAATGTCACTGCTGTGAGGGAAGTATTTTTCATCAGTCTCGACTGTCTGCCAGTAGAACCCAGCTGGCATTGCAAATGCTTTCTCCACAGCCTGAAATGCACAAAAGACAGCTTTTATTTGGGAATTATCTTGATCCTTCAAAGGCAGGAACTGAAAAAGACAGCGTGGTTAACGTTATGGTGAGAGAGCAGAAAAATGACAAAGGGTTGTACTCATTAGTTCAATATCATGGCATCATTTGCTCTGTTTACCATTAGGTGCAATAACTACTTAAAATGACATCCAGGAGCATGGACCTGTTACAATTGGTATCTTGGGAGAATGAACATAATTAGGGACCAACTCGGTTACCATTCCATATGCAGCTCTCCCACCGACTTCTATGGGTCTTTTGTGCAATGGGGAATGGCAGAATCCGACCTGCACGCATGCGCCTGTCAGGGCGAGTTCTGAGCATCTCACACACCAAAGGGCCATATGGCGAGAGGAGTTGGATTAGCCAATTGTTACAAGAATGAAACCAAGGTCAGTTCTGCAAAGGAAATCAAAGACCCCACATTTCGGGAGGTCCTGTTATTTCAGATAGACTCAGTCTACTCAAGCAGACGTGGGGCGGGCCTTTCGCCCTACACCACAGCACCCTGCAGGCATTTCATTACCCAGCATTAACTACATACCACACTTTCTATTAGGACTTACACATTTTCTGTGCAGCAAACCAAGCAAACTGCAAGAGTGCAGTTTGAGCCTCTGTGCGTAAGGATGTGTCAGCTACTTCCCAGTCATAACAATTTGTTCTGGCTTGAAGATTAGCATGCAAGGATTCACCCCAAGAATGAATGCATCTCCAGGACACAGGGGAGATTCTTATTGGCCACGTTCTGGGTAATGGGACCAACTCTGATCCAAGTTATAGCAGCGTAAATCTAGTCACTCCAGAAATATCAGTGGCATTACATGGGATTTCCACGGAGCAGAAGTTAGCTCTCTGACTGAAGAAAGAAATATCAGTTCTCTGCCAGATCTTCAGCTGAGATGGACTCTAATTTACACCAGACATGAACATGACCCTTGAGGTTAAAATGTCTTTTGAGCTCAGATGCTACCAGAATGTATTCCATGGAAAAGAAATGATATTTCATGAAGGCATCATTCAGATTTTTATTATGGACACAGCTTGGGCTAATTATGCCCAAAATCGGGCCATTCTGGTTTATAAGGTACATATAACACAGTTTAATTGTGTAAGCATTTGAGAGATACTCTGCTCCGCTGGATAAATAATATGGACTTTACACCTTTCGATAAATGTTTAAAAACAGTAACAACCAAAGACAATGCATTTGAGTAATGTTAAAACCCCTCTGACACCTCCTGGTGCTGTGCTGCTGCAGCATTTAGTTTTAGTTTTGTTGTTATTAATTATTATTATTATTAACACTGTAAGAGTCATTTGCATGGAAACAGAATTCCGGGATCAGCTGGTGTTAACGTGCAGAACTCCATGGGGCAGCTGCTCTAAATTGGTAGGGCTCCATTGAAGTCAATGATGCTACCTCAATTTACACCAATGGAGGCTCTGTCCCTTTGTTTCTGCCCTGTGACACCATACTCCTTTGCTGTGGAAAATCTGATGAAACAGATGTGAGAAATCACTAACTTAAGGTAAAAAAAAGCCAGTCCCTGCCAGTTTCTCTGTGCCATGCTGGTAGCAGTGCAATGAAGATTAGGCCAGGCAGGCTGGGAAACCCCAGAGATCTCCTATTGCTTAGGCCCTGTGACGGGGTGGACCAGGCCCTGAGGCTCCCTGCCAGAGGCACTGTGGTCCTGCCATAGCCTGCTCCAGAAAGACAATAGAGAGGTCCTCCAAGCAGGCTAGAGTGGCTACAAAGGAAGCAGTCAATCAGGGGCCCAGAAGTCCCTATAAAAGGAGCTGCATGACCAGTGTCAGTCAGTTCCTCTGGAGACCTCAAGCTGTGCAAACGAGTGACTAGCTGGCTGAAAGAGTGGCAGCACCACGGACAGCTCTGTATGGAGAGCTATTGGACACGGCTGGGCTATGTTGGGACTCTGAGATAAAGCCCTCGGCTGTGTCTAGACTGCCCCCCTTTTCCGCAAAAGGGATGCAGATGAGGCCAGTCGGAATTGCAAATGC
>JANRFK010001605.1:35165195-35181493 GCA_030068395.1 Apalone spinifera | reverse complement strand
TCTTATAGTATCCAAGTTATTAGAGCACAAACATACAAACATTCTCCTTTACACAGTAGATACCTTCTCTCTTGCATCTGTTCAGGTATCTTCAAACAAAAGCCCAAGCCGCAAAGGTTTCAGACTAAGTCCGCAGCTCGTTCAATGACAGAGACTCCCCGGAAGTTATTTTCATGCACCACAAAATGGTTTAGTGTTAGCAAGTGTATAGGAAATAACCAAACTGCTTTTTTTAATGGTAGCCTGACTAACTGGAAACACAGTTTAAATTCTTAAAGAGCACGTGTCATAAAAATCTCATTCCCATCAGACACACTTCTAAATGAATCCGCTTTATCAAGATGCAAAGGTTACAAGAGATAAATGTGTCATCGCTGGATCTGACAACTCCAGGACCCTGATCTGTGTAGGGAATGGGTACACCTGTCGAGTTTCAATTGCTTCTTTGGAAGGGGGACAGGAACTGGCACCCCAGAAGCTACCCAAGCAGATGGCAGAGGGGGATATATTTTGAAGATCTGCTTGATTTACAGACTAGATTTCCAAACAAAGGATGCTGTCATGGTTGAGCGACCGAAAGGCGGATCTGCCTAAGACAGCAGTTCCTTCTTCAAGGAGCCTGTTGTATTTTTATTCAGAAACCGTTAGACCGTGGGCTAGAGAAATAAAATGTGGTTAACAACAAAAGACCTGTGGTTGCCTATGAAATGCCCAGCAAGAAGAAAGCTCAGGAGATTGGAATGGACAGTTTGTCCTCTCTGGGTTGCTCAGCCCAACTTGGTAATGCCTGAAAAAGCCATTATCAGCCAACGGCCTCCGTGAAACGAATAGGGTGTTTCAGGCCAGTTCACAGTGGCCCAACGTCCACCTCTGCAAGAGGCTTGCTTGAGGGTGATGCCCTGCCGCACTTATAATAATAGTAGCTAGCGCCGATTACAGAGGTGGACTTTGGGCCACTGTGAACCGGCCTGAAACACCCTGTTCGTTTCACGTAGGCCATTGGATAATGGGTTTTTCAGGCCCACTCTCCTAAGTGCAGGAATCCGACAGCCCTCCTCCTGGGACCCATGTTAATAATTCAGTCCTTCCAGCCCTGCCCAGAGCAAGTTTGGCAGTTCTGTGTGGGTCTGGGAGCACCTCTCTCTTCTTCCTCCGCCCTCCAGGAACAACCCTCTCAACGGAGCTATGGCAGCCTTTTATCAGGCCAGGTGTCCATTAGCAGCCTCCGAGGCAGTTAATTATACTACAGGTGGGCCAAGAGGGGCTTGTTCTCCTTGAAGAAGACCATCATAGGTAGACTGGGCCCTGAGCCCTCTTAAAGGAGCAGTCACCTGGTGACTCAAAGACTCAGCCACCACAGCTGGCAATCAAGCCAAAGTGACAGGAAATGCAAGGCCCAATGGGACAGAATGTCTCACTCAACCTACGAGATGTCCCACCATGTCACTCCTGGGCAGCTGGGGGAAGTTATCATTTGCTCTGTGGGTTGAGCTAGGTCCTCAGCTTCCAGGACTAGCAATCCACTGCCTTTCATCAGCACTATCTGCATGAAAGAATTTTAAAAGAAAAAAACACAGCGCAGTCCCCTCTGGCTGACTCGATGGGAATCAGACACTACTGCAATGGCCTCAGGAGCCCGATACACAGAAAGACCGACATTTTCTCTTTGGCAACATAGGAGTACTAAGTCGTAGCTAACAGTTTGCAGCCCTGTCACTAATGCGTGAACTACGGATTACTCAAGCCACGGACATTAAAAAGGCAAGCTGTCAGGGTGCTAGATTTTAATTTTGACCATGACCTTGTGTGCCCATTTGTAGATGATCTAAAAAAATATGACAACTCACATTGCCCTCGAATCTCACAACCAACAAAGACAAGCTGTGTTACAGGGAACCAAGTTCTTTTCCTGGACAGGAGAATGACCATGAGATTTTGCACAGCAAATTAAGCTAAGCCCCGGTGACTGATTGCCATTGTTTCTGTAAGAAACAGTGAGAATGGGGAATGGTGAGAGTCACAAGAGAGGAATATTGTTCTCTCATGTTGCCAGGTAAAAGACGACACATTAGCACTGCAGCATGAGACTAGCGAGTGAGTCTGAACAGTGAAACCTGCCAGCTTTCTCTCCAGCAATAGTTGTGGCTGATAAGGAGAACAATAAGAGAGGCAGCAGAGAGTTGCTTTTGTTTTCATTGTCTCGGTTCCCATCAGCTTACGTGGTTGACAAGGAGCCGAAGAGCAGCTGTACAAGTGTCTGGAGAAAGCAGGAATAACAAAGGTCAGGGTTGCTGGGATGGCATACGTTGGAGCCTCTAATGAGAGGAGAAAATATCAGCTGTCCACAGGTCCAGTTTCAAGAACAGGGTTCGACGGGCTCATGTGTTCACTGCTGTGTGCATTGGCTGAGCAGGGCAGCAATGGCAGCGCACGCAAGCAGGGTGGCAGGCCTGCTCCAGGGTTTATTTCGGGGATGGAAGCGCTATGCAGCACGCCCAGCCAATGTGGGATAAAATCACCCCCTGTCCCTGACCCCACCAAATGTTCAGTGCAGGCTGGGCCTGTGGCCTGCAAAACACGTTCAATTATGTGACACCAGATGGCATTCTGAGTTTGCTCGGTGTTCACTTCCGCCGACGCTCTCATCAGCTCGGCGGCTGGGGTGAGCAGAGAGCATCCCGGCCAGGGGACGGGGGTGGGGAAGTCTCTTCACTGCCCATTTGCTTGCGTTTCCAACTGTTTACTTTGGATCCAGTGGCCTAAGGCAGAAAGAGTGTAATGCCCTGAGGCTGTTCAGCAGGCTGCCTCTGCTTGCTCTCCAGGCTGCTTCCCGCCACAAACGCCCAGGCACCGCCAAGAGGGCTGCTGCTGTCTCTTCTGCATGAAATTAGTTGTCAGCATCGATCGTGTATCTGCGAAGCTTCGCAGCCACCGCTCAGAGCCTGGGAAACTGGGTCCTTCCCGCTCACAGGCAGCCAGCTCCTCCACTGCGAATGAGGCGCACTTCCCACAGCTGAGCGGCGGCAGCGCAAAGGGGGTTCTCAATGCACATTTGCACCTCCCCTCCTTTGATCCGGAGGTGACGATGTGCCAGGCTGGCTCTCGGGTGCAAGTCAGAACAGCATGAGGGTTGTTCATGGCTCATTGCGGCTGCTAGGGATTGCCAGGATCCAGCCACACCTCCTTTTCCCTGGCCGCATCAGTAGCCCCTAAATGGGAGCATCCCCTATGGCTGAAGAGTCTCCCTCTGGCCAGCTACCCCATCTTCAGACCTGCTTGTGCCACAGAAAGCCACCAGTCCCCCTCACTGTAGCAAAGGGCCAGGCCAGTGTCTCAGCAGGGATACCCTATAGAACATTCATTCAAACAGGTGGCTTTCCGGAGACAGGTGCCCTGGGACACCATGGAGCAGTGTGTTTCCCAGACGTTCCTGGCTACATCATGCAGCAAGAAAACGGCTCAGGGACTAGATCACCCCCTCCCATTGAACTGAGCAGAGACAAGGCAGGGCTTTGGACTCCAAGGACTGGGAACCGAACAGCAAGGCAATATGCCCTCTCCTCACAACATTTTCACATAGTAAAAATACAAACCACAAAACCACCCTGCATGTCAAGCACGTTTTCCCTATTTGATCGCTGGGGAAAGATCTCTCCACTGGGCCGCAACAGGCACTGGAGATGTATTGGGCAGCTCATCTGCAGCAAACAGGCAAAGAGTCATTGATGTATGGGACTGATTCTGAGCTGCAGGTTTCAAAGAGGCACAGATGAGAGGGGCAGAGCTGCTGTAAGTCATCTGTCTGTTCTCACCCTCCTGAGCTGGCTGCTCCTGGTGTGATTTAGAGTAGCCTCAGGGCTGTTCTAAACTAGGCTGGCTCCCCGCTCTCAGCTGGAGTCAGGACAGTCAAATCTAGCTCTTAATAAATACCACCGGGACACGCCCGCGGCATTTTGGGGTAATGGACTTATCAAAATGTTGCCACTCACTTTGTGCTTCCGGATCTTGGTGGGGTTCTGCGCTGGAGAGTCGTCTGTTGGAATCAGGCAAGCGTAGAGCGCCAGCCCGTCCTCCCGCCACACCTGCTGTAGGCCCAGCACCTGAAACGGAACGCTGGGGCCACCTTTCGCTTTCAAGGGAGAGACCTGTAAATTCACAGGGACAGATGCTTTCATGTTACACACAGCTGCACGAGAGCCTTTTCAGACAGGGACTGACAATGGCCCTTGATCTCACTCTGCTTCCCTTGAGTGGAGACAGCCTGTGCTGAGTAACCCTGGGCGTAGCCTCGTGGGATTAACAGAATAGCCACGGTTTAGCCAGCAGTAACTGTATAAAGGCCAAATTAACTAGGAATGATATGTAGGCGGTGATAGGTCAGAGGATTTATCTTCCCAGGAAGGACCCCAATAATCTGCAAGCTCTGCACCCAGCTCTGCAAGAGCAAGAGACGATTTGCTTGTATGGACTCCCTCGCTGAGCCAGAAATGAGAATGGAGAGTCCATGTCAACACTGTGCTGCAGGCTCCGAGCCCACAGCAGCGCTCTCCACTGCCTTTATTAATGATAATGAGATCAATACAATCTCTGCTCAAAATCAATGCCAAGTGATTATGTCATTATAAGGAGCTAGCACAAAGTTCTTTAATAAGCCTTCATATTCCCCATAACGATCAGTCATAGCCACAATGCATCAGGCACTCTCCTGTTTTACTTAGACCGAGGCTGGGTTTTTTATAAAAACAGACTGTATTTTTTGTTGCACAGAGATACATTCTATTTTTTAACGTACAGATTTAATCTGAAATGGGAAGGCTATAAAGCCAGCCTGATAATGAACACCAGGTACCAAGAATAGCAGCTGATTTCCAAAGACAGAGCTCTGGACTCATAAATGCCTTATTGGCCAAGACAAGAGCTGAAAGGCTCAGGAAGTCCTGCTGAGGTATGATGAATTCAGCACATGGACTGCAATGAGAGATCTTGCTATTCACGGTGGGAAGGAGACTAAAAGGAGCCCTGACAGCCAGGGAAATAAGAACAGAAGAACAGGTTTCCTGGGTCCGGCTAGCCCCATGTTCTGTCTTCTGACAGTGGCCAATGCCAGGTGCTTCAAAGGGAAGGAACAGAAGAGGGGCAATTATCAAGAGAAATGAATAGGTAGCAGGTTTAAAACAAATGGAAGTGTTTCTTCACACAGCACACAGTCAACCTGTGGAAATCCTTGCCAGGGGATGTTGTGAAGACCAGGACTTGAACTGGGTTAAAAAAAGAGCTAGATAAATTCATGGAGGTTAGGTCCATCACTACTTATTAGCCAGGATGGGCAGAGATGGGGTCCCTTCCCTGTTTGTCAGAGGCTGGAAATGGGTGACAGGGGAGGGATCACTTAGAATCATAGAATACTAGGACTGGAAGGGACCTCAAGAGCCTTGAGAGGACTGGAAGGGATCACTTGATGATTCCCTGTTCTGGTCACTCTCTCTGGGGCACCTGGCATCGGCCATTGTGGGGAAACAGGACACTGGGCTGGATTGTTTGTTTTAAATCTGCTGACCTCAATGGGAATCTCTCTTATGGCTTCAAGTTGAGCTGCATCGGGGCATGATTCTGCCTTGTTTGGCTCGGCCATTGTTTGCAGTGTTGAAGGAAGGAGAAGTGTTAAGAGGATGATGGCATCAATGGCTATAAGCCAGGATGGGGAGGAATGGTGTCCCTAGTTTGTCTGGAAGTGGGAGACGGGCAGGATCACGTGAGGATTACCTGTTATGTCCCCTCCCTTAGGGCATCTGGTATTGGCCGCTGTTGGCAGACAGGATACTGGGATAGATGGACTTTTGGTCTGACCCAGTCTGGCCGCTCATCTGTTATGTTCTTATGATACATTTTTGCTCCTGCCTTGATGTTTGCTGGTGAACAAAATGTGGGGAGCCCGCTTCTGAAGCACGTCACGCTGCGTAACTCACCAGGGAGAGCAGCCAGGTAACAAGGGCATGGCAGGTGCTGGCTGCTGTCAAGACAGTGTCTGGGAAGCGTCCACTGTGCTGACCACACGCGGCTACTTGTCCACAACTGGAGAGCCAAATCGTCATGAGAAGCATCTCACCACTAATGCTGTCTGCGCTGGGCAGCACGTTAACCGCTGGCAAATAAGAGGCTTCCTGAGGAAGGAGAGTGGGAACATGAAAAGAAACGGTGTGACGAGGCCAGAGACAGAAAATCATATTTAGTTTCAGGGGGTAGCGAGTTAGTCTGTTACAGAAAGAAACAACAAATGGTCTACCAGACCATTTGATATTTAGTTTATTCAACACACCTGGGTGCTTCTATCTACAGGGACGTCCATGTCTCCAGCGTCTCTTTTACATCGCGTATCCAAGAGACAGCACCTAATACCCCCTAGCTGCATGGGGGGGCATTGATTCTGTATGGCTTGACCCCCAGTGCAACTCTTTGTGGCATGCTGGGCTTTGCTCAGAGCTCTCTCGCCCAGCGCTGCTTAGCCTGTGGAAGCTAATGAGCTCACAGCCCGCGGTGGTACGGCTGGAGCCATTCAGTATTCATCATCAACCTGAAGTGTTAATTAGTGATCAAGGAAATGCCCTTGAATCAAGCCTGATAAGAGCCAGAGCGCTTGTATTACTGTCTGTTCTGCCTCACAAACCTCACTGCTCTACCATATACGTTCCAGTGAACTCGCACTGCATCTCCTTGATTGGAGCTGAGCATTGGGATTGTTCAATTAGGGGACTAGTCCTTCCCCCATCCTTTTTTTTTTCAAATGCAATTCTCACCCTTTTGCACTGGCTATGATCAGTTTTCCAGTAACATTCAGTCTGTTCTGAAACCCTGCACTACTCAATTCCTTATGCCCAAGCTAAAGCACACACTTACCTTTAATCTGTCCCTCTGGCAGCATGTGGGGAACTTTACAGGTAGTAATATGAGGGCCTGAAACAAAAGCCCATGTAGCACAGGCCTGGTGTGAGCCTGAGGCCTCGCTAACAATGAACAAAACATGCCTAACATAAAGCAAAGCTAAGCTGTGAGCAAGAAACAAGGCCCCTGCTCACAGAACTTGGCACAAACAGTGCTGAGGGAGCAAAATACTAATTGGTAATAGGCCCAGGTGTAGACCAGTAATTGGTGCTAGGTACCAACCGCAAAACATTGGTGCTGGTCATAAGTTGAAAGCACACAGTACCACCAGCTCATTAAAAAAGACCTTGGTACTCACACTCCCCACAGACACAGACCCAGGTTCAGAAAAGGGTCTAAAATGACAGCATTCTGGATAGAAATGATCTAAGCAGATCACGAGGCACAGGGTGGTGGGTGGTATCTAGGCAGCGTGATGACTAACTTGTTTGTACCTGTATGTAAAGTGGTGTTTTGGGGGGACAGTCTTTGTCCAGCCGGGGGGCAGTGGGAGTTTCTCGCTAGTTGTGCTGAGGCCATTGTTGTAAGTACATGTGTAGTGATTCGGTGCAGTCAAATATGACAACTAGGACTGTACTTCGCTTCACAATAAACCTGGCCAGGAGTCTTCGATCCTTCTCTGATTTGTGGCCTTACGGGGCCCTCTCGGGGTCTGCGGTGGTCATTGGGCCCACATCATTGAGCACAGCCGCAAGCTGCGTTCTGGTTCTCATCATAGACAGAGCAGGAGACCTGTCCGGACGCCGCGGCAGTAAATCCTGCCCCTACTATCCAGGGCAATACGTTTGCACACAGCACACAATTGCGATGGCACTGCATTTTCATCCCCAGCTCTCTGGGTTGTGTGTTGCCTCAGTGTATCAATCACAACGGGCTGAGGCTTAGCGGATACAAGTTTGTTGGCCAACATGAACAACGCGTTCCCAAGAAAATGGCTGGAAGGCAGCAATGGGCAACCAAGGCTAGTGAGTGAGCCACATGAGTGGCCCTCCTTCGTCTCAGTGGGCCGTAAGATTGAAACCAGTCGTGGGCACTAAGCATGACCCCAAGACTAGGATTACATACATTAATACAGGGCACGCTGACTATTTCAAAACAAGCGGAAATGCTTTAACCATTTGTCTATTAATAGTACTGTCATCCACTTCGACTATAATAAAAAAGAAACATTTACACTTACTTTACAATATCAAATCCCTGCCCAGCCTCTTCCGCCCCTTCCCTCCCAAGTGCATCTCTGCTCCTCCCCCTCCCTATCTAGCTTGAACACTGTGAATCAGCTGATTTGCAGCGTTGAAGCTCTGGGGCAGGTAAGTGCGGGGCCCCCTGGGCATGAGAGGCATGGGGGGAAGGGGCAGAAAAGGGGTGCACAGGCCGCACGTGGAACCCCAATGGGATGCCTGAGGGACAGAGGTTGCTCACCTCTGCTCTAGTGGATCAAACGATGCTGTTTGTAGACAGTTCTTGGAAAGGAGAGTTGGCCTTTTTCTAAATTTCCTTTCAGTGAGTCCATATATCGGATTGGAAACCAGTTCTTGTTGCTCTAATATTGGCAGGTCCTGTGGAGATTTTTAGATGGTTGGATGTTATGGGGAAGGGGGCAGATCAATCTGAGACCTTTCCCCCCTAAGGAGAGGACTGTACTCTACTCTGGCCCGGCAACAAATGAAAGCTGTTACCAACTAATGGCTGCTAGGTAAATCTAGTGGATCCAGCGGGTGTCCTTGTTACATAAGACATGATCACAGCTGCTCCTCTTTGCACAGTGAGTTCACCTTTCGGTCCTTCTGGGGGTTTCTCCCAGTTAGGAGGGAGGCCCATTAGAGGAGATCTTTGTATAACTATATCTTTTATGTGGCTGAACTGAAGCTTTTGGACTCCAGGGCTCTCAATCCGCCATGAAATGCATACTAACATTGTGTAAAGATGAAGCTAAAGGTCAGATCTTATCGTGAGACAATCTTTGGGGTGTTAAACAGAGTCCCTAGCAGTGAGGACTGAATCAGAGTGTAGTCCATCCACATTGAAGAGGAGGAAGGTGGCTTCCTGATGAAAGAAATGAAGAGGTATCTTTTATGTGTAGGGGTTGTGGATGGAAGCGGTCTCATTCCATACCGGATGGAGGATTCATAAAACAGTAGCTTGCAGCCAAGTCTACATTTATCTTTCTATGTCATCCTCCGCGCATCCTGGATCATGGGGATTTAACAGGCAATCCCTGATGAGTGGCAAATTACCGACTGCAGAAATTGTCTGCCAAAAGATGCATCAGCTGTACATTTGTAAATGTGAACTGATTTCTAGGTACTTTAACAGCCTTGGCTAATTCCTCTAATGAAGTCACTATTCTCTCCATGTTGAAACAGCTCCAGCCTCGCATGACCCCTTCCAGTACACAGCATTCGTGTGCGGAAAAAGGAAGGAGGGAGGGAGAGGAGCACGGATGGGGCACGAATCAGCATTGCAATGTGTCTCTTTTCATAAGCCTGCAAACGGGACAGCACTGTGCTTTAACCAGCCAGGAAATGCAGTTGTTCCCCTTTAGCCATCATGTCCATCTCTTCAGTGACACACAGCTAACATTCTTTCAAGGCTTCCTAAACTCTAGCGTTGGATGAAGACATATTGGAAATGTCAAGTGTTTGTTCTTTCCCATTCTTTGGGGAAAGGAGAAAACAGTGGCAATACCATCTGTTAGTCGATTTCAAACTCCACATTAAATTGTGGAATAAATCCTGCAATCAGCCCGAGACCTGCTTTTATCACTGCTGACTAGAAGCAACGCATAAGAATGAGAAATTGTTTGAATTTCCTGTATTAAACTGGCAGAACACACTGTAATTAGGATGGCAACAGTTAATAATGAAAAGAATAGCAAGATTGACGTTAATGGTTCGAATGGTCTTTCTGTGAATGCACTTTAGAATGAGACTCACAGTTGATAACAGGAGTGGTTTTCGGAATATTAACCAGCCTGAGGTTACTGAGCTGAGAAACAGGACTACTCTGGGACGGTACAGAGATTTTCTGACCTGAACCATGCTTTAGATTATTCAGATGGATGAGGTATAAACCCCCAAAGTGGATCATTCTAAAGCACTGCCAAAATAGGACTGCGGGGATTCAAGGATTTGAGAAACAGAGGCTGTATTAGCTGCTAATATCCCTTCTCCACAGCTCTCCAATTGGGTCCAGGCATTGCATATTGTGTTAGGCTGTTGAAATTGAAAGCAGACATTCCCTTGCTAGGAATAACTTCTTTTCTCTGCTATTATTCTTAGCCCCTAGCTTGAAACAGATCATCTCTCCTGCCTGGAAGTCTGAAAAGATTTGGAATCAGCCATTCTTCTCTCCGTGGGAGTCCGAGAGTGCTAAAGCCTGCCTGGGTCTATGCAAGGGCACAAGAAGGGGCAGAGTCCCAGAGGAGTCCTCAGCAATGATTGCAGTGTGGAGGGGCCGGTGGGATCCCACTGGTGCACACGGCCATGCTCAGCACAGGACCCAGAGCAGGGGGAATGGCTTTATAGCAGCTTCATGTTTCCCCAATCATGGGTCCAGGAGGGACTGGGTCAACCTCAGGTGCAATTCACAGCAGCCCCAAGAACCTGATAAACAAGGTGGGAATAGCAGTTGTCCGTATACGTCACTCTCCGGCTGGCCACTTCCTTGGTATCCCCCATGCTGGAGTCAGGAAGGGGTGTGTCTCATTCACTCCCAGGGAATCCTCAGCAGCCCTGACAGGGCACTTTAAGGGCTTCTTTGTGCCACCAAAGCAGCACAAAGAAACCAAACCAGAGCCAAGGCCCCAGGAGCGCACTGGCAGATCTACACTGCTTGTGCCGTTGGCCTTGTGTCTGGGCAACAAGGCTGTGGTGACAGAGCAAACGGATGTGCTTGGCCCCAGATTCACATGTGCTTCTGACCTCTGCACTGAACAGATGGCTCCACTGCAGTCAGCAATTGCACCCGAGGACAGCAACCAAATGCAGAGCGCTGTCTCAGGTTACTTGGCCTGACCAGTGAGATCCTCTTGGTGGTGTCTGACCCTCCCCTGGCTGGATGCCGATGGTATGTGCCACTGCCCTGGTTGTGCGGTCTTTCTGATGTGTTGCCAGGATCAGGCTCAGCATGGACTCTCTTGACACTGTTTCTGGAAGCACAAGTCCCGTTGGCCACCCCTGAGCTACTAGTTAGGAGACAGCCCTTCCCCCAGGCCAGTATATTTCTACTCGGACTCGGAGAATCGTTGGGAAGGGATCAGAAGGGCCAGCCGGTGATCAGTGAACCTCAGACAACAGCTCCCAAATGCTGTGATGCTCTTCAGAATGATTTCCAAACCCCGAGGATACAAAAGCAGCCTGGAAAGCTCATGGTATTTCCTGCTTCCACCTACTGAAGGAGTCCTCCCTCTGAATGTTCTTCCGTGCCAGCAGATGTGATGTAAAAGAGCCTCATTTGGCACATCTTATCTTCAGCATCCTTCAGTGAAAATTCCCATTTTCCACACTCTCACACCCAATTAACACATTACAGGCCTGATTCTCGTCCCCCGTACATGAGAGGAAATCGGGAGGAACTCCATCAAAGTAAGTGGGAACAGAAGCAGGCCAAACAGCGCCTGGCTCCCTCACAGCGCTTTTCATCCGGAGATCTCAATGCACTATTCATGCAAGGCCAATAGCATCATCATTCCTGTTTTACAGGCAGGGAAACTGAGGCATAAGGTAGGGAAATGATGTGCCTAAGGTCACCCAGTGGCAGAACTGGGAGGAGAAACCCTGTCTCCTGTCCCAGCCAAGTGCCCTATTCATTAGTCTCCACTGCCTCCTGAAGCATCTACTGTCTTTATAGACTTCTCTTATTCCATTTTTAACACAGCACTGTGCCAACACTATGCAAATTGAAATACACTCATAACCTAAGTACAGTCCAATAGTTGTAGCTTTCACCATCACGTTTTCCTGTTCACGTTTTTCCTTCCCTTGTTGCTGTGAGAGAGGCTTGCACAAAGGAAGGGCAAGAGTAACCCACTAGAAGAGCTTCACATGGCCCCCAGGACTAGTCACCGGAACAGCTCAGTCTTCAGTACCTGTACCCTCGCCACACACCTGTGAGGAAGGGAAGGGCTTCCCTCCCCTTTGGACAGAACTGAGCCTCACTCAGGGTCCCTCAGGGAGCCTGTGGTGGAGCAGGGTGCACCTGGCTCCCTAGACAAGGAAACAAAAGGGCTGTTGAATACACAAAGTAATCCCAGATGGAAAATGAAGACAGGACATTTTCCCTTTGATGTGTGTAGTCATGGAACCAGCGCCTCTTGTGAAGTGAGGTGACGAGGCAGGGACATCTGCCTTTGGGAGGGTTATCCCGGTGCAAAGGGTCTGAGGCTCCCATGCCATCTCCCATCTCGCTGCAGAAAGGGGGCATGGCCCCAAACTCCTGAGCTGCACAGGTATGACCCTTGGGCTGTTAGCAGTAATGCTGGAAGCGATGCTGAAGTCCTGACCCTGCACATAGCCCCACCAGGAATAGGGGAGGGCAAAGGGAAGCCGGCCCATCACCTCGTTACGTGGTACTTGTAGTGTCAGCAGGTAAAACAGTTTCACAGAGGGGTGTGATTATGAAGCCGTGTCCCTGCGAGAAAGGCCAAGCCTGCGATGAAGGGCAGGGCACTGAAAATGGAACCACCACTCCACATGCAGCCCTACCTGAAACCATCCCAGAGGGCTAGCCAGGTACATGTAACACCTTCCAAACAATGCTCCTCCGAGACAGTCTGAGCCCCATCCAGTGTGGTGAGGAGCACTGCGGCGGGGTGCCAAGTGCCCGCACCTCCCACCGGTCTCACTGGGAGCTGAGGGCCCTCAACACTTTGCTAGATGGAGCCTTGTTTTCATCTGCAAGGACCAATCCGTGCTGCTGACCGTCCCAGTGTGTCTGGTTTGACTTCGGCTGGAAGCTCTTGGGAGGAGGCGGGACATGACTTATCTCTGCGCCTGATCCCGATGCGTGCTGAGCACCTGTAATGACTTCAGAGGGAGGGCTGTGTAGCTGCGACAGGCTGCACCCTGAGCACCTGCTTTGTACCAATCCTAACAACAGGATTCTTCCACTCTGCTACCCCAGCTAGACGGTCTGAAATTCCTAGGAGCAGCACAGTCCTTGTGGACAGGGCTTCTCTAGTTGGCACGAGGATTTTCTTATGGTACCACCTAGCGGCCCCAGGCGAGATTCCCCCCGTCACGCTAAGCTGAACGGAAACCATCGCTCGTACTGCTCCCCAGGATCAAAAAAATAGTCACTGATCTGCCTCAGCCAAGGTGATAGAGTTTGGCCCAGAGGTAATCCAGACTTCTGCCAGCTTGTCAAAGAGCAACTGCCTTATGCAGACATAATTTCTGTCTCACCTGCCCCCTTGCAGATGGGAGATAGGGGTTAGCTAATTAACGGGTTGTGCTATTGCTTGCTCTTCAAATCTACCTTGACAACTCTGCGAATGGGAATGGGAAAGGGAAAGTATTTAGGGACCTCTACTGGCAGCAAGCACTGCATGGACTCAGCTCCGGAAACAATATTCCTTTCACTTGTAGCAACCTTTCCCTTAAGCAAAAGCAACAAATGTTTCCATCTGTCAAGATATGCCATGAATATATTCAATAATGGACCGAAAGTCACTTTAATCACTCCCAAGATGGGCCAAGGAACCCAAAGGTCTAAATATTTCAGAGCTTTCTATGGGCCATTTCAAAGTCCTAGTAGAGAAAATGGGCCTGAAAAGAACCACAGTCCTGGAAAGACCTCGGATTTCACCCACTCCACGTCAGAGCTGGGAAGTGATACAGACAAAGCCAAGGGTTCCTGCAAAGGCATTTCACTAGGCAAGGCTCAAGACAGAGGGCAACTTTCCTCCCCAAACCTGCCACCCACTGCTGTGCCATGGTACACGGTGGGGGACTGAGCCCCGCAGCGTGGGGGCCAATGGAGGATGTGCCCAGAGTGGGTGGCGAGTGTTACTGCCACATAGATCTGAGTCAGCACAAAGCTGCTTGCACCCAAACCAAGCGGTACAACACACTCTTGTTTCAGCCGATTCTCGGTGGGATTGGGACCCCCAGGACCTGGCCTGGAAGCCGGCCTGCTACAGCCTTGTGTGAACTCGCCCAGACAAAACGCACAGTCACCAGAAGAATCTAGGGTAAGGTTCCCTTGTGAACCGGTGACCTCAGCAGGCTTTACCCTATGCGAGTGCACCCGCTAGGGCCCTCGCACCAGCGCAGGCTGGACCTGTGTGCAGGGCTGACTAGGTAAGCAGGAGCCCACACCTCGCAAAAGAAGAGCTCCAGTAGGCACTTGCCAGGAGCCCAAGAGCCTAAACTAATTTGCATAGACCTCTGCAACCCAGTTCAGGAGCTGGTGTCAACCTGCCTTCACCCAGCCATGCCTTGAAACCTGTCTCAGTGCACACGCCCCTCCCCCTCCACACCCGATCACTTGGTGTCGCATTTGATTTTCCTGGTTTCCCGTTCGCGCCTTCCACCTGCCACCTTCTTTGCTCTCTGCCTTCTCTCCCCTTCCTTGCACCGGCTGGTCCCTCCCTGTCGTTCTGCGTCCCCACCTCTGCCCTGCCATTAACCCCCTCCCTCCTCTCTATTCTCCCCCGTTCCTCAGTCTCAATCCCTGTCCCAGGGGGATGGGATGAGACATGGCATCTTCCCCCAAGGGCCAGGCCATGACAGCCCAAGGAAGAGGACAGTGCTGTGGGCAGCTCTGCTTTGTTCTCCCAGGCCCCCAGCTGGCGAACTTGCTTTTGTCACAGGCCTCAGTTACCCAGCAGGGACCGGACCTCGCTTCTCAGCCAGAAGATCGTTGGCTGGTAGGGACAGGCAGGACGTTCAAGAGAACGTTCTGGTCAGCGTGCTCTCGCCGGCACCCTTCTCCTCTCCCAGCAGCAGCCAGCTGCGGGCAGCCTGGGACGGAAACAGGGATTCTGTTTTGAAGAGTGTATCTTTGGGACTCAGTGCTGCAAGCCCCGAACAAAGACTGTCTTCAGTCCAAAGCTACAGCGAAAGAAGTTCTATTTGCCACACCCGTTTGGTCACACTCAGCTCTCGTTCCCCCTCTCTCCTGCTGGTGCTACACTCTGCTCCCTCTCCTCTCCTGCTAGCTTGCTTTCAACCCTGAGGTATACTGAAGATGTGCACGCTGAAAGGAAGAGAAGGCAATTAAGGGATGACAATCAGGCACAGCGCCCAAACGTGAGAACAAGCCAACTGTCTCCCAAGCAACGGGGCTCTCACCCTTCCTTAAGTTACTTAACAAAGCATTGGAGAATTGTAGGCAGCAACCAGACTTGTCAGCTCTGCACATGTAACTGGCTGCTGCTTTGAGTGCGGAAACCTGGAGACAGAAGAAGACTGGACAGTGAGTTAGGTTGCCTGCCTGGGTCTAGAGACTCCTAGATTCAGTTCCTGCTCCACTTGAGATTTCACATATGGCAAAAGTCATTTTGTCTCCGTGCCTCAGTTTCCCATCTATGAACTGGGAATACAATGTCCTCACCTTGCCTGGGTGCCACGAGGAGGAATTTATTAAAGATTATGAAGTGCGTAGATACTACAGCAATGGGGACACATACACCCAGTAGGTTCCACTGAATAGCAATGCTGATACAACTTTGGCTTAATGGCTACACATCTCCTTGGCCTCTGAGGACAGGACAAGAAGCCAGGGGCTTAAACTGCAGCAAGGGAAATTTAGATTGGACATTAGGAAAAACTTCCTGCCTGTCAGGGTGGTGAAACACTGGAATAAATTGCTTAGGGAGGCTGTGGAATCTCCATCCCTGGAGATATTTAGGAGCAGGTTGGACACACACCTGTCAGGGATGATCCAGATGGTGCTTGGCCCTGCTGTACGGGCAGGGGACTGAACTCGATGACCTCTCTAGGTCCCTTCCAGTTCTAGTGTTCTAGGATTCTATGATATTGCCGGGAACCAATCTGGTCCCATTCAGAGCAGGGTTAATGGGATTAGGGCATTGGCAATGGGCATGCCACTTACTGGTAACTTTGATTGGAACAAACGCCCCAGCTTCAGGCCAGTGTGTGAGGCTGCAGCCAGAAAGGCAGTGCTAGGATTGCCTTCTCTGACTGTAGGCTGGTTGCCCTGCCTGCGCACAGGGCCACATGGGCAGGGAGGCAGCAGCGAGGTAAGTGGCTGCAGCCCAGCTGTTGGAACTGTATGGCACCTCCCCCTCCCCTGTCCAGGCTGTGCCCTGCTGAGGAACTGCATGCAGGGAAGGAAGCACTGAGCATGCTGCATCTCTATCCATGGAGAGCCCTGGGGTTGGGGGTACAGTGCAG
>JANRFK010001605.1:35152000-35165095 GCA_030068395.1 Apalone spinifera | reverse complement strand
CACCCTACTGACAGTCCAGGGAATAAAGGCTCTTCAGAGCCTAAATCCCTCTTGACATTGAGATGTAGGTGCCTCAGTCAGCTGGGCACTGCAATGCTGAGCACGGCAATGCCTAAACACCTGTCAAAGTCTGGGCCTTAGCATTTTGAAATGATAATTAGGTGCAGTCTGGGTGAGGCAAGCGTCACCTCAGCGGCACTTCTGCAAAACCTGGTCAAATGCCACATAAAAGCAGGACGATTGGTGATTATTTTCGACTTAGGTACCATGGTGCTGGGTGCGGTATAAAAACAGGAAACAGCTGGATAATGAGACGTTGGCGGTCTTGACTTGTTTTAATGCCTGCACCGACAGGTCACCGGTCTTCACAGTACTGGGGACCAGAGCTAACACCACGGCAGTCTTGGCAGCCAAACTGTAAGGCCCGGATTCTCTGCTTTGACAGTCATGGCTTCCTAAATCTCAGGGGTGCAATCCTGATCCCTGGCATAGGTTAGAGCAGCCTGGGGGCTTCTCTAGCTTACTGCCTATGTTCGCTAAGGAATCACAAAGTCAGCCAAACACAGCTGGAGCATTGAGCTGGCAGAGGAGCCACATACATTGGCACTGTACCAGCCACTAGTTCCCCCATGCGGAAGGAATTCGTGGCTGGTCAGATCCAGCTTGTTTCTAGTGGCCTCTTTGTGCTGGCAGCACAAGAAAATCTTAAAGCCGTACAGTTCTTGCACAGTAGATTTAACTACATGATCTCTAATTAACTTACCTTATTTTTAAGCCGTTCTGGAGGTAGGGTAGTAGTGATGAATTTATTTTTTTCATCAAATAAGAGAGATTTTAGTCTGGTTTCAAACAATTGGTAAATATTTTATTAGACAAAAGAGAGGGAAACAGGGGCCATCTGGTGGCTGTTTGATGTATCACTGTAAAGTATAAACCCAGCATCATCAGAGAATGAAATCGGATGGGACTCAGAAGAGCATACACAGGCCAAGTTCAGCAGAGGAAGCAACTCTGGCCATTTTTACAGATCTGTTTCTGAACAGAATCTCACTTTTAATTAAAAAACTATGTTAAAATAACACTAAGGGCAAAATTCTGTATTCAGTTACTCCACATTCATATTGGCGTGAGTTCAGTGGAATTATACATCAACAGTGTAAATGAAAACAGAATTGGGCCTTGAGAATCTAATTTAAATCTACAAATTCTGATTTAGAGACACAGCAACTCAAAAATTGCACTTAAGTCAGAAAATGTCAGCTACTATTCCTGCACGAAGTCATATCGGATAACTATAACTGGAACAAAATATACTTTGCTCTATTTTTGTTTGTTTGCTTTGTGCACGTGACAGTTTTGTGTATAATCAAGTTCCCCTAGGTGAAAAGCCCGATGCACCTGTGAAGAGGGGCTGAATTCTATCTTTTTGCCCTGTTTCATCAGGTAGGGCCTGATCTGGAAAAAGACTGCCCACAGAGGAGTAGACTAGAGATAGAAATGTAGCCGTGTTAGTCTGGTGTAGCTGAAACAAAATACAGGACTATGTAGCACTTTAAAGACTAACAAGATGGTTTATTAGATGATGAGCTTTCGTGGGCCAGATTCGTGGGAGTAGATTATTCCCATGAATAAAGTTACTCATCTGTGAAAATCTTTGCGGAATCAGGCTCTTAGTTCATTTCCCCTTTGTAACAATAAGAAAATATCCTTCAAGATATCCTGGAATTGGCAGGCTACTCTGGGATAGCTGGCCTAGAAAGGCAGGAAGGTCCAGAGGTTAGGTCGCAAGCTTGGGACTCTGGCATGACTTGTAGCAAACCTTAAGGAAATCATCTCATCTCTGTGTGTCCCAGTCCCCAATCCGAGAGGTACTGTAAGTACAACCCAGGAAAGAGCATGATGCAGTCAGACACAACAGCACTGGGATCATCTAACCTTTGCTCGATTGGTGAAAGATCCAAAACTTCATTTTTGAAACGGACTGATTTCAGGCGGTCTTCCACTGCCTTTAAGTCAAGTAGGCTCAGTACTTCAAGGAACTCTGAAAAGCTTTTTGCTTATATTTTGGGCCAAATTCTACTTTCAGTTACACTGCGTAGAGCAAGAGTAACTCCCAGTGAGTATGGCCCGGTAGAAGTAATGCAATATGGTTGAGGTCAGGGCTATGTTTTGACAGGTAAGTTACATGTCATGATCATGCTCTCACTATCGTCCAGGGGAGTTTTGCCACCCAATCTAATGGAAGCAGGGGTGCACGGGAGTCAGAAAGTGGTGCCAGTGCATGAATGGTCCTGATTTGACACTCGGGGTATGTTTACATTGCATCTGGGAGCAAGCCTCCCAGCTGGGCCCACATACTTGTGCTAGTGGGACTTGCATTAGTGTGTTAAAATAGTTGTGTTGCAATGTCCAACGTGAGTCCCACTAATCCAAGTCTGTGGACGCAGGCTGGGAAGCTGAGTCACAGATGCAGTGTCCACTTAACATGCAAGATAAGTAACTTCAGAAGGCAGGTGCCTCTACTTTACCTTACATCTTTTTAATTACTTTACCTGCAACCAAAATCCCTTCTCCACCACTGCACTTAAGTTACCCTTGTTTTGTCCATCTACTGAAACCAAATCTGTGCAGCTCTCGTTATGTTGTTGCTTAAACCCTACATGTACTTCACAGGACCACTTTCATCGTCACCCAAGTTAGACTTTCAAGAACACTACATCTGCTCATGTCAGGTCTGAATCTGGACCAATGGATCGAGGGCACAATTTTCAAAAGTGCCTAACTAACTTAGGAGCCAAGTGCCATATTAAAAAGTGAACTAGGCAAGTAGCAGCCTGATTCTCAGTGAAAGTTAAAAGAGCTCAGACTCCTAAATGTCCAAGTCGTTTCTGAAAATTGGATTGGGGGGCAGATTTTAAATATATGTAAGCATCTAAAGATGCTGATGTGAGCGTTTCAAAACACCCATTGAAATCAATGAGAGTTTGGCACCTACATGTTTTGAAAATTGCAATAGGTACCTAGTTGCATATTTAGGTGCCTAATTACCTTGAAAAACTCGGTCCTTACTCTCCTAAGTCACTTAGGTGTTTTTGAAAATGTTACCTCAGATCTAATGATTCTCATTTAGTCTACTGCCACCCTACTAGAAGTAGAAACTGTGAACAGAATTCGACTGAACTAGATTAAACTAAGGCAAGAGTGATGACATTAAATCTGAATTTCCTTGCTTTCAAGAGTTTATATGAAACTTTTTATGTAACTTTCACACAGTTTATAAAAACAGTGCATTACTTTCTAATAACCTCTATGCAGGCTTCTGAGCTACTGTACTTATTATTCAATGTAATTACTGATGTACATTAGGATGGTCAGGAGTCCTGCGCTCCAAATCTGAATGTCTATCGCTGCCAAAAAAAAAGTGTGTAGAAAACACATTTGATAGTGTGTTGCCCTGTCTGAGACTCCGGTTTATTCTTTGAAAAAAAATATATATGGTGTTAGATATTTTCCTTTCCAAATCTCTGAGCAACACAGCTGCCAAATTATAGCTTTAGTTTTCCATGTCAAAACATTCTCAGTTTTTCTACTTCTGTCTGTGCAAATAAAAAAAGAAGAAAGAAAAAACTGCTCTAATCTGAAGCCCAGAAATGCTGCTAACTGTCAGGGTGAATTTCAAATAACCCTAAAAAGGACTGTTGGAACTGATGGATGATATTGTCATAGTTTTTGTTTCTATTTTTATTTCAAAATGGGTTTTTAGGAACAAGAACTGGATAGAAGCTGCCCACGGACTGCATTTTGTATAGTTCCATCACTATGCGTCATGAATTTAGTTACAGATGGGAGACTGGTAGTTTATGAAATTAGCACTGGATTAGGGAGTCTTTTACCTTTATTACCTAGATACAAATCCAATGAAGGTTGGTACTGATTAGAATATATCACATCCTGGCAATGGTTTGGTGCAACACAGTTGGTGGGATTCGATCTATTTCCAAATGAACAAGCGTCCATATCTTAACAAAGAGGCAGCCGTGTTAGTCTGAATCTGCAAAAGCGGCGAGGAGTCCTGTGGCACCTTATAGACTAACCGAAGTGTTGGAGCATAAGCTTTCGTGGGCAAAGTCCCACTTCGTCAGATGCAACTTAACAAGCACCAACAGGAGTTTGTTAACAGCTTCTGCCAGACCACAAATGCAACAGGTTTGCTGATTCTACCAGACTACACACAAGAAACCTTATGGAAGGTCCCTATAGAACAAGCATTGAACCCACTAGAGAACTGAGGACTGCCTCAGCTCTTCTTGATCCTCCTCTATTGACACAAAAGACTTCAGCTGGCAGGTTAGTCAATTCAATATTTTTCATCAGAGGTTAATCCAATGTTTTAAAAATGAATATTTAAGATGCAGAAATCCAGTAAAGTCACATTTGTTTCCAAAATATGCAAACCTGACTAAACCAGCCTCCTGTCAAGTGCATTTAGGCCACATGACCTAGCATTAACCGAAATGTTTGCAACAGTTGCTAAGCCAAAGTGATTGTTACCAGTGAACCTGGAGCAAATTTAGGGACAAATCTTGTTCCCCATCACCCTCTGCGGGGATGAGGGCTCTTCCAGCCACAAAACTAGTGCAGTGACAAATATAGAGAACCCATGGAAATGAGAAATGACCTTCTTTTCTGAGTCTTGCATTATGCTTCTGAAATTTAGAATGGCTTTGGGATCCCCCTAAGAACACTCTCAGCAAAGATCAAACACTGTAGGGAAAGAAAGTTAAGTCTGCTGCGTATAGTCTACACTGCAGGGCAAAAGTTGAATTAAGCTACGCAACTTCAGCTTCGTAAATTGCGTAGCTGACATCAAAATAGCTTAATTCAGCTTTTGGCGCTGTTTACACAGCAGGAAGTGGAAGGAAGAACACTGTTCCTTTGACTTCCCTTACCCCTCATGAAATGAGGGTTACAGAAATCGGAGTAGGAAGTCCTCCAGCTCGACATTTCGAAATAACGGCTTGCAGTGTAGACACGCACTATGTTATTCCGAAATAACGCTGCTGTGTAGATGTACCTAAGTAACATAACAATCCTCCTTGCACACCTGCTGCCTCTCTAGATGTGGGTGCAGTGCTGAGAGACAAGACACTGGGGACAGGTGGCCAAATGGAAGCTAGCACCATAAAAATCAATAGTCCTGCACTGAGCTACTAACCGGGTGGAACAAAACGGGTGTTTTCTCTGCCATGGGCTGCTTTCCAGTGACTGAGTGTTGAGGCTGCAATCGCTCCAGCTGCTCCTGGAGTCTCTGTCTCCTGTGCTTCTCTTTCATCTGCTTCTCTTTCTGAGAGAGCTCTCTCACGCTTTCTTCTGCCCTGCAAAACATGCCATACAGATCCACCTACATTCAGTTCTAACTCCGGGGTCTCAACCTCCTATTTGTACTCACCCCATTGCAATATGCACCCAAATCCTTATGGCAGTCCCACTGCGCCACACCCTGCTGCATTGTGGGGCGTGGGGCTTACCTGCTGCGTATAGTCTGATTTCTTTGGAGTGTCCCTCCCAAGCTCCAGGTACTGTCCCATCAACACCCTGCAATCAGCCTCCTGTCAGCTCACGTGCTTTGGTCATTGGCAATGGTGGCAGTTTAATTCTGGGAGAGAGGAGGTCTCTGGAACTGGCAGGTACTAGACCATTTAGGGATTCATAGGTCAAAAAAGAAGAGCTTGAACTTCACCACAACAATGTCATGCAGCCTGGACAGGCTCTTGAGCATCGATGTACTAGGCTCCCTGCATGAGTCACTGCCAGATGCACACAACCCTTAGCTCCAGTTCCAGCTCAAGATGGGGTGGCAGAGGCCTGGCTAACTGAAGCAAGGTCCCTATTATTTCTTTTGTTAATGCCCTTTAGCATTCTCTTTCCCTGGCCTCCCAAGGCATTTCCGAGCTCTCTCGCCTCCTCCTGGGCATGCTTTGTAAAATGTAAAGACATCAGAACATCTGGCTCTAACACAGGTTTCCATTAGTAGCTCTCAACATGCTGCAGAAAGGCGGTCAATGTCATTATCCTCATTTTACAGATTGCAGAAATGAGTGACTTGGCCAAGGTCACCCAGGAAGCCAGCAGCCGGGTTGGAAACAGAATACAAGTCTCCCTAATCTCTAGCCAGAGCCTTCCCCATTGGATCTGACTGCCTCTCTAAGAAATGGAGAGAGCCACCAGGTTTGACTGCATCTCAGGGGCTACGTCTAGACTGCATCCCTCTGTCGACAGAGGGATGCAAATCAAGCACATTGAAATTGCTAATGAAGCCGGGATTTACATATCCCGCCCCTCGTTAGCATAAACATGGCCGCCACTTTTTTTTTCAAAACAGAGTTTTTTCAAAAAAATGGCAGTCTAGACGTGGATCTGTCAAAAATAAAGTGTTTTTTGACAGATCCTGTATTCCTCAAAAAATGAGATTTACAGGATTTGTCAAAAAAGGCTTTATTTTCGACAGATTCGCGTCTAGACTGCCATTTTTTTTCGAAAAAACCTCTCTTTTGAAAAAAAAAAGCGGTGGCCATGTTTATGCTAATGAGGCATGGGATATTTAAATCCCAGCTTCATTAGCAATTTCGATTTGCCTAATCTATATCTCTCTGCTGACAGAGAGGTGTAGTCTAGACACACCCTGGGCCAGACAGTCTTGTGCCCCCAGACTGCAGCCGGTAATATGCTCTCTACGTCAGTGATTTTCAACCTTTTTTTTTTCCATTTGCGGACTCTTAGCACTTTCATATGGAAGTGCAGACCCCTTTGGAAATCTCAGACATAATCAGCAGACCCTCGGAGGCCCACAGACTATTAGCTGAGAACCACTGCTCTAGCTGGATGCTCAGTGGAATGGCATTCAGACACACCACTGACAGATTCACTCCAAACTCTCTAGTACCTTGGGGATTCTGCTGCTTTATTTAGTGGGGGCCCTGGAGCACTTCCTGAACATAGAGTGTCTTCAGTCTCTTTCTGGCTTTCCCTTGAAGAATCAGCTCCATGTCTCACATGGTCTGGCAGGGGAGGACTTCCCCTCTGTGAGTCTGAGCGCACCAACCATCTGGAAGTCACCTTGTTTGCCTCCCCTCTCACTCTTAGATAGCGTTTTCTCCTGATTTTCAGGGTGCCCATCTCTTCTAGGCTCTCAAGATCCTGGCTCACTCCTTCACCTCTTAGCACCTGCTTAGAGGCCTCGTTAGCAAGAGGCTGGGATGCTTCTTTACGGAAGTTACGGAGCTGCTGCAACAGTAGGCTTTTCCCAGTGCAATCGCTGCAAAGCAAAAATCAAATGGATTAAGCCAAGGTAGAGCATTATAATTTAGCAGATCCTTACTGAGGACCCTAATTTGACTGGCGGTGCAAAGCGGGCTTACAAGATCACCTTGGATAATGGTTATTGATGTCCTAACATTAGCTCACAGATGATAGAATAAGCCACCATGAGCCCACCTGGAATTCTTTGGGCACCCAGGTGGATCAGGTAGCCATTGCTGGATTGATCTGGGGTGGTAACATTATGAACCTAGACAGCACTCATCGTCCGATGTGATGGGACTAGTTATTTGCCTCTGCAGAAGAAGTGGTAGAGGGGATGGCCAGTTACACTCTGACTCTGCTGCAGTAGACTATTATCTAGAATGGTTTATGGTACACACAGCTCCTGGCTCTAGAGAGGGAGGGCTAACATTTTCAAAAACCCTTACACGATTCAAGAGCCTATGGCCCATTTCTAAAAGTGCCATAGACACGTAGGAGCCCAAGTTTCATTGAACGCCAATGGGATTTAGGAGCCAAGTCACTTTAGAAAGTGGGACTTAATGGCCTTTGAAAAGGCCCTTATGCCTGTCTCAGGAGCACTGAGCAAATGGACTGCGGAATGGAAGTCCGAGAGTCCACCGCTGCCCCCAAGAAGCCCCTTTCCCATCCAGCGGGTATAAAAAGAGAGAAGATTCCCCCTTACAATTCTTATAGAAGAGAGGAGGGAGACCAGGGAGGCCTTCTTCCTCCCAGCATCTGCGGAAATGATGTTGTTGTGTTATCATGAGCAGCACAATGCTGGGATTTCCCTGGCTCACGATGACGGCGGAACACTGCAACTCAACAGCAGGACACACTTGTTTTGTGGCTGCCTGTCACTTTGATGACGAAAGCGCTCACTAGCTGTCCGGTACTGGGGGAGGGCCACCAGATTTGGGTGTCAAGAAGGGAGCATTGCAGAGGTCACAGCTCGGCTCTGAAGGAGGCAGCTGAGAATTATCTGGACCCAGACAAATGGCTTTGTGCTGAGTTTGCTATTACAATGTCCTGGCTCTGCCGAGCCTACGCCTGCATGCTAGTGCGGTTCTGTGCTTTAGTCAAACTAACCTTGTACTTTTCAGAACACAGAGTATTCTACAGCTAGGCTTCCCACTTCTGTTTTCTTAAGGGTCTCCTCTTTCCTATCTCTGCTTAGGAACCACCACTTCAACCTATAACCTCTTCTGGAGAGAACAAGACTCTGCTGGACACCTGAAACCCCTGGGTACTGTAAGAATTGGACCATTCAGGGGAATGACTAAGCCGTGTGGGTTTGCTAATACCCCCAGCCAGATCCCAATGATAATGAATGAACTGGATGATATCAGCAGCCATACAGCAGGGCTTCAGATTCTATATCTGTTGCCAGGTAAGCTGTTGATGTACGTGCAGAGTGATGATTGTTCATTCCTGGCCTTGTCTGGACTGTGCAGTGGTAGCAGCAGGGCTAGCAGACCTTGGACAATCATGAGTCATATGCAAGAGCCAAGACGGCAACCTAGCAGAGAGGATTCTGACTAGATATTTGTCTGTCTCCAGTGGAACAGATGTGACAATTAAACTACCTCTGTGCTTGCTTTTCCTCTGAGAGGCAATGAGTGGGGTAGGGGGAATCTGACGCTGCTCCATATGGAAGTGTAGTGATTGAAATGAGTGAGGCTTGCTGGCCCTGCCAAAGAGTCAAGGTGGGAAATGTGAGAAGCCAGAGGTGGTGCACTAGTACTGAGATTTCTTACACGTGACCCTGGGGACCTGCCAGGTTTGAGGGCACAGCCCAAAGCCTAGTCTGCATCTCCCTGAGGAGATCTGAAGAGGTTTCTCCGACCCGCAGGCTTTCCCCTGGGAGACATCATCTACATCAGGGGTGGGCAATAATTTTTGCCCGGGGGCCACTTCAAAAAATTTTGAAGTAGTCCCGGGCCACCCCGGAAGGGGAGGGGTCTAAACAGGAAGGGGCGGGGCTACCCACCCCCAGCCCATGATTGCTCTGGGGGAACCCCTTTGTCCCCCTTACCACTAGGCACCCATGCCCTCGAAGAGGCTTGGCATGCTCCTCCAATCAAGGTCTGGGGGCGAGGGAGCGCAGGAAGCCTCCTCCCCACAGGGCCGGGACAGGGCGAAGGAAGCTTCACGCAGCTCCCCCGCCCCCAGGCCCTGATTGGCCTGGTGGTGGGGGAGCGCGCAAAGCTTTCTCTGCTCTGCCCCCGCCCTGTGAGCAGCGCAGGGGCAGAGCGGAGAAGGCTTCGCGCACTCCCCCGCCCCCAGGCCCTAATTGGCCTGGGAGCGGGGCAGCAGCAGGGCCTCCGTGGGCCAGATCCACCCCTTTTGCCCACCCCTGATCTAGATTCTAGCCCAGTGTAACTCGGGTGTAATTCCACCCAGGTCAGTAGAGTGACACCAGCACTAAGCCCAAGTAAATGAGATCAGAATTCGGCCCATGGGGTTTCTGCCTGCTCAGATGACCCGATTTCCTAACGTAGAAACAAGAAAACCTTAATATTTGTCAGATCTTTGTATCATCTTAACAATTTTAAAACCAATCAAAATATACTTGGACAGGTTCTGTTTTACGTGGCTCTAGATTTACACTGGGGTCCCCTCCCAGGGATTTCAGCGGCATTTCTCTGGATTGACACCAGCACAGATGAGAGCACCCGGGCTCCTGATTGCTCCTGCTTGGTTCTGGTGTCTGAATAGTCTCAGCTGCTAAGTCACTCTGAGTGGCTGGGCCCTGCGCCTTGGCGAATCACGTATTCCTTCACAACTATTTTTAAAAATAAGTGTAATTGGTTCTAACAAAAACAGCACAAAACAGCATGTTCTGCTTGTTCCTTCTACTGCTCTAATTCAGGTATAAGTGCGTCATTAAGATACAGGGAACGTTTCTAAAGATAACACCAAGCGCACATGGGTGAAGAATTTAGACCCTGATTCAACAAAGGGCTTAATCATATATATAACTTTAGGCATGTGAGCAGGAACTACTCGCATGCTTAAAGTTATGCATCTGCTTAATTACCTTGCTGAATCAGATGCTGAGGTTGGCAACAGGGAAGAGTTGCCATCCCTGAATACAGAAGCATTTACAGTTGAGTTTCTTGACTGGTCACATTATACCAAGACAAATAAGGAGATTGGAGAGGTTTTTTTCCCCACACAGCATAATCATTCTAGAGCAATGTCAAGTGCTAGCTTGTTTGATCATTTTCCTAACGAGGTCGGCTGTGAGTCTACACCCACAGTTTTTTAAAATGTTTGATTCAGAGTTATTTAAAAACAATTCTCTCAAGTAACTCAAAATGGCTCAAAAAAGAGGCATTCTTCCTATTGGCTATATCTACTCTGCATGGTGATAAGTATCAGCGGGGTAGCCAAGTTAGTCTGTATCTGCAAAACAATGAAGAGTCCTGTGGCACTTTAAAGACTAAAGTTTTTGCCCATAAAAGCTAATGCCCAAATAAATCTGTTAGCCTTTAAGCTGCCATAGGACTCCTGTTGTTTCTACTCTGTATGTGTCTTTTGAGCCACGTCTGTTGCATTTACCAACAAAAAAAGAAAAGATTTGACTCACAATATCTATATAAATCCTATGTAGCTGCAAAAGAACAAGGTGAATTCTATTCCGCCGTAAGCATTAATTTGGTTCTATCTCCAGCATCTTAATTATGGCTGCAGCAGACAGAACACAAAACTGTTTGCTAGCTAGAGACAAATGTTGTGTTTCAGCTATTAAACGGAGCAGATTTGCAATAAGACGCTGCTAGACCGCATTTCAATAGGTGAGATCTCACTCAAAGTCTTTCTTGGGGATCATTTCAGGTTCATGACAAGGAAAGTTTGTACCGTGGTCCTTGGGCAGACTCCGGCGCACTCTTTGTTTTCTGTTGGTCCTTAACCGTTGTGTCCCCCTCATCCTCAATGGAACTGTCACTCAAGCTGTGAAGCAAAGAGATGGAATTACTGAACACCTCTGTTCACTGTCACAGTAACAACCACCAGCCTGGGGCACTTCTCCATAACGTGCTGTCTTAGTCAGACCTGAGACAGATGTTTCAAATAATGGGATGTTAAAGAAAATATACGGAGTCAGACCTGCAGCTGGTATCAACTGGCACAGCTTCATGGACTTCAGTGGAGCTAGGTTAATTTATACAAGCTCAGGGTTTGGCCCATATGCAATAAAATAAATAAATAATGATAATAAATTATATGTTTATAATTTAAAAGTGCATAGAGACAGCTCCTCAGGGGCATCCTCCCAATAGCAAATACTCCTATAACTGATGCACACAGATGCCCTAACAACATAACCCACTTAAACAACATAACTCATCCTGGATCATGAAAGACAACCTCATGATTGTTTTTATTGGAACAATGTGCTTTTAGCTAAATTTAAATCAACAGTAAAATCAAAGCTCCCTGGGTTAAATTAGACCTGCTTAATGAGATACTTTTAGACCCAAGTGTGTTAGGTGAATGCATCTGAAACATCTACTTGGCTCTCATTATCTACAAGGTTTCTCCAGATCACGGTTTTCTTCAAAGCCATTTTCTAGCAAGCACCATCACTAGCATCTCTGGTAAGAGAGAACAGCAGTTTCTACTTAGTTGTTAATAACTATTGTCCATTCCCATTCTGGACATGCACCTTGGGGAGGAAGCAAATAGTCTCTCAGGCTACGTCTACACAGCAATATTATTTCAAAATAACTAGTGTTACTTCGAAATAACTTAGTCGGCGTCTACACAGCAGGCAGTCATTTCAAAATAATGTCGAAATACTGTCAAGCTGGAGGACTGCTCACTCCAACTCCTGTAACCCTCATTGTACGAGGAGTAAGGGAAGTCAGAGGAAGAGTGCTCTACTTCAAAATAAGCGCTGTGTAGATGTTCCCAATTTCAAAATAAGCTACGCAACTGATGTAGCTCAATTTGCATAGCTTATTTTGAGTTAAGCCCTGCCATGTAGACACACCCTCAGACTCATTAGCTTTAGAGGAGACCCTGGGCTAGAGCTTTTGGAGTGTGGGAAAGAAGCCAGTCTCCCAGAATTCACCTCTAGGAGCCTCATAGTCTCACAGGAAGACTGAGAAAGCAAAGGCAGCAATCCCTTGTTTGTCCATCTATCCTGGATTTCTGACTGCATAGTTTCCCTTCCAAAATGCTTGCTTTCTCCACCAACATGCCACCCTTTCCAGACAAAGGGCAGGGAGAAGTGATACAGCAAAGAAAGCTTTTCATGGTACTTGCTCATCACAGGCATGGGATATTGCAACCACCATCAGGTTCATGACCTTGGACCCTAGTTTTCCACAAGTATCAGATTTCAGTAATTACCTTTGATTTTCATCGGGTGGGAACGCAGATTGGTGTGGTTTAGCATCCCTTAAATCAATGTACACTGTTGGGGGCTCTGCTGGGCACGGCAGTTCTGACACATCCCTACTTCGACAGCTCTGGGGAGATGGTGGGAAGACGACTTCTCTGTGAATATAAATAATCATTTCAATATAGTATTCATCTATGAGGGACAAGAGCTCCAGCAGGACACACTTTTGGAATGGAAATAGACTAAGAAGGGGACCGTGCTTTTGGGTATTAGGCAGGTTCCAGTTCACAGTCTCCGCACATGATCATAGAATCATAGAATACTAGGACTGGAAAAGACCTCAAGAGGTCACTGAGTCCAGTCCCCTGCCCCATGGCAGGACCAAATACTGACTAGACCATCCCTGATAGACATTTATCTAA
>JANRFK010001605.1:35138475-35151900 GCA_030068395.1 Apalone spinifera | reverse complement strand
TATTGATAAGAATATCATGCGAGACCATATCAAATGCCTTACTAAAGTCTAGATGATAGATGAACATTATCAAAACCACCAAGATTCAAACTTCACAGCAGCTGAATTCGACGGACATGAATGGCATTAATGCATGTCACAGAGTTCAGGTCAGGTCAGCGTTCACAGCACGTTTGTGATCCTCTGGGCTAGACAGGAGTTGAAATGCTACAGATTTACAGTCTGCTTGTCCTTCTAACCAAGCAATGTCCTTGCCTATACTCAAAACCGGCGATTCCTCAAAGATGTCCAATATTGTTGACTATTTGGAAACAGCCAGACATATAAATCTACCTGATCAGACTGGGCAGAAAACGGGATTTTTTGATCCCCTCACAGGAGATGCCAACACTTGTCTGCTTAGAGACCAGCTGGTGATGCTCTGATTTTTATCCCCTGCTAGAGGATGAATCTTCTGACTTCTCAGGACCCCTTGTCCCATGGTTAACGATTATTATTTATTTCTCAAGCACTGATGGAGAGGTTGATACTGGAGAACACAGAAAAAGGAAGCCCCTGCCCCAAAGAGCTTACAATCTCAAACACCGACACATGTTTGATTACTGTAACTTCCTCCTTTGGCTTCCTAGGCAGGCCTCTGTCTCATTCCTATGTGCTGTCACTAATATCACGTCACATCACTCCCGTCTTTGAATGTCTCCACTGCCTCCCACAACTTCACCGCACCGCACGGTCCAGACGCCATTGAGAGAAAATACAAACCCCAAGCCTCCCATTCGATGATTAAAACATGGCCACTCCTCACGCTCATTACGTTGCTTGGCTGCTCAAGCTCTGTCTCCTGCCCTTCGCCCATGCCTGGTTTTAGACTGCAAGCTCTTTCTGTGTAAAACAAACACTCTGGAAGAGCAGAGAAAGGAGGCTGTGTTTGTGCCCCCCGCCTGGCATGGAAGGGCATCTTACTGATGACAGTCAACCACTACCAAATGGAGCAGTGACCCCGCATGGTCATGGAGGTGTCTCCCCCTAGAGCTGGTCATCGTGGCTTGAGACAGCAGGGGGGTTGCTCACTTCAGGCCGGAGCCAGCACCCGTGGAAGTCAATGGAAATCTTGACTTCAATGGGCACCTGATTGGGACCTGTTACCATGGGGCTGCACTGCGGTAATGGGGGCTGGTTGAGTTGATTCAGATAATTTTGGGTGAGATTTTGAAAGGACCCAAAGGGAGTTAGATGCCAAAATCCCACTGCAATTCAATAGAAAGTTCGACATCTAATTCTCCTAGGGTCCTTTGCTAATACAACCCTTTGAGAGCAACAGGGTCCAAGAGCCCTTCATTGCTGCAAAGATAGGTTGTCATGCATACTAGGGATGTAATCGTGTAGCCAATTAACTGATAAGCAAAAGCTTGTAGGTTAATGCTACAGACGACACGCATTTTTGCGTAAATTATTGAGCAGGCTGGCCAGCAGCCTGGCTCAGTTCTAGCTCACGCCAGGTCCGGGACCTACCCCTGCTGTGTCTCTGCATTTAAAGTGTATTAGGAGCTGGGTGGGCAGGCAGCATGGCTCAGTTCCAGTTCACACTGGTTCCGGGAGTTCAGACACACACACCCCAGACAGGGGCTGCTGCTACCCCGCACTGCTGCCTCTTTAGCAGCACAGGGAGTCAAGCAGCCGGTCCGCAAGAGGAGCTGGTTTTTAAACTGGCTCCCCTCATGGACTAGCTCCCGCCTGGCACCCCACGCTGCTGCCGGCCCTGCCCCCAGGGACTATAGAATAATCAACTATCCGATAAGATTTCATGAGGTTACTCGACTATTCAATTAACTGATATTTAACATCCCTGATGCATACAGTCACTTTCCATGGCTCTAGTCACCGAGTATATGAAAAAATTAACTCCCAGCGAGAAGAACCTACTTCCAATCGCCTCCGTGTTCTTGAACATGAGCAAGCTTGGCCAGTGGCTTCCTGCGGCCGGGAGACAATGCCTTGGACTGCTTGGCACACAACTCTTCTAGCTTTTCCATGAGCCTGTTTTGGGATCTAGCGACCGCGGTCTCTATGGACGAACAGAGAAGGCAGAGAACTACTTACTACAGTCTTGCTACGATAAGAAGGGCCTCCAACTTCCCCTTTGGGGCCTCATCACTTTACCTACTCAGTGTCACAGGGACGGGAGTGGTAAGTTTATTGCCGCTTGGCTGCAATCAAAATCAGGCTACACTTCAAACCAGGCTGATCATTTAATTTTTAAATAAACTTTAAAAACCCCTGGGAGTAAGGTTCTAATGGTCTAGCCTTCTTTTGCTACTGATTGCCACCACTTGGCTTGTGCCAGCTACTTCCCAGGAACCTGGCCTCAGGAGTGTTGATACAGCATGGCAGGACAGACAAATAGGGCCAGATTCCGAAAGGAATATAAGGGAGCATAAACCAATGTAACTGACACCTTCTTTTGCCTCCTTGACAAGCAACTTAGGGAGAAGGTAAAGAGAGAAAAATTGATGCTATTTACTTGACTCCCCAAAAATATTCCCTGTGAGGAATAATATACCCACCCTCAGTGACCTACCCTGCTTGTTTCAGAGAGAGGAGCACAGAAACCTAAGTCATCCTCCAAATAGATACAAAAAGCTACATTAAAAGAACACTAATGTTGCAAAGTCAAGCACTCAAGACGGTGAAAAATTCCCATATTCTGATTGATGCCGCAATGTTAATTCCATTCCATAGCGCACATGCATTATGAGACAGCCTTTAATGACATGATCACATGCTGCTTGTTCTCAGGACCCCTGTCTCATTCAGCAATTGCTGAGAAAGTTCTACCAAGCACTTGGAGCAGGGGGTATGGCTGAATCAGAGGCAGCAGAGCAGGATGGCAGCCGGCTCCCTACCAGTGGGGCTGCAGGCGGGAGCCAGTTTGCACCAGAAGGTGATTTAAAAGCTGGCTCCCATTGTGCACTGGATCCCGGGGAGCTGGCTGCCACCCTGTGCTGCAGGTGCATGTAACCATATAACCACTGACATTTTTTCAGTGGTTACACAGTTACATGCTTTTTATCATCCCTAATATCTACACTACACACTAAACTCAAGACCTGGGTCCAGCAACTGTAAACCCAGATTTATGATGCAGTGTGGACACTCAAGCGTGGGCTTGGAAACAACTAACCCCCCAAACCTAGGTTTACATACTCTATGTTGCTTTAGCAGTCCCAGAAGGGCATCTCCGTAACTATTCTAAGTGATGTACATAATTTCAGGGCAGAGACTTCAGAGATTTCCGCCCTGAGCTTCAAAGTGTGGTGACCTAGCATGGCAGCTCCCCACTCTGGAGCTAGCATTAAAGATGAAGAACAGAAGGGGAATGACCCTGAGATGCATTTGGAACTGCAGCAGAGGGAAATGAATTTGTCTGAGCTGCTCTCTTCACTTGTAAACAGCAACGACACCATGAAAACTACAACTCAAAATCTAATCGATGCACAAACCATTAGTTTGAAAGGCCTGGAGAGGTGGAGAGAGACAAGTGGGTCCCCCAAATGCTTAACCTTGAGATTTCTGCTGATTCTATTTACATCAAAAGAGCACTGTCGTTATCCACAAGAACTCGTAAAGCAAGTGGACGCTAGCACTTACAGAACCATCACGTCTGAGGTCATGGACAATGCAGATAAGGGTCACATCTTAAATGACCGACCCCTGCAGTCAGCCTCGTCCCAGATCTTTCATTCAGTTATGCTTTTTTGTCCCCCTCAGCCTGAGACGGATATCCGTGTAAAGTGACCAAAGCCTCCATTTTCTTTCCCACTAAGCTTCAGTTCTGCAGTGACATAAGACGTACTTTCTCTAGTTTGTTCAGATCATTTTGAATTCTGACCCTATCCTCCACTTGCATCCCCTCCCAGCTTGGTATCATCGGCAAACTTAATAATCATACTCTCTGTGGCATCACCTAAATCATTGCTGAAGATACTGAACAGAACCGGTCCCAAAACAGACCCCTGCAGAACCCCCAAGAGGATAGAATGGGGCTTCATTTTCATTGGGCATCATTGAGTTCCAGATCAAATTTGATAAACTTGCAAGTAATAAACTTGTTTTTCTGTCTGCTCCTCTGGCAAACTCAGCCTAGATCTTAGAGTCAGGCTTCCCTTCCCTCCCAGGGTTACCTGTAACAAAGCTTCTACAAGCCAAAGCGAGATTTGTGCAACCCCATCCGTCCTCAATGGTTTTTCATGGGCGTAATTGAGGTTCTAATCTGGAGACAGTGGGGTTACAGAGAGAGTTGTGTCTATTGAGGGAAAGAGCTACACAACATGAACGTGTCTCCAGTACTGCAGAGAAGATGGGGCTCAGTCTTCAAGGGCTCTCAGAGCACAAAGTCCTAAACTGACAGTCTCAGGCTTAGGACATGTCTACTCTGCATCCAGCAGCAAGCTTCCCAGGCAAGGGCTCTGCTCGGGCACAACAGTGTCATCTGGTGAAGATGATGAGAGATGGACTTTGGGGATCCAGGGATGCCCAGACCAGAAGTGGCTGACGGGCTGCCAGGCAGCCCTTGCACGAGGGGCAGCTGTGATGGGAGGAATGTTGTGGGGGAAGTGCATGATATCACTGTCCCCATCTTTAGCCCCTTGAGAACTCTGGGGTGGAAAGAGGTGGAGAGCTGGGTTGACTCGGTTCTGCGAGGATAGAGCTACTGTTGGTGCGGAGGACGTGAGATTCTGGTAGAGAGGAGACAGTGGAGTCTTTTTGGGGATCACTGCATGGTGGCTTCTAAGAGATCTCCAGCCTGTGGTTCTGGAGTGGGCAAGAAGGAGCAAGGCACAGTTGATACACTTCTTTAAAAAGCAGCAGGTGCCCCGGCAGTGTGCTGCTCACTGTCCAATTGCCTGGAGGACATGATCACAAGGCCTACACAACATGGCCCCAGATGGGATGGGCAGAAGGTAGCAGAGACAGGACCCCAGTCTATAGGTTGAGTGGGACAAATTCAGACCTGGTGGTTTCTGTTTCAATCAATAGACTTAGACCAGGGCTGCATATGGGCCAGCACCATTAACACAGACTAAGGAAGGGAACTGTTCATTCTCAGAACATGGCTGACTAAGAGGCAATGGTCCAACAGTAGAGGAAAGTTTAGGCTAGAAATAAAGATTTTTTAAGCGTAAGAGAAGTTAAGTAGAGGGAAAGATGTTGAAGGCACCATCAGTGCAAAGAGGCAAGGAGAAGCTAGAGAGAATGACACAGGCAAGAACAGAGGTCAGTTCTGGGGGGCCCTGCTCTGAGCTGATTGGTTTGACAGTTTCAGCTAGTTAACATTTGGTTTGTAAGGTTACTATGATCTTCTGAAGGAAGAACTGGCTCCTCGGAGTGAGTTCTACTGCCTTTCTGCTCCTCCAGGTCCTCAAGAATCTTGTCTAGATCCCACTTCTCGAGATCCTGAAAGAATGAAACCAGTGGTGAGGGAAAGACCAGCACTCCTCAGAGTCACTCACCGCCCACGCTTCAGACTGGAGCAGCTCTGTTGTGAGTCTCCCCCTCCCCGACCACTGCTCTGTAGAGATGGGGTACAGAGGCAGGGGGCTACCCTGACTTTAGCGCTCCCCTCTTCCCTCCACACAAACCCCTGCTCTGCACAGCTAACAGGAGAAGCCTGGGAGCAGCTCGGCTACAGGACAGAGCAAAGTGGGTTACTGGACCTGAGGGCCTCCATTGGCCACCAGACCACGGCCCTGAGATGGGGAAGCTCATCAGGGCTGGTGTCAAAGCAGCACCTTCGTCTGCAAAGCCAGGCTGGGGATGTTTACATGCCCAAGGATTTGCTGGAGGCACAACCAGGAAGGCATTTCCCCTGTCCGGAGGCTTAGCAAGGGAGCCGGGCATGGCATCTGCCTCCAGGGAGCAATATTCCCTCGAATCTTTTCCAGCCATGTGTGGATTTTTTCCAGCCATGTGTGGAATAAATTCTTCTATGTGCGCCACCAAGAGAAGCCAAAAACTTAGCTGTGGGCGCGCGGCTAATCAACTGGGCAGCATCTGAGTCACTGCAGCAGAAGTGGGGCACATTGGCCTTTCCCTTCTCCTCCATGCCACTTCCCCTGGGGCCCCACAGCCCGGGGTGTCCAGCAGCAAGTGTGTGGCCATCAGGGGCTGTACAGCTGTCATGGGCCATGTTCCTTCCTGGAGCAGTTCCCTCCGCTGGATGCCTACAATCCACCCACTAATGAGCTGCATCTCTCCGGCCCTGCTTGACACAGCATGGAGGGGCACTGTCCTGCAGCAAACATCATTTTCCTCCTCTTACTGTCGAAACTGTCAAACCGGAGCCCCCTGCGGAGTGCACGGTTACTAGGGGAGATACCACAGGGCCAGTTTTCTTCAGGGGCTCCCTGCAGGACAGGCCTTTGATCCTCCAGCAGGGCTCCTGTGAAAGTAAGAACCTCCATAACTAGTCCTAGCTTAAACCCATAGGGCTTCCAGTAGGGGAGCAGATTGCCATGGAGGATGACGTGGGTTTTCCAAATTCTTCCCTTGCAGTAACTGATTGACGCTGTATGACCTGACAGCTCCAGGCTGAAGGGTAGCAATTGTATGCGCTATTTGGAGAAGCATCACTCAGCATCATGAGTCAAGAGGGACTGGACCTGTGGGCTGCGATCTCAGTGGCTGCGGCTCTCTGGTCCAGCAACACCCATGGCTCTGCTGGACCACAGATGTTGCCAGATGAGAGAGTCCTGGACCAGAGAGGTTCAACCCGTAATTAGACCTACGTTATACCTCAGCACTCATAACAATTTTATCAAAGGATCTCAATAAAAGCACAGAATTTACATGTTTGCAATAATTATGGTGTAACTGACAACCAGCTTCTTTTTAAATGCCATTGCTAAATAAATATAAACACTGATCTATCATGAATCATGTACATAATTATATTGTCGGGTCCCCTCTGACACACTCTGACTCACAGGAACAAAGACTATTACAGAGTGTTTTATGAGGCCCGGCAGCAAAGGAGCTAAAAGTTGCAGGATTTGATGGATAATAAAAGAGATGACTTGGGAAGAAGCCAGTCTAGGAGAGATGCCTCTTTAAGTGAGTTACTAAGGCCCCAAAACAAAGCAGAGATTTAATGGTAAGCATGAGTCGTTCCAGTGACATCAGTGGGGCTTCTCACGCCTAAAGTGAGGCACATACTTAACTGCTTTTAGAGCTGGGAATTAAATATGGACTAATTTTCAAAAGCAGGCTGTAAACAGACAAGTCACTCTTGTGGCCAGGGATGGCCATGCAACAGTCCCTGCCTCACTTTTCTCCTTCAAGAGCCTTCTTCAATAGCTCCTTTTGCCCTTCGCAGGTTCTGTTCTATCAAACAAATATTCAAAACAAAAGTTCTCAAGTTCATCGGTTTACCCTCTTCTCAGGTCACTCCCAGGCCTTTCATTCCTGTGGTCTCATATTTCTCTGGTGGAGGTTACTTGCTCACCCTCACACTAGCCTCTATACTCCACTTAGCTTCCCCACCCCCAACCTTCCTGCTGCTGTTTACAGGGGAATCAGCTGATCTCTGCTCAGATGTGCCTCCTTGGGGACCTTGTGCTCAGGGTTGGTTGACCCCAAGTTTCTACCCCTTATGGCGCAAACCACTCTCTACACACAGGCCTAAGTGGTGTTTACAAAGGGCCTGCCTCCGCTCTTACACCAAAGTAAAGTCCACTGAGCCTGGCTCTCCTCTCACCAACACTGGTGCAAATCAAAAGTAACTCGACTGATGTACTTGCGAAAAATAGATACCGAGAGAGAATTTCCAATGGTATGATTAAGATCAGACTTAGGCCCAAAAATACTTGGGCCAGGGTTTAGCAGGGAATTGCTGGATCAAGCTAGGCAGCTGAGTGCACAAAAAGGCGAGTGCATGTTACAGCTTTGACCGCAAAAGGGGATATGTTTTGTGAGTGCGGCTTGGACACTGATTTTTGTAACTCTGTCCTGTAAAGTTTGTGGGATGTTGGCGAATCTGTATTTTAGTCCCACTGATGGCTCTGAACAGACATCCAAAGGTTCTCATGGTAGTCAGCCACCAGGCAAAGTATTTTAATCTATGAAATACAAAACTGTTAATTTTCTATGTTAGCATACAGGTGGTCTCATGAGTGCCCCATTGACCCTGGGAGCTGATAGACTGGAACAGCAGCAGCCAAGGGGAGGAGACTGGATCATGTCTCCAATCTGATCTCACTCGCAGTCACCAAACAAGACGAATCTACGCCACTGACAGTGCAGAACAATCGTATTTCATCTGCAGTTCCATGACAGCAGGTGACTGACCCCACTAATTAAGCTTCAAAAACTAGTACCCCGCTACAAGAAAGAGAAAGTTCTCAGCAGTCTTAGTGCTACTGCATGGCCATGATAAGCCTACCACCTCAGCACTCTTTGCAACCAGATGGCTAGAAAGTTCACCACACATTCCATCCACATCAGAGATCCAGCGCTCGGGGTCCTTGAAATGAACTCTTCCTGTTCTGATCCATGAGATTAACTTCCAACATGGTTTACTTGCACTGTGAACTCTTTAGGGCAGGGCCTGATTTTTGGTTCTGTGTTTGTACAGCACCAAGGAAATGGGATCCTGGCCATGACTGGTGTTACTGCAATATAAATTAACAATGACACGGTGTGTGCAGAATTAGCCATTCACATCCTCTAATTATCAATGAACATTCTGCATCTAATGGGTTTTTCACCAGACTAGACACCTAAGCAATCACCGAAGGAAACTGTTTGCCCCGCCTACCTGCAATGAAAAGAGCGTCAGCCCTCGAGGGTGTTCAGTTGAAGTGGCTCCTTGCTCATGTTCTGCTTTAGTGATTCTCTCTAGATTGTCACTGATCATCTCCAATGGTGATTTTGGTTTGAGCTTCAAATGGCCTCCATCTCCAGATGGTGCCTCTAAGGTCACCTTAGAGAGTATTTTTGTTTCTATCAGCTTTCTCCTCTCTTCACTGTTATTTGCATTTACAAAAGATGGCCCTTTGGCAGAGTGTGCTTTATTAGTCCAAAAGTCTTCAGTTTCCCTGTCTTTTCCATTGCCCAGTTCTTTCCCTCTGAGAGTTTGATCAATAGGATCTGCAAGAACTGCTCTCTGCTGGCCTGAAGTTTCTTCAGCCGGGTTAGCAAAAGCATACGTCTGTTCTCTATCCAATGGTACATGTTCTCTTCCCACAGCGCGAGTAATGGCCATTTCTTTCCAAAGGTCTGAACATTCTAGGTCTCTCTTCCAGGCCTCTCCAGGGTGCCCCACCGATTCTAACATTTGCTATAGATACAGAAAATGAACCTCAGAAGAGACAATCACACCCCTCACCAAGCAATACAGAGACATACAGTATACCAAGTAGAATGGATTGGCTGATGGAGAGTCTCACGGAACGGGCATCTGGAAACTGCATGGCTCAGGTTTCATCCCTGAGATTTGTTACAAACCAGAATGAGATTCATTCTGTAAAATGCCCCAAGACCCATTTAGCCCCGTGCCTTGATATCCTGGGTTACTGCTTCCATACATATCCCAGCTGAATAGGGAAGCTGATACAAGAAACTGGTGTCAAAACACTGGAGCTGGCCTGCTCCCCTGCTAGCTCTCATCCCGCCAGTGAGTCTCATCCCTCCCGGTGCAATGCAATCCCTTTATCTACACATGGTTCTATGCCCAGGTCTTAACGTCATACAATGACTTCTTGATACACCCCCATTAACCAAATCCCCTCTGGGTTCTGCGTGGGGAATATGGTGACTGGAGACATTTCACACAGTGAAAGACTCATTAGTTAATCTGCTGCACTGGCCTATTGTAAGTGCTGAGGTGATGTATGGCTTCACCGATCATCCTGAGGGTCGGAGCTGCTCAGTGGCTGAGGGACAATGGTCTCCTGCAGACCCCGTGTTGATAGACCCAGTGCTCTACAGTGTTTTCCTTAACAGATCGGTATCTCCTGCAAGCACACGTGTCCCCATCACACTTCCTGACAAGCAGCCTGCGGCCTGCAATCTGCACCTTTCCGCTCCTACTGCAAGCCAGTCAGCATCACCTCCATCACGGAGCAGTACATGGGCGGCGGGTATGAGGGGCAGGGGAAGGCAATGCCTTCCTAAACTACCAGCCCAGCCTCGCCCACCCCCCTTGAGTGTGGCACCCTCAGGGCTGCCTGGAATTCGGCCCTAACAAGGTTGGGGCCATGCCGCTAATGCTCTGGGGGCAGGGAGGCTGCTCTCCCTTCACCCCTATGCTCCGGCCAGGGCCAGGGAAAGCTGGAGCTACCCACCACCTGCTAGGGGAAAGGTAGCCTGCCCTTACTGTGGGGGGTGCTTGACTTCTGCAGAGCCCTGGTCAGCAGGGGCAGGGCCTCGGGTGTCAGGCACAGGGATGGGGGCTTGTCTCCCCCAGCCCTAGGTTCAACTGCCACACATGGAGCAGTAGCTCATTCAAAAGCAGGCTCACTTGATTTGGGGAACACTGACGGACTCCTTGGGAGACAGTGGGATCAGGCCAGTGAGGGGAAGAAAGAGGGCCAGGGTCTTGGGGAGGGACAGTGAGGATCCACACTTCAAGCAGCTATAAAAAGGATCCTCCCCCACTAGAGAATGGGCACTAAGGGGATAAGAGGAACTGCTGGAAGGTGGGGGCAAAAAAAAAATGGGCCCAGATCCTAAGAACAGAGAGAATCCTACAAAAATTGATGAGGAACAGAGAAATGCAGACTCAAAACAAGACAAAGAGCCCAGACACTTATATCACACAGTGCAATCTAAAAATCTACTGTAATATTAAGCAGCTGTGCTGCTGGCAATCCCAGCAAATGTGGCTGCAGTAGTGCAACGAGTCACCTGCACATCTGGGTCTTCTGGAGAAAGATCTGTCAGTTCTTCCGACAGGTCAGGGATCAGATTGGGTAGGTCTCGCTGGAAGATGAACAGCTCCCCATCTTCATCCCCGTCGGACTGCCAAACAAAACAAAAAACAAAAGGAAGGGCCAAGCACAGTCACACAGCTGTTTCACGGGGGCACAAGTCATCTGACTTCTTTGTATCACACTTGGTTGTGCTATTGAGGGTTATCCTAGAATCATAGGACTGGAAGAGACCTCGAGAGGTCATCCAATCCAGTCCCCGCAGTAGGGAATACCACTTAGACCGAGGGTGGGCAAAATCCGGCCCACCAAGCTGCCAGATCCAGCCCACAGCCCTGCTGGCCTTGCCCCCATGCGCTACTCAGAGAAGCCACTCTGATGGCCTTATGTGCTTCTTTGGATACTGCAAGCTTGCTGATATGGAGGAGGAGAGGCTTTGAGTGCTGTCCTTGCCTGCAGCACACTCTCTCAGCTTCCACTGGCCAGTTTGCTGCCTGTTTGCAGGACAGGTAGCGCACAAGTATCCCTCTCCCCAGGCTCACAGCATTCGGAGGAGCATATGACCCCCACAGCCGGCTGCTCTGAGCGGCATGCAGGGGCGTGCAAGGCAAGGAGCCTGGCTGAGGAACCTGCTGGGCTGCTGGCTGGGAGTCAGAAAGGTAAGGGCCTCCCTGCAGAACCAATGTTTTCTTGTTACCTGTATGTCTCTAGCCAGTTTGATTTCAAACATTGCCTTTCTAATTTTGTCCTTGCTGAGCCGTATTATCATTGGAGTGCCAAGTACTCTACATCTAAAGGGTATGAGATAAACGCTCCCTTTGGTGACTTAGCACATTAGAATCATAGAATCACTGAGCTGGAAGAGACCTCAGGTGGTCATCAAGTCCAGCCCCTGCCCAAGACAGGACCAATCCCAACTAAATCAACCCAGCCAGGGCTTTGTCAAGCCGAGACTTAAACACCTCTAGGGAAGGAGATTCCACCACCTCCCTAGGTAACCCATTCCAGTACTTCACTACCCTCCTAGTGAAACAGTTTTTCCTAATATCCAACCTAGACCTCCCCCACTGTAACTTGAGACCATTGCTCATTGTTCTGCCATCTGTCACTACTGAGAACAGCCTCTCTCCATCCTCTTTGGAATCTCCTTTCAGGAAGTTGAAAGCTGCTATCAAATCCCCCCTCACTCTTCTCTTCTGCAGGCTAAACAAACCCCAATCCCTCAGTTTCTCCTCATAGGTCGAGTGCTCCAGCCCCCTAACCATTTGGTCGCCCTCTGTTGGACCCTCTCCAATGCGTGGGGGGCCTAGAACTGGACACAATACTCCAGATGTGGTCTCACCAAAGCCGAAGAAAGGGGAATAATCACTTCTCTGGATCTGCTGGCAATGCTCCTCCTAATGCAATCTAATATGCCATTAGCCTTCTTGGCTACAAGGGCACACTGTTGACTCATATCCGGCTTCTTATCCACTATAATCCCCAGGTCCTTTTCTGCAGAACTGCTACTTAGCCATTCCATCCCCAGCCTGTAACAATGCTTGAGAGTCTTCCGTCCCAAGTGCAGGACTCTACACTTGTTCTTGTTGAACCTCATCAGATTTCTTTTGGCCCAATCCTCTAATCTGTCCAGGTCACTCTGGATCCTATTCCTGCCCTCCAGCGTATCTACCTCTCGCCCTAGCTTATTGTCATCTGCGAACTTGCTGAGGATACAATCCAGCCCTTCATCCAGGTCATTAATAAAGATGTTGAACAAAACTGGTCCTAGAACAGATCCTTGGGGCACTCCGCTAGAAACCAACCCCCAACCTGACATCAAGCTGTTAATCACTACCCGCTGGGCCCGACAGTCTAGCCAGCTTTCTAGCCATCTTACAGTCCATTTATCCAATCCATACTTCCTTAACTTGCTGGCAAGAATACTGTGGGAGACCGTATCATTAATGAGCTTCAAGAAAAAGAGCTACATAAAATCCGTTCAAAGTCCTAGGAACATCAAGGGACACAAAGGGAACAGGGCTAGATCCACAAAAAGGTTAAGGGGCCCACTATCATTGATTTCAATGAATGGTACAGACCGAAATACTTTTGAGAAGACAGTAATCCTACTAGAAGCACAAAAGAAAATAAATAAGTACTAAATAAATAAATGATCAATAATTCCATGTAGCTCTTATGCAGCACTTTTCATCGGTCGGTCTCAATGCACTTTCCACAAAGAAGGTAAGTAGCATTATCCTCATTTTACAGGCGGGGAAATCAAAGCACACTGGATAGCGTGGGATGACTCTCCCTCTGTCACACAGTCAGTCAATGGCAGATCAGCAAAGAGAACCCAGATCTTCTCTTGGCCAAGGATTGTATTTCCATGGCTTGCAGCCACAGAGAGGCATGTTCGGAGGCTTTGTGCCAGGCTCTGACAGTGCTGCAGTTAATACTCCAGGGCTGCGTCTACACTGGCACGCTTTTGCGCCAAAGGTATGCAAATGAGGCTTAG
>JANRFK010001605.1:35122992-35134599 GCA_030068395.1 Apalone spinifera | reverse complement strand
CATTTGGTCCCTAGACACTACTGTATTGACCATGACAGCACAGAAGCGAGGCTGAGAGAGGAGCTGCTGGGGGCTAATTTAGCTACAACTAATCAGAAAGGAGATCTTGGAGTTATTGTGGATAGTTCTCTGAAAACGTCCACGCAGTGTACAGCGGCAGTTAATTCCTACCATCCTATTTACTTTTTTACTGAGGGATAGAAAATAAGATGAAGAATATCGTACTGTCCCTACATAAAACTATAGTACACCCACATCTTGAATACTGCATACAGATGTGGTCTCCTCACCTCAAAAAAGATATTTTGGCATTAGAAAAGGTTCAGAAAAGAGCATCTAAAATGATTAGGGGTTTGGAACAGCTCCCATCTGAGGAGAAGCTATAGAGACTGGGACTTTTCAGTTTAGAAAAGAGGAAACTGAGGGGGGATATGATAGAGGTATATAAAATCATGAGTGGTGTGGAGAGGGTGAATAAAGAAGTTATTCAGTTCCCATAATATAAGGACTAGAGGACACCAAAGGAAATTAATGGGTAGCAGGTTTAAAACTAATAAAAGAAAGTTCTTCACACGGTACACAGTCAACCTGTGGAACTCCTTGCCTTAGGAGGCTGTGAAGGCTAGGATTATAACAGAGTTTTAAAAAGAGCTAGATAAATTCATGATCCATAAAAGGCTATTAGCCAGGGGGTAAGGAATGGTGCCCCTGGCCTCTGTTTGTCAAAGGCTGGAGAAGGATGGCAGGAGACAAATTGCTTGATCATTGTCTTCGGTCCACCCCCTGTGAGGCACCTGACATTGGCCACTGTCGGCAGACAGGATACTGGGCTACATGGACCTTTGGTCTGACCCAGTATGGCCATTCTTATGGTTGGGAAGCTGGGGCACAGGGAAGGCAGTAGGAAGATAGACATGAGATGTAGGCAGAGGTATAACTGTGGAGGACTTTGACCGTTCTCATCATTGTTCTCCTCGGCACATCGTTTAATGTGCTTGTGCATTGCATAGCACAGAGAGAGCCCCTTGGTTGAGACTTTGTGGCAGTAGAGTTCTGATTGAATTTCATCCTGTTTACCTCCGACTCTTTCTCCAGTTTGTCCAGATCAGTTTGAATTCTAATCCTATCCTCCGAAGCACTCGCAGCCCCTCCTAGCTTGGTATCTTCTGCAAACGTTATCAGCGTGTTCTCTCTCTCATTCTCTCAATCATTGGTGAAGCTACTGAACGAAATTGGACCCAGAACTGATCCCTGTGGGAAGGAACAAAACTACGGCTGCTGATAACCTTAGAATCAGTTTAAATGATGACTTCTAGCATTGTTTGCTGCTTTTTGGGGGGGGGTGCGTGCGGGGGGTAATATGGACAGGATCTAGACAGAACAGCAGTAAAGGGCTATCATTGGAGGATCTGCAGCAATCACTTGCTGTTTCACAGGACAACTTTGTTGACCAAGGGAGGGCAGAGGAAGGGTCTGTTTACAGGGAAGATTTCAGCAGGAGGAAGCTCTGAGAAAAGCCCACCTTCCAAGCTGAGGACGTCTCCCCGCCAGAGGCAGGTGGCCCCACCCTGGTCCCTGAAATTGCACCTGAAGGTTCTGTTTCGCTTTGGCTCTACAGGTCGTGATGTCAGAGCTGAGTGATGAAGCCAGCGAATCGGAGCTGCTGAGCCGCAGCCTGTCCATGTGGCATGGGGCAGGCCCGATGATCTGTCGAGAAGAGCTGGATGTTCCCCTGGACCTACACACAGCGTCCTCCATTGGCCAATACGAGGTGGTGCAGGAGTGTATTCACCGGTAAGGAGCGGGCAGAGCAGGACTAGCACAGCTTTGTTCTTATTTGCCCTTATTTTTAAATGACAGCAGGATAGGGTCAGTTTACACTGGATCAATGACCTATGGCATGTGAACTTCAGTGGTACCCGGTCACTTGCTCAGTGTAAAGTGACTTGTGGGCCATGTCTGGGACAGGGAAATTCACCCCCAAATTCCCGGTGATTCTACTGGAATTAGAACAGATGGGAGCCACGGTGCAGACAAGGCTTTTAACCCTTTATATTTTAACTGCAATGGTGATAGAGGAGATTTTGGCGACAGGAGTCTGTGTTGCGGCGCTGACCTGCTTTAGGACTGGTCCTGCTGATTTCTTTTCACTCTTTTTTTTTTTTTTTTTTTTTAAGTGGGGAGATGGATTTAAACAAGAGAAACTCTGGTGGCTGGACCCCGCTGATGTATGCCTCCTACATTGGGCACGATACCATCGTGCACCTGCTGCTGGAGGCGGGGGTGAACGTAAACGTCCCCACGCCGGAAGGGCAGACCCCGCTCATGTTGGCCTCCAGTTGCGGCAATGAGAGCGTTGCCTACTTCCTGCTCCAGGTGGGTGTTCGGGAGCGGTGAGGAACAGCTGCTCTGGCACACGTGCAATGCCGGAGGAGCGGAATCCTCCAGCAGTTGTGACGGAGCACAGTCAGCTCCAGGCACAACTACAAGTTCCACTTCCTGATGGGGATTCCGACTTTCTCAGAATCACAGCTCGGAGGGCAGTGGCTCCCAGACCCCGTGAGATGCTGCAGTAAAGACCCTTCTCTATTCTCTTGAAGCAAGGCGCAGAGCTGGAGATGAAGGATGTTCACGGCTGGACTGCCCTCTTCCACTGCACCAGTGCTGGACACCAGCAGATGGTCAAATTCTTGCTGGACAATGGGGCGAACGCCAACTGCAAGTAAGAGACGAATACCCGGTGTTTCTTTTCCTGCCTCAAGGATTTCCACCTGATTTCAAATGCAAACGAAGCATGTTAGCATGTGAACGTGCTTGACTGCTACAGAGCATAATGGAGGAAAACATACTCCATCCCCTCCTTTTCCCTTCCAGCTTACAGAGATGAGCTGTAACCCACTCTCCGTTTAATGTCGTGAGCACAGTGCTGTGTAAACTGAGGATTAGGGATGTTAGACAGCGTGAAATTGAATAGTCGGGTAACTGCATCAAATGTTCACAATTACACGACTATTCGATAGTCCCAGGGGGCAGGGCTGGCAGCCAGTGCTCTCCTGGCCCCACTCCCAGGGAGACCCCCTGCCAACCCACACTGCTGCCTCTGATAAAAAGGCAGCAGTGTGGGTTGGCAGCAGCTCCTGCAGACAGAGGCTGCTCCGTGGGATGCCGGTGCAGCCTCTATGCACAGCAAGCCCAGATCCCCCACAGACAGAGGCTGCTTTGCGGCAGCCTTCCCTGCTCCCATCCCCATACTGCTGCCTCTCCTCCCAGCATCGGCTCCCCCTAGCGTTGTCTCCTGCCTGCCCCTCTCCCGCAGCCTCTCTAGGTCCACGGAGCCAGCATGTGAGGGAGCTGGTTTAAAAGCTGTCTCTCCGTGTGTATTGGCTCCTGCCTGCCCTCCTCACCCTTCATGCTGCTGCCTCTTTGGCAGAGGCAGCAACGTGGGGATGGGGGGAAGGCAGATCCGGTGCTTGTGGGGAGCCAACTTCGGCTCCCGCTCCCTCCCCACTGCCTGTGATACGGTGGCAGCAAGAGCGGGGGAATGTGTATAGTCGACAGGATTAACCGATAAGCCTAGGCGTATCAGTTAATTGTGTAGCTGGCCACACAATGACATTCCTTCTGAAGAGTGGAGTTAGCCCACAGTGCCACATTGAAACTAGAGGTCTTAAAAAGCAGTTAATTAGGTAACCATGTAACTGCTGAAAATCTCAGCTGTTACACTGCAGGCTCGGTTGAATAAAGCTTATACTGCAGCACAGCTGACTCCCCAGGAGGAGAGCCGGCTGGCCCCAGTCCGGAGTCAGCTGCACTGCGGGCTCTGCATTATAAGCTTCATGCTGCAGAGCCAACAGCACAGGGCTGCAGCTGCCTCCCCAGGAGCCGGTGTGTGCCAGAAGCCGGCTCCCAGTGCGTACCGGCTCCTGCCTGCTGGCCTCACTCCTGGGGCCCAGAGACTCTATGCAACCACTAAGCCTGTGCTCATGGGTTACCGTTAGCCATTTAAACGGTTCTGCTATTACATCCCCTATTTAAACCGCCTCGGGAATGAGGTTCAGTTTTGGCTGAGCTCTGTGAAAGCCAAAGAGCATTACAACTTGCTCCTGCCCTCGACTGCCCTTTGCTGCTGACCCTGTATCAGTCAGTCGCTGCTCATGCACAGTCGCTGTCCGTGTGCACCGCAGTGCCTGTACTTCTGAGAGCTTCCCGCTAATGCACGCTCATCAAACAGCCTAGTACGTGGTGGTCGTGCTGCTTCTATTTTCTTACGTCCAATAATATTGATTTCCAAAGCTGAAAGCCCCAGAGACGTATCTGGTGTCAGTCAGGTGTTTGAAGTCACTGGAGCCACTCCAGCTTATACGCACTGAGCATCTAGCTTTAAAAGTGCACTGGCAATCTTAATCCTTGACGTGAATAGTTGACTCTTCCCATAATTACAGTAGCTTTGCAGGACCCAGAGAGGTAAAATCTTCCTGGTCATAACCCCGTTTCCTGTATTTTTCCATGGGAAGAAATTGGTATGTTATGTAAATGCACATTTCAAAGGTCTGAATGTTTGTCACAACAAATACGTATGTTCTTGAATTTTTGACCTATTTGCAACACCATCAATGGCTAGATTGCATGATGCAAGGGGAAAATAATCCTTCCAGGCCCTTGTATAACATAGCACCAGCGGTCTGGTGACTTCGGGTGGCATGCGGGCTGGGACATTAGTATTCAACTGAACATCAATCCATCTTCCTTGGAGTTCTGAATAACTTCTTTTGCGTGCCAAGGGTCAAAGTGTATCCCAGGTACACAAACGTATTTATGTAAATGCAGCCAAAGCAGAGAATGTGGTGTGCAAGGCAAACGGGGCTGTGTCGTATAGGAGGTGATCCTGCATGTACTGGAATTGCCTTTCCTGCTAACCACCTTGCAAAAGAGTCCTGGGGCTTGCCCCTCTTTCAGTTGGAGGGGCCCAGATTGGTTGTGCAATCAGGTTGGCCTTCCTTCTGCCTGGAGTAATGGGAGTAAAATGGCATTTTAATGGCTATGCTGCCTTGAGCAATACATGGCTTCATAAGCTAAGTGTGCTTTTTTTATATTTAATGAATTCAGTTTAATTGGATGCTGGGTAAAGAGGCCAGTTTGACAAGCCTGGAAGCTTCTATCTTTCCTGAAGCCAGGGTGTGGGCTTTGCTTCAGACTCAGGGAATGAGACCTCCCCTTTGGTTCTGCTGCTCTGTGTGACCTGCAACCTGTATTCCATCTTTAATTCCCCCTGGGCTGACTCCCGCCTGCATGGGCTTTTTCTCTCCTACCCAGGGAGCCTGTGTACGGCTATACGCCTCTGATGGAAGCGGCTGCTTCTGGCCATGAGATAATTGTCCAGTATCTTCTCAATCATGTAAGTATCTGCCCCGTTCTAAATCAGTCCAGACCTGCGGTCCAGAGAACACAGGCTGTGAGAGCACAGGCCTTCTAAAGGGTTGTATTTCCAGCTTTTCTCTGGTGGCTGGCCGCTGCCTCGAGTCATTTTTGGGGGTTACATGCCTATAAATCTGTTTTAGTAAACTGGAGAGATCCAAATGTAAAATAACCTCTCTCGGCGCAGCATGCATCTCCCCAACAGCCCTTCCCTGTCTCCAGCGTAGTCTCTGGTCTTTCCTTATTTCCAAATGGGATTAAATGCTCCTTTTTTCTCTCCTTTCTCGTACCTGTGCTGTTGCTAAAGAAACCAAACATACCTTTCAAACCCTGTATCCGATTTCTGAGTCACTAGGTCCCTTGGGGCACAACCCAGTCAAACACCAGGCTGGTTCCAGGGTGGAATTTTCACCTCTCTTTTCCAGAGGGGGGTCTTGTTGGTTGTTCTGTCCTTGTGGTAGGTGTTGTCCTGGACTTGCCCAACAGATGTAGCCGGGATCCTGTCGTCAGCAGTGTAGGGTTCTTTCTGGACTCCGGGCTGCTGTAGGAGTCTTACCTGGCTGCAGCAACAACCAGAAGTCCTGACACACCTTGGACTAACAGATTGGGTATCGGCATTCCTGGGCTGGAGCCCACTTTGTCAGATGTAGCCACAGACGCAACTTCGTGCTGTTGCCGGACTTACAGGGAAAAAGCTCCAAAAAGAGACTTGAGCTGGAATGTGCAGAGCTGGAATTCACATGCGGACTTGATGCTCTCAGAATGGATCTGTACCCATGGAGCCCTGCATGGGTACAGAATTTGTATCTGCACTTGTATCAGCAACGAGCTGCAGATATCCGCAGACACAGAGACCGCTGAGGCTGTAAAAGTGCTAGCCGTGGATTTTCAGGGCTCTATGAAATGACTGGGAGAGGCTAGCTCACTGCTAAAAGTAATTCCCCTCCTTCTGGTATTCTCACCTCATCACCGGTTGGGACAGGGCCATATTCACCCTGATTGAATTAGCCTCGCTAGCCCTGGTCCTCTGCGTGGTAATGTCACACTCCCCACCTTCGCATGTGTCTATATCCCTGCCAAACTGTAATTTTCACTTCACGCATCTGATGAAATGGGCTCTAGCCCACAAAAGCTGATGCCCAAATAAATCGGTTAGTCTTTAAGATGCCCCAGGACTCCTCGGTTTTGCTGAAACAGACTAACACAGCTCCCCCTCTGAGACTTAACTAGCTGTAACCTTTTTGATAGTCTTTTTTGCCTGATGTTGGCTAGGAGTTGGAGCCCTGGCCCAGGGGATTCTGACTGATGCTACGTAAGCTCCCGCTGCACCTTGCTATGCCTAAGGATAAGCACGTCAACTTTGTCAGTAGCTTCAGTTCTTCCAAAGTGCAGCCGTGTCCTAGCACTGTGCTGATATGCTGGTCCCCCAGGGACTGTCAGGTCAATTTCAAGGTGTCTGTGCCCTTCCTCATGCCCTGCCGTAGAACTGACCCAGGATAATAACAATCTTCCCTCCTCTGCGGAGTTTCCATCCAAGGATGGGCCTTGGATAGAACATGGGCCATTCTTAATGTGGCTAATTAGTGTTCAGTGCTGACTAACGAGAGCAGCCCCCAATCTCACTGCCTTGAGACCAGAGTGTACCGCACATTTCTACGATTTAGCCTTCCTGCTGCTCCAACTCCAACCAGCAGTGAAGAGGAGCTCTCTAAAAACAGAGTGGTTTTGCTAGTGGTTTAGCCTTTGTGGCCCAGACAGAGCATGGTGTTTGGCTGTCCTGGTGGCGGGCCAGATATTTAACTAGCGAGTGCTTTTAGATGTGTCGCGTTTCTCGTGGCATCTTCCACCTTCATGCTAATGTCTGACTATCCGATCATCTTGGGTTCTGACTGCAGTGAACCCCGTATAGCGACTTCACTCTGATGGATGAAAAATAATTGGCAGCAAATTGAGCAAGATTCTGGAGGGTGGTGCAGAAAAGTGAAATCTTGGGCTGACAGCACAGAGGGGCGTCACGGGGAAGCTTTCATTTCCTGGTGGCTTAAAAGGGCACACGAGGGGATCTTGGTGGAATATGCAAGTCCATTGGTTCCCTTGAATGCTGTGCGTGGTGTCCACTCAGAACAGCCATGCCAGCAGCATGCACTGCCGTCCCACAGGGCGTGAGGGTGGATGTCAGAGAGAACACTGGAGCCACAGCACGGACGCTGGCCATGACGTATGGCCATATGAAGATTGTGGGGCTGATAGACCTCCATGCAGCTCCAGTGCCCAAGGTCTTCTGCAGGGGCCCGGGTAAGTGAGACGCCTCCTTGCAGGGAAGGTGCTTGGGGAAGAGGCTGTTGCTGCGTTACACTGCGGTGGTTGAGTGGAAGTGATGCTTGAGGTGTCTGCTCGAAAGCCCTCTCCTTTGAACAGCCGTGGTTCCGGGATGGGGGCCCTTGCTGGTGTGAGGGGGTCAGGTAATCGCTGCTTTGGAAGGGCAGGTGCTGGAGTTACTATGCAGCTAATGGTCTGTGTTTGGACTACAGGAAAATCCGAAGATCTGAGCTCCTCGGATGAATCGTGCTCTGCCCCCCAGAGACAGAGACCTGCCCGAAAGACCAAGGGCCCCAGTATCCATGAAGGGCCCCAGGCGCTGGCAAAGATAACAGCCATTGGAATTGCAGGGAAGAAGCCATCTCGCTGTGGTGAGCCTGGGTCAGGGAATCCTAACTGGGAGGTTCCTACACAGTCTGCTCCTGGGGCCATTGTGCGCCCAAACCCCTGCTGGCACGGTGAGCCCTCTCCTTCCCTCGGGGCGTGCGGGGAGCCCCTCTAGCCCCCTCCCACTGGTAGTCTCTTGTGTGCGCCAGGTGGGCTCTGCTGGGTCCAGCCACCCCTCCTGGCAGTCAGCAGTACTGCAGCCCGTGGCGGGGGGAATTCTACAGTCACACGGTTACTTTCTGCCCAATTCTGCATGGCGCAGAATTCCCACTGGAGTAGGGAACCTCAGTGCTGCTTTGCTGTTACTCTGGCATCAGCACTTCCCAGCTCCTTTAGATTGGGCCTTCCTGCATGGCTTCTATGGCTGCCAGCACTGAGCAAACACTGGTGATTCAAGGGGCTGAAGGCCAGCTCTCAAAACCGTCTCCCAGGTCGTCCGAGAAGGGGATGACTGTCCTTCCACATCCTCTCAGTCTCTGCTGTCTGGCTCTTGAGTGGCCCTTCTTCCCTTCCCCAGGCAGACTCAAGAGCCAGAACCACCAGCAGGGGTGGGGTGGGGGTGATTCACAACAGGCTAAAGAACACGGATACTTTAACAAATCTCCCAACTTCGGGCCCAGGTGAGTTGCATCCTTCAGAGCGCCAGGCATGCGTCCTGTTCCAGTGGGAACTGGCACGGCTAGCCACGGGATCCAGGGGAAACGCTGGCTGGGTTTAAACATTAGCCCTTCCATGACGCTGAGACGAGCTGTGCCCGGTGCAGCTGCATGGTACAGCGCAGAGATGGTCCTTGGCTCTAGCCAGCTACCTGCTTGATGGCCAGGAATATTGATTTGTATGAAAGGAAACAATACTGACCCACTCATTGCCTTGAGCTTGAATGACTATTTTACTGTCCAGGCTAGTGAGGAAATACACTAGTGTCGGGCACGTCCCATTGACACAGCTACCGGGGGTGACTACGAGGAAAAGCTCAAGCCACCAGCTGCAGAGCGTCCCAGGGGGCTGACCCAGAAACTCCGGGAAGGGAGGGCATACTCCCAGCTCAGTACTCCAGAGGGGCATCTGCTGAAAGTCTGGTTCAGTGCAACAGTCTTCGATCCAGCTCTAGCCAATGACCGGACCTGTGACCGGCGTGGCTCTGGCGCGCAAAGGGAGCTGTTAGGCGTGCATGTCCCTGGCAATGTTCTTTGCCGTCCAAAAGGGGCCGCAAGCTGGTTCTTTTAAAATGTGATTTCTTCCCCAATTGCCTTCTGAGCCCCGGACGCTTGCTGGCAGCTGCTGCTCCCCAGGCCGCAGCCTGTGTGGTAACTCGCCATCTCCTCCCTTTGCACGCAGAGCCGGTCCCTCCCCGGGGCTACGTGACGTTCAGCGACGATGGCAGCTTTGAAGGGGAGGATCTCCGGTTCCGGGACGTCACCTCGCCAATCAACGAGCAAGACGTGGAGAGCAGCAGCAGCCGGGGTAGGGGCTGGTCTCTGAGGAGGGTCTCGCTTGCACTGTGCGTGACCTGGGCTTGAGAACCACCTCTGAGCCTGCACATGGCCTCTCTCCCCCGAGGTCTGAAGTGCTCTTAGGAAGGCATCTTGCCTGAGATGCTGGCAAGAAAGGGGGCTCCCCGCCTGGGCACAGGCACTCTGTGTTGGAGTGGCATCAGTGCTGTCCTGCCATGCCAGAGAAGAGTGACGGGCCAAGAGGCAAGGAGGAGAGTGGGGGAGAATGAGTGCCGTCCGCCTCCACGGCCGTCTGGGCACGAGAGCACAGCCTTAGCCAGTAACCCCACACCCTAAAACATCCCTGCAGGTGGGGGTGGTAAATGGCTCTGAATCTGCAGTGGTGTATTGCCCCTGGCCTTGGTGGGGGACGGACACCAGGCCCGAGACTCTTCACTCTCTCCTTGGGCGACCCGCTCGTCTGAGCAGCTGCTGCGTGCAGACGCGGGCTGGGCGTCCGGGAGAAGCAGGCGCTCACTGTTTGCCTTTCTGGCCCCCTCCAGAAGAGACCGCGTTCTTCACCAACAACTTGGCCACCATCAGGAGCAGCAGCAGCAGCAGCGAGTGTCTGCCCAAAGCCCTGGGGGTCAGCAGTGAGGGCTCCCTGGAAAGCAACGAGGTGAGGCTTTGTCTCCGTCCCTGGGGCTGGTGGGGCACGGGAACTCGCAGATACTCCAGCTGCTTGCCGTGGCGTTCCCTCTGCCGAGAGCCTGGAGGGTCGTGGGGAGAAGGCAACGGTAGCCCCCCTTTCAGTGGGTGGGGCAGTGGGCCTCACGCAGGTCTTCTGGGGTGCGGCAGCTCCTCGAGGTGCTTGCCTGGGTTTGCAGCAGGCTATGTCAGTGCAGTCAGTACGGACCTTGCCTTGTTGGGACTGCTCTCGAGGTTCAGGGTTCTAGTCCAGCTGGTTTGTGATTGCGTGGTAGCAATGAGAAAGCAGGACGGTTCTCAGTAGCAGCATGCTGTGACGTGTATTTTTACAGCTGTTTTTGGGAGTGAGGTGGCTCATGAGACTCCAGAGAGGGGGACAGTGGTCTGGATAGGCAGGGAGACACTGAGGCATTTGCCCTTAGGGGGTGGCAAGTTGTCCTGTTCAACGTTGATCTGGCTCTCTGAGCGCCCTCCCTGCCGACTGGGTTCTCGAGGAGCCGGCGGCCTGGCCTGACTTCCTTCCTGCGCTGGGCTGTAGCTGGGGACGCCCGTTCCCTTCCTCGGGGGGCACTAACGTTCACCACCGGTTTAAAGCCTGTTCTCGCCCCGCTCCCTGAGCTCTTGTTCCGCTCGTGTGCGGCCCATCCCTAACCCTGGGTCTAGAAGGGAACCCTCCCACCGCCGCCACTTGGTAGCTGGCGAAGGACTTTGCCCAGGTGACTGGATCTGGTGACATGGATTTGTGGAAGCAGGATGGCACCGCAGGGTGGAGGAAGGGGGGAGTGCGGCCTCGGAATGCGTCGGTTACGTGCCCCGCTGAGTAGCCGCGTGCATTCATAGGCCAGGGTCGGGTTTTGGTGTAGCTGTGTGCTGGGTGGACATGAGATCCCTGGGCTCCTGCTCGCAGGAATAACCCCACCCTGTCCTTCTGCTAGTGTCTGGGCTTGAGAGAACACACCCCCGATGGTGGCTGTGTGGTGCCGGTGTGCCCCGAGCTAGCCCCAAGGCGCGGCCTCGCTCTCTGTGCAGGTTCTAGAGCTCCCTGCGGAGAACACTGCCCGGTCTCCAGCCTGGTCGTTGGGCTCTTTCCGATAAGGAAGCGGTGCTGCCCCCCCGGCCTCGGCTGCTGAACCTGTGCCTCTGTCTCACGCTCTTAGAACGCAGGGACTGCTTTCTCGATGAGACTCCTGCCCGCGCTGTGCCGGAGCGTGCCTGGTCGCTGCAGGCCCCAGCTCCGCGGGCTTTCTTCCCTGCCGTTAGCACAGCCGTTGGCGTGGGGTAGCCCCGCGGAGCCGGGGTCGTGACCTGGGCCCTGCTGGGCTAGTTGTGTCCAAACACAGGACAG
>JANRFK010001605.1:35070030-35080938 GCA_030068395.1 Apalone spinifera | reverse complement strand
CCCCTCTGCTCCTCCAGTGCTGAAAGGCTGCTTCTGGCTGCATTCTGGGGTGAACTCTGGCAGAAATCGGGGGAGGGGGCTTGCAACCCTGTGCGCCTCCTCCCCATGTGTTCCCTGGGGAAGGTGTGGTGCCAGGTAGCAGGGGAGGCCGGTCCATCATGGGGCCCAGCCAGGCATGGAGGGTGGAGAGCGCCAGTCCGAGGTTTGAGTTTGTCATTCCCCCCGCCCTGTGTGAGAGGCGTATGGGAGTGTGTGGGTGTCCCTTCACCCGGTCGGGAGAGTAGGGGGGTCAGAGAGGATCTGTGCCCTCTCCTTGTGTGAGCCCTAAGGCCTTAAAGAGAAGAAGGAAAATCAAAAGACTCTGACTCCGCAGTGTTTCTTAGCAGGGGCTCAGTCAACTTGAACCTTGGTGCTGCAGCGTTCTGACTGATTGCGGTTGAACTTGCTTGAATCTGGATAATTGTGCCAGGTGTCCCGTATTCAGCATGGGGAAATCTAGGCACCCTAGGCATAAGCTAATTAAGGCTTTTCCTTTGCTGGTCTCCTTTAAAGACACCAGCCAGGAAATGCTCCTAGCCAGACACTGCTAAAGGCTGAGCCACCAGAGAACGCCCCATCTGCTGCCCAGACGTGCTCTGTGCAAACGAGCATCGCCTTCATTACTGCAACCAGGGCCCTTGCAGCCCTCAGACAGCAGCCCGCCAAAAGCTAGGTGTAGCTTGTCTCAGCTGGAGGATGCTCTTGGCAGGTCACTGGGGGCGAATGTCTGTGTGGCTGGGTGTCCGTGAGGGTTGCCAGTGCTGGTTGAGCATATTCCTGGAGACTTAATCATGTGACATCATCTGTCATTAAAGATTAATGTGTTTGTCTTCACAGGGAGCAACCTCGGGACCAAATGCTCGACGGAGCCATGCGCTGTTGCCTAGCAATCATAGTGCACTGCTTAGGGTGGACTGTTGGGTGTGTTTCCATGAGGTGTGACAGGTACAACACTTCTGTTAGCAAGCCCCTTGCTGTGCCTCGCTCCTGTTCCCTGGACCACATGTGCTGCCGCCGCTGTGGTTTCCCTCGGTACCCTTCACGGTCTTTCATCCAGCTCCCACACACACCCAGCTTGCTTGGGCATGGAGCAGAGCTTCGTTCTGGGGTTTCAAGGATCCAAATATCAATTTGAATGATCTCTTGGGGGCAGCCCCGCTGTGGCTTCAGCCCACGTGTGGTTACTGAAAAAGGGCTCCTGTAAGCCAGAGCGAGCCGTCTCCTCTGCTTCACTCCACAACTAGGGCTCTTTCCACCAAAGCGGCTTGCCAGCCCCCTTGTACATCAAGAGCCGCCTTCTGAATAGCCCGGCGGTGGAATGTAGCCTGACCCTGTGGCAGCCGCAGGCTGAGAGCTACCAAGCAAAAGGGGTTTTGCTCCCCCAGAAGAAACCATGAAGCAATAATTTCCAACAGGACATTTTATGTGATAATAGGGAGAACGCCCCCCGAACAGGGAACTCGCAAGAGACAAAGGTTATAGTGAAACCATGTCACACCAGCTTTCTCATTAAAAAGCCCAACAGCCATGCTCAGATTTGTTGGGAAAACTGGGCGCTTCCCCCCAGAAAGATATTGGAGACAGCTCAAGAGAGAAGCCCAGAAGCCCAGGGGGCTGAGTTAGGAGGAAGGATGAGCACTAATTATGTATAGGCTGGAAAAAGGACAGCTCGGAATAAAAACACCCGCAAGTGTGTAAATGCCAAGGATGGGGAGCGGCTCCTCAGGAGTGAAGCCAGCAGTGCTGAGATGAAACGTAGGCCGAATGCCAGAAAACAGCGAGAGAAAGAGCTCGGTTGGACCGTGTTGGCTGTTTGGACAGCACAGCAATGAAAGAGGTATAAAGGTACCGACAAAGTTGGGGGAAAATGTTTCCAGCTTCATCACCTCAGATAATTAAGAGTGTCCCGGGCAGAGCAATGGGGGGAAGGCTGGAGGGGCCACCCTGACCCAGGAGATCTAACAGGCGTGTTTTCTTTAATTTCTGCTAGTCCTCAGAACATGCCCGAGGGAGGAAATGCACACTGCTTTGTTGCCTCCGTCTCCGGATATTAGAGACACAACGTGAGTGAGGTAATAGCTTTTACTGAACCAATGTCCTTTGGTGAGCGAGATGTGTTTGAACTTTCACAGAGCTTCTTCAGGTCTGGGAAATCTAGCAAGGAAATAGCAGATCTAGAATAATTAGTGAAGGGATGGCAGACTAGAGCCGGGTCTGGGCATACCCACAACCGTACTCGCTGTTGTTCTCCACCTCTGGCACACAGAAGAGTTGTATTTCTGCAGGGGCGCTCTGTGTTTCTCAGTCTCTCACCGCTTGTAACCGTGCGTAAACGTATACCCCCAGTCAGTCCCCTCCGGCCACCGTCTCTGTGCTCCTCCCATCACTCCCAGCGTCCTCTTGCCTTGAGTTCGGCTTTGTCTCGGCCCTGTTGGCCTGCTCTGCGCCCTCCGGGCTACCCACGGAGAGAGGGGGTCCAGGCCCGCTCCCTCTCACAGACCCCAACCCAGGGCCCTAAGGACACGAACTCTGTTGCCGTCCGGTCCGGCTGGCGGGGCGTCCCGCCATAACGCGCCAGCCCATGGGCTCCCTTTGCCCGCCCTGGGCTACTTCCTCTCTCCATGGCCGATGGACATGCCGAAGTCCCTACTCGGGGAGGGGGGACAACTCTCCCCCCGGCTCCTCACCCCCTCTCCTTCGGTCCCATCTGCCGCTGGCTCCACTCCGGGAGACTCTCCGCTCCCTCTTCTGGTGCGCCGGCGTGGGCTTAAATTGCCCCGCCGGCATCCTCCTGCTGGGGCCTTGCCCCCTTTCACCGGCCTCCCTTCCGGGTTGCCAGCGTCTGCCGCCGTCTGCTATTGCCCCGCCTCCACGCTGCTCCGGCCCCCGAGGAGCGGGCAGGCGTGTGCCTGTGCGGCAGCATGTGAACAGCTGCCGCACCGCCGGTATCCCGCCACCAGCGCCGCCAGCCACGTGGCGATCAGTGGGGCCAGAGTGCAGGGCCTTTCTTCCTCATCACACCACTGATAACAGTTGTGATGCTCTCTGGCATAGAAAGTATTAGGACGTGTCTACACCTTCAATATGTTGCATGTTTGTGAGTCCACGCTGTGTTCCACAACCGCTGTGCAAGTCGTGTGCCACCTCCTCGCTTTGCAGTGATACACCAGAGTGTTGTTGGGAATACGTGCTCAGTGCTTCGGTCCAACCTCCCAGGCAGAGCCGGTCTTAGGGGTGGGCCGCAACCTCCCGAATCCTCCCCCCAGGTTTCCCCGACCTTTTTTTTTTTTTCTTGACAAATTTTTGTCCTGTTTTTTTTTTTTAAATAACTCTGTGGGCGAGCTAGGCTGTCGCCTGCGGCCGCCAGTTGGTTAGGACCGGCCCTGCTCCCGGGATTCATTGTCTCACTGCTGTGCTGTATGGTTCCTGGGATTTCTCTCCCTTCACATTCTGGGATTTCGACCGGAAGGTAATAGAATTCGATGGTTTGGGGTCAAGCAGAATCATTCCCAAGTTTCCTCGTTTCATCCCATCCTCCTCCTTGCTGGAGATCCAGACCTAGGTTCGAAGCCCTGTCAGGCAGTGTGGAAGAAGCAGGGATGAGTGCTGCAAACCTCCCCCCTCCCTGGTGAATATAAACAGACCATTATCATCTAAAGCCAAGCATGATTTAGAACCAGCGTGACATGGGCAGCTGAAGAAGATGAGGAGGCTGAGAACCATCAGTCACTTCTACTTCATTTCCTGGAGCAGCTTTGCTTGGTGGGGCACCCCTTCTGGGCTCAGCTAGCTAGCACCGACCAGCACGACAGGAGAGTGCTGCAGACCGGGGCTGGGTTAAATGGAGGTGGTACAGGATCTCTGTGACTGTCCGGCTCGGAGCTCACCGGAATTTCTGGGAAGCCCACAGCTGGGGTTTGCGGATCAGTCAGGGAGTGAACAACAGCTTCTGGTACCCTGGTGGCACACCTAGCAAAGCTGTGGTCAGGCTCCTGATAGTAAAAGCAGACCGGGGCATCTCTCGGTACAATCCAATTGGGCTTCGAGGAGCTATAGTCTAGCCAGAGCTGGTTTGCCTTGCTGGAGAGTATCAACTTTGTGCCTCTTGCAGAGCATTTGCCATGACACCTGCTTGTATACCAGTGCTCAGTTACTGCCAGGCACATGCACACTAAGGCTCCTGTCCTGAGAAGTCTATAAAGTCCAGAATCTCTGGGCTGTCCCCTGATGCAGCAGCCCCATACATGACTGGGGTAGCAGTCAGGAGTATGACACACAGAGATATGGATGCCCAGGAGCTCGACCACCCCCGGCTGCTCACCACATTTTAAATGCTAGGTGATACCCCGTCAGGATGGTATCCTGCCCGAATGGTAGAAGGCACACACGCAGGCCACCTCGATGGCCAGCAAAGCAGGGTGGGATATTGGCAAAAGGACTTGGCAGCTGTCCTTTGCTCGTGATGGAATGTGGACGAGCCACACCGACTTGGCTGTTGGAAAAGCATCGAAATAAACTTGCTTCCCAAGTGGGGTCAAGAATATGAATGAGAAGCCAGGTGATTCAAAACAAACCCTTTTGTGGGTGGACGTTCGATGTCTTCGCATGAAACATCTCAAATTGACCTGGAATAAATCGGACATGTAAAGGAGCTAATCCAAGGAGAGTATATGAGTTTCCCAGCAATGCTCAGGATATACCAGGAGATAACAAGGAAAATCCCTTCGCAGCTTGCTCTTTGTCATAGAAGATTTTGCTTTTAAGTGTATATTTGTAATGCAATGCTTTGTAAATGTGTAATGCACTAATTACTCTAGGTACAGCCAAAGGCAAGCTTTGGGCACATGGCAGGAGTGAATACTTTTGAGTCTGCCCTGTATAAAGATTTCTAAATGAGTATGTCATTTCATAGATGCTAAGAAGTCAGACTAATGAGCCTCATTCTGGGGAGGTGGGGGGTGGGGATGGAGGTGAGACAGGGGAGAGGCTGCAGATGAAGACTTAGGTTCACTGGCAGGACTCTGACAGCCCCCGGTGCTAGACCCAAAAGGGGTGCAGCAGGTGGGGTTAAAGTGTGTTGGCAGAGCTATGTGGGGAAGGTTTGCCCATGTAGCTCTGGGCAGTGCTGTATTAATGTTTCACTTTCATAACCATGAAAATTAACACTATAATATGAAAAGAGACACCTGAACAGGAAAATGTTTCTTTCATGAAATGCTAAAGTGATGGCTGTTGTTATACTAATGAGCTGTTCTCTCTTGCCAAACCATGCACTCCATGCTGTGATATTCACAGCGGGGGCTGCTAATTAATTAATAACCAGCGGTTCCAGCTAAGATGAGGGGCTGCCACCTCCGTGAGAAATCTCTCTCCTGGGAAAGGCTTTTCAAAATCCACCCTCGGTGCCAATTTTACTCAGACAACAACAACAAAAGAAGGGGAGCGCCTTTGTAAATGAAGGCTCTCCACAGCCTCATGCAGAGAACACTGCATCAGTTACATGTAGTTCATGCTTTGGAGCATTTTTCCACGAGTATGAAATACTCATTTTCAATGAGAGTGATCAATTATTCATTCATGATTATCTTAGGCATCATTTACCAGCCTCTCATTTTGCCTCCTTCTCTACCATACATAGTTTCTTCCTGGGACCCCTTTCTGTACCGCCCTAAAAAGGGATTATTACTCATCCCCGTTAGCTGTTACTGTCACAAAATTTGCTGTTTAACTCAAGACACATCACTTAAGATGTGCAGAGAACACATTACCAGCCTCTGCTGTATCCAGGGACCTGGAAATATCCTGGCTGTGGAATTTGCCATACAGTTCATCCCCTGACACATAAATGTGTGGCAGAATCCGAGCTTTCATTGAAAAAATGTATTTCTAGCCTCTATAGCTGCAGAAAAAAACGCAAAAGCATGAACCGCTTGTAATTGATGCAGAGTTTTCAGCGTGAGTCTGCAGAGAGCTTGCAAGAGTACCTCTGAAAGTCATGAATTGCATCATTCACCTCAATCAGAGCACTTCCATGATTGGGGATGCTGGCATTGTTTTCCCAGAAGTCAGCATTTTTGCTGAGAATTTGCCATTTCCTTCAGCTAAGCACCTGGCATTCTGTTTTGTGTCTCTCCCCTGCTGGGACCTGCCTACAGCTGCCTCTTGCTTCCCAGATTTCCCCACCAGGGGAGTTAACTAATGCTCCAGTCAGGCAGGAAGTCTTGGGAGCCAAAGCTGGACTCCAGGTTACTGCCCAGGAGCCAGCAGATTACATCAGTGAGTTGGGTGGAAATAGCTGAGACCTGGGGTGCATCTACACAGCACCCGAAACTCGAAATAAGAGACTCGAAATAAGAGGCAAATTGCGTATCTTATTTCAAATCTTTTTTGAAGTCGCTTATTTTTAAATTTGGCACATCTATACAGCACTAGATTTTGAAATAATGTGCTATTTTGAGACACCCCTTAGCCCTCGTGGAACGAGGGTTACTGGGATGCTGAAATAGCGTGTCCATTCTTCCGAAAAATATTTTGAAATAATGGGCGGCTTGTGTAGCTGCAGGGTAGCTATTTCGGGGTACCTTCAGTATCTCGAAATAGCCGTGCAGTGTAGACATACCCCCGGAGAGGCAGGGAGATGAACTGCTTCACCAGATGCAAACTCGGTCCTTACCAGGCACACACAAGTAGAAGGAAATTCAGAGGCGGCATGCCCAGACAATGCCATGGGAGCTAAGGTACAGGGAACACAGCTAGGACAACGGGAAAGCATCATGAGAAACTCACCCCTTCAAAAAGAATCAGCGTCAGACTAGCCATTGCCCTGTTTGTTGTGTACATATTGCATGGTGATAAGGAGGATGGGAATTATTACCTGAGTATAGGATAAATTAACTTGGCCACAGAATTTACTGACATCGAATCTGTGGGTCCCAATGTGCCATGGGGCAGATGGGGCCCTGTCTCTAATCACAACTGGAGTGTGCCCCAGGGATCTCTTGATGCTGGCTAGTAGAGGACATAAGGGTTACAGGAATCCTCTGGGTCTGATATTTATATACTAGCTCATTGAAGAGGGTCGTATGAGGTCTCTAAAGAAAGTCTGCATCACAGTGGTCATCATGATTCCTGTGAGATTTATATACAGGAAATCGGGGACAAGTTATGTGTGCCTTTACCAACCATTATGTTCTCTAGCTCTGTGAGGGTGCATCTACACTGCACCTGTAGATCAAAACAAGCTACACAATCTGAGCTATGCAAATTGCAAAGCTTATTTTGAGTCAATTTCGAAACAGCTTATTTTGTAATTTGGTACTGTCTACGCAACGCCAAATTTCAAAATAACCCACTATTCGGAAACGTCCCTTACTCCTTGTGGAAGGAGGTTTATAGGAACATCGGAATAGCGAGTCCGTGATAGTTCAAAATAACGGGCATGCTGTGAAGATGCGGGATAGCTATTTCAGGGTACTGGCAGTAGGTATCCTGATAGGTCACCAAAAGGTAATCTGCATACTTCTGAGAGGCAGCTGGGAAGAGATGCTTCTTTCACTCTCCTTGGCTGGTCAGGGTGGGCCCATAATAGGCCCCCACTCACAAGGCTGAGCTGAATGGGAAAGAAGGATTGCGAAATCTCCAAAGAGAAGACATTAATAGGGAGAGGCAAACAGCAGGTGTTATCCTGTTCTGGGTCGGGGTACAGATGAACCCCCTTTCTGGCTGTGAGAGGACAAGCTGTCAGCAGGTTTGGATCTGACGTGGACGAGTCTTAACCAAGCTGGTTGAACGTGCTGGGGAAAGGACTTGGGTAAGCTGCCAGTTTGGTAGGAGATGGGGAAAGGCTCATTAGTTAAGTGTAGTTGCTAGAACATTCTGTGGATTGTGTGGTCTATGTAGCCATTTGTTCCTGTCTCTCATGCTGGTTGTTGTCTGAATTGCGATCCTTGCAATTTCCTTTTGTTTTATAACTGAACCCAAGTGCTGTCCGCAATCCAGGCACAATGGACAAATGTAAAGCTGGTGAGCTTTGGGATACTGCTCCCTTGGGAATAGAGGGACTGGCATTTCTGTGGGTCTCCAGCGATCGGGGGCTGCTCACCACAAGTACTGGGGGTGCATCTGTGGTCAGCCTGCACGGACTATCGCAGCTCAGAGGAGGGGGCGCGAGTGGCTGACAGGCAGGTGGCATTTGGGGCTAACCCCCAGCTGGCACAGGTAAGACTGGCAGGTGGTAAGAAGGTGACTCGCAGCCCTGGGTGGGTGCCCTGAGATGCGCGCGCGCACACACCACACATACGTGGTGGAGATAGTCATGTGATAAAGTGTAGAGCCCTGTGATAAAAAATGCATAGCATAGATCTGCAGCTTATCTGTAACGTACCCTGGACTTCCCCACCTGCCTTCTGCCCACTAAACCACAGCCTCACAGAAAAAGTTTCCTTTTTCCCTCTCTCACCTTCACTTCCATTCACCTGCCCGAGGCTGGCCAGTCCTCAATGACCTGAACCAGGGCTAAGCAACATCAAGGGCCAGCTCTGATGATCCATCTCTTACCCCCCGTTCTCAGCCTGCTATTGGATTGTGCCCCTTAACAATAGCCCTTGTTCTTGTGTCCAAGGGTTTGGCCAGAGAGCAGAGCTATAACTAAGCATTTTAGCACCCTCTACTGCAGCGGTGGGGAATCTATGGCCCGGGGGCCACATGTGGCCCCCGGCTTCCCCGGATGTGGACACTGAGGCTCAGGGCCCCCCCCCCCAGCACTGTGGAGTCCTGCACTGGCATTCCAGCCCTCCTGCCATCTCCCTGCAGCGCTGGCACACACAATCTACTACGCTGCTCCTCCCCCCCCCCGGCTCTGGTGTGTGAGGGGAACACGGGGAGTCTCTTTCTCCTTCTTGGTCGGGGACACATCAGTGAGGGTTTTTTTTTTTTTTTTTAAACCTTCTCACTTGTGTGCAGCCTCTTGACTGATTTTTCTGTGGGTCAGCGGCTCCTGACCCAAAAAAGGTTCCTCTTACCTGATTTAGGGTAAGAATTTGCATGTAACAAGCTTCTTAGTGGATTAAGAGTAGCTGATGTTTTTTATTTATTTTGGCTTAGTAACTCATTTTGATCTGTTTAAATTTGCAGCCACTTAACTCCTATTTTATAAAAGACCTGCCCTTCGCTTTCTGCCACTTGTTTATTATCAAATGTAAATAATTGTTAGCTGGGGGGAGCAGCCTCTGTTCAGATCTCCCTTCATTGATAAAGGGAGTTGACCTTATCAACTTTCTGTGTAAAACTTTCACACGCGGTAAGACAGATTTATTTGGAGTTTCAGTTCCTTTTGGGGGTTGGTTTCCAGGGTGTGGAGCCCTTAGTGCTGAGTCCTCCTGGAGGTGAACTCGTTCAGTGTCTGTGTTCCTCTGCAGCAGGGGTGGGCGGCCGTAACTGGAACTCTGTACTTTGTCTGGGAGACCAGAGCTTCTGGCTCAGCAGGACTGGGTGGTGGGGAGCCCCAGAGGGCAGGAAAGTGGGTGTCAGTGGCATGATCAGCATACCGGGGGACAACCCCACTGAGAGTTTTGTCACCATACTTTGCCCTTCTCTAGCTCTTCCAGCACTTTACAAACATTGCTTAATTAACATCTTGGTAATCAATATGTGGAACAATTCAACCCGCAAAATCCTACAGGCATTTCTGCTTACAGATGCAACGAATTTGGGAAAGAAGTGGTTAATGTGCCTGATCTGCGGCTCAGCAAAAGAGTTAAACTGACAGTGCGAAAATGTGCTGTCAAACAGCCTGTATAGAACACATGGCATCTAAAATTTAATGGATTCATCTGTTAGTACAGGGTCACCATGACCGCTACGCCTGACAGAAGGTCCCTGTATTGAAACATCTCACTACATCCATTAATAGGATTCTTTTTTTTTTTTTTTTGCTCCTCCTGACACACAAATAATCAGCCTGCAACACTACCGTCTTCGCATTGATTGTGTCTCACTTTGTGGTGTGGCATCCATATCTCGCAACGTTATGTCGTATCAGTCTGAAACAGTGTCCGGGCGAAAATTCATGAGAGCTTTGTAATGCGGTGCTTGTGACGCAAAGTGCCAACAACACAAGACCTGAAATGATCCCAGGGCGACTGAGGGACTGGGCGGCCGGGGGGGACTGTGTAGAATGTTTACTTTTGAGGTCACTGGTGTCAAGCCACAGCACGTCAGGAGTGAGCGACGCTCACAACGATCAAGGGCCTAGGTATGGCCGGAGTCGGCTCTTTGCCCGCACACAGAACCCGGCACGGCTGGCCCTGGTGGCCCCTTGCGGGGAGGGGGCGGGCTCCGGGCCGGTGGCTGAGTGTGCAAGGGTTGCCGGGTGTCCGGGAAAACAATCGGACGTGTCCGGACATTTCCGGTGTCGGGTATTTTCTGACTTTTCAGCGGCCTGTCGGGTCCATCCCGGACACTGGCGGGGGGGAGGCCTGGGCAGGCTGGAGGCAAAGAGCCCGGCTCAGCGCGTGGTCCCAGGCTCCTGGGCCTGCTCCCTGCCTTGGGGTGGCCCCCTGCGGCTCGCTGGGGCGAGCTGACCCGAGCCCGGGCTGCCAAGCCTCCTGCGGGCCGGGGCGGGCCCGAGACAGCCCCCGCCCTCTTCTGCCCCTCCCCCCACCGCTCGGCCCACAGCGCCCTCGGCCCCGCCCGTCGCCGCAGCCCTTCGCTTTCGAGCGCAGTTTGAGCCGCGCGCCTCGCCGTAGGCGGTTGCCATGGGGACCGGCGGCGCGGCCTAACGCCGAGACAGGCGCGCGGGCGGGGAGTTGCTGCGTGGCTGGCGCGCGGGGCGCTCACCATGTCGTTCCGGGATCTCAGGAGTGAGGAGGA
>JANRFK010001605.1:35027275-35043510 GCA_030068395.1 Apalone spinifera | reverse complement strand
AGGTCCCTTCCAGTCCTAGTATTCTATGATTCTATGATTCTATGATTGGTGGGTTTTCATTTTCTAGGAGTTGAGAACGGAATCCATTGCGAGACCTCTGGAGATAAACGAGACTGAAAAGGTGATGAAAATTGCCATCAAAGATGTTCTGGTAAGCAGATTGCTGTTCATTAATTTGCTTTATTATTAATTTTTATTGTACAGAATTTCCATTCCAGCTGTCATTTGTGTAGCTAGAACAAGATTCATTTTTACTAGTGAATAGGGATTGGAAAACTTATGTATGTATGGCTTGTATCCCCCTCCAAGAGCAGTGTCAACAAGTAATATTGAACTGCAGTTGATAGCTCAGATAATCCACCACATCTTTGCTCCTGGCAAATGCATAAATACAAGTTCTCCAACAGGGAGGTTCATTTGTGTTCACCTCTCCTCCACGTAAATAAAATGTGACCCTTGATAACGTATTTTTCCTTGGGAAATCTGTTGGTTTTAAGACAAACTCAACCCTTGAATTGAAACAGATGACTTTGTGTAGGTCCAGGTAGATGTGTGCTGTTGACTCCTGGCTGGTTTTCAAAAGCTACAGTCTGTTTATAATGCTGCACTGTGCCAGCAGCAGCTCCCATCATTTGCTCAAATTTACAGAAGTGCCTTAAAGGCAGTGGGCAAATCAATGCTTCCATGATCTGGGGGATCTTTCAGCCCCTTTAGCAAAGCACTGCCTACTCTTCCCCTGAAGTAGCATCTTGTCTGCCACTGTGGAAGAGAGCAGGTCTCTTTCCTACACCTTTTGGACTTTGTATACCTTTGGATACTGGCTAACCAAGGATGGGATTGTGCTGCATAAGGCAAGCAGGCATGCTTGGCTGGCTATCGTCTATTGATAGTGTAATGAAAACCAGAGCACGTATGTTAAAATACATGATCTTTGCTGAAAGGCCGAGAAGCCTTTTGAATAACTGTCTTTTGGGGAGAAGAGGTCTGGCAGATCTCTTCAGTTGTCCCCTTCGGTTTTCCATCCTTCATGGACAGTTTTCCCTGTCCGGGTTGGCCGATGAAGTGTCCACAGAAGCCTGGCAGTGCTAGTCCAATCCTCCACTGGAAAGAGTCACTAGACCAGCGGTCTCCCACCTTTTTAACCACCAGGTCACTTTTTGAATTTCAGTGCAATGTAAGATCTACCTCAAACCCAGATACCCTTGCCCCACTTCCTTCCCGCCCCTTCTCTGAGGCCCTGCCCTTCCTGCACCCCTTCTCCGAGGCCTCACCCTGCTCACTCCATCCCCCTGCCTCCAAATCCTCCCTCACTTTTACCAGGCTGGAGTAGAGTGTTGGGGATGCAGGCTCTGGTCTTGGACAAAGGGGTTTGGAGTGGGAGATTGGGTCCAGGAGGGATTTCAGGGTGCAAACTCTCAGAAGGTGTTTGGCTGCAGGGGAACTCATGTCTGGGGCAGGAGGTTGGGTGTAGGAGGAGGATCAGAGCTGGAACATGGGTTCAGGAAGCAGACTCTGGCTGGGCACCGTTTAACTGAGACAGCTTCTTGGTGGTGGAGCAGTGGGGTTAAGGCAGGCTCGCTCCTGCCCTGGCACCACTCCTGGAAGCAGCTGGCATGTACAGCAGTGGCTCCATGTGCTGCCCCTCATCTACAGGCACTGAGCCCACAGCTTCTACTGGCCACGGTTCCCCATTATTGATCAATAGGAGCTGCAGGAGTGGTGTCTGTCGGCAAGGAGAACAGCAATTACCACAGGGATAATGACTTCAGCTACGACTGGTTCGGTACTTTAGAACTCACGACTCAAAGAATTAAATGTAAGCGTAAGAGATAAATCAACATGATGAAATGCACAGACCAGTCAAAAACAAAACATAACCCACTTTGCAAGCAGTGAAAGAGGTAACAACCACCCCCCACATGTGTGTTGGGTCAGGAGATGAGAGGGAAGGACAGACTGTGTTTGTGAGAGTGACAGACACACACACACTGTGTGAGAGTGACAGATTTGCATTGCCAAGCTCCCTCCGTCCCCTTCTCTCTGTGTGGAGACAGGGTACAGAAGTGGGGGGAGGACGGACACCCTGACATCAGCCCCCCCCCTCGCCTCCCTCCCACACCGTGCACAGCAAGCACGAGGATCCCAGGGGTCGGTTCCAAGGCAGAGGGCAGGAGGAGCATGACAGTGGGTAGAGGGGCAATTGAAGTGCCAGCGCTTGATAGCTTCCCAGCCAAACCAGTCAGGATCCCCTGTCAGAGGCTCCAAGATCTACCGGTAGATCCCGATCTACTGATTGGTGACCACTGCACTAGACCATGACACAGAGCACTCCCGCCCCATCCAAATGCTGAGTGTCCCACCTCTGCCACTTCCTTGTGTCTTTGAATGGCCAGGAGATAGCTGAGCGGGGCAGGTCTCTTATGGTAGGTCTGCCCTGCAGCATAAGCTTGTACTTGATCCCTGGCACAAGGCTAACTCCCCTTGCATCTATACACTGCAATTGTCCTGACCCAGGGTCCTCGGGCTCTTCAGGGCCGGAGGGACCCAGGATCTGAGCCCTATTGCATTGCAGTGCAGCCACAGCCCTGCTTGATTCAACCCCAAGTCAGTAGGTAATATCCCACAATTCCAGAGGACAACTTCCTTAGTCCTCTCTCTCCCAGCTGTCTGCAACCTCCTCTGTTGAAAACAGAAGCCCCTTCCCCCTTGGCAAATGGCAGCAGCTCAGGTCAGCAATCTGCAAGCACACTCGCAGAGTAGCCTCCTGCGTTTGCCTTTTGTAAGCCAGCTGCTTCCTGGTAATGCACAGGGCAGGCAGTAAAGCTTTCCCATGTTTCCTAGGGCTGGAACGGCGCTGGGGTCTTTGGGAGATGGTTATTTTAACTCGAGTCTGTGCACTGCCATGCAGATGCCAGAGCCTCTGGTTCGAGCACTGAACAGAATAATCTTCATTTAGGGTTACAATACAGTGTAGATGCTTACGTCCAGCCGCTCAGGGGTCCCTACCATTGATCAGCTGACTGGAGTCTCACTGACTTACGTTGCAGGGTGGACACACACATTTTAAATTCTCCCACGCTACTCCACTTGAAAGAGAAGAGGTCTGTTTCCAAGCTGGCGGTGGTGCTGATCCTACATTGTAACTGGGGGAGCACTTAGCTTTAGATCGGTAGGATTTCAAAGTGACTGAACCTGAGGGTTTTAACAAGAATGGTATTAAATGGCCTCAAACTGAGATCCTGAATGGCAAGTGTCAGCTCTGAATGTGAATTGCTGAGGGACAAGCCACAAGTCTACTGACCATGAGAAGAAGACCCTACACTCAGCTTGGTAGCATTTCTGTTTGTCTGTCTGTAACATGTTTAGTGGCAAAAGAGTTGGCACTGGCTGAAAAGAGGATGTTGTCAGGACACCTAAGACCACACTGGGTTAGGACAATCTATCAAGTAGTCTCCACTCGGAGGGTCCCATGAACCCTGGCCATGATGAAGTGACCATCGTGTAGGCCAGTCATGTCAAACATGCAACCCATGGGCTGCATGCAGCCCGATCGAATTTTTTTGTGGCCCGCGACGACATCTTTATAAATGATCTAAATGCAGCTTGTGCGGTTATGTTGTTTATAACAGGGGTGGCCAACCCGTGGCTCTCAAGCTGCATGCGGCTCTTTGATTAAAGAAATGTGGCTCTTGCTGGTTCTGAGCCACGCGCCCGTACTGCTCACAGCTGGCCGCTCTTGCTCACGTCCCAGCGCTTGGAGGGAGAAGCGTGTGGTGGCGGTTCCGGGACCCAGGCATTAGGTTAGAGAGAGGGGAGGAGGGGGGAATTGGGTTAGAGCTGGGAGGTAGAGGCTGGGAGTGCCTGGCTCTGGGGGAGGGGGAAGGCATTGGGTTAGAGTGGGGGATGCCTGGCTCTGGGGGAGAAAAGGGGGATTAGGTTAGTGCAGAGGGAGGGGGACTGGCAGTGCCTGGCTCTGGAGGAGGGGTGAGACATTGGGTTGGGGGTGGGGGCTGGGAGTGCCTGGCTCTGAGGGAGCGGAGGGGGATTGGGTTAGAATGGGGGTATGGGGATGCCTGACTCTGGGGCGGGGTGGGGGGGTAATTGGGTTAGAGCAGCAAGGCTGAGTGCCTAGCTCTGCAGGAGGAAGGGAGAGCATTGGGTTAGAGCAACGGGGTTAAAGCACCTTAAACTCAAAGTCTTCGTGGCTGCAAATAACACATTTAAACATCAAATTATTGTATTATATTCAAACAAGACCTGAAAAATATTATAAAATATACCTAAAACATAATCTATAATAATAAATAATTACGACTTTCCAATAGAAGTACATTTTCTTTGGGGGCCCTGAATGCTCTCGGTTTTTGTTAGTGCGGCCCTCAGTAGGCTTCGAGTTTGACATGCCTGGTGTAGGCAGACACTGCCCATGCTGCTCTGGGGTTACACCCGTCCAGAAGCATAGCTGCCCTGCCAGCTGGGGTGTAAAGAACTCAAGGCCAAACAAATTAAATTATTGAACTGCCAACTGTATCCAACACCTATGTGTCTAATGAGAGGAAGCAGAGCTCCAGGTTTAACTACCGTGCCAAATCATTAGCTACTCTAGGTGATCCCTCCATTTGCTTTTCCTGCTGTTTGCAGTCTCTGTGCATCCCACGTGCTGTTAATATGGATTGATATCTGGGGCAGTGACTCTTATAAGCCAGTCTCAGCATAGTAGAGTGGATAGTTCATGGCAAATATCAATAATGCAATCCCACCTCAGCTGGTTAGTTCCAGACCAATTAATGAAATGATCTAGTGTAGCTGAACAGCATATAACCTTCACTGCTGGCATTTCAGCAAACACATCGTTCTTTCTCAATTAAGCCACTCTCTCAAACGATCCAAGTTTCAAAGGTGTAAATGCTTTGAACATACCCAGCACATTTTAACATGCTTGAAGGGGGTTGTTTTTTTACTTTCTCTTTTCCTGATTGCAGTCGAGTACATAGCACTATTCTGATTGCAGTTTATTTTGGAAAAGATGGCCATGGCAGGGCTATGAAAAACCAAAGAGCTCAAGACCGATTATGTTCTTTTTAACTGTGGTAGTTGTCAGGAAGTAGCAGTGATCCTGTCGGTCACTGCCAGCTTCTAGCAAACAGGGGTTAGAGACCTCATCCCTCCCCTTCCTGGCCAACAGCCATTGATCTTCCATGAATGTAGCTAGTTCCTGGGTGTGGGCCATGCAAGAGAGAGAAGATTCTCTACTTGCTCCTACCCTCTGCACCTGGGCCCAAGAATCTGAATGCCTTGTAGTGATTTACAGTATCAGCCCTTTCATTTTTATGGCTCATTATACTTCATATTAGAAGACTTAATAGGGTGGGGTTAGGAGTTGGGGAGGGAGTTGGGCCAGAGGTGGGGCGTGGAGTGGAATATGACAGCTATTCAAAAGTGCATTGCAGTATCATGCAACAGTTTAAGACAGGAACTGAAGAACACACTAGCCAGTTGTAAATGCAGAATGCATGCATGCATGTTTGATCCCAAGACGATGGCATTGGCTTGCTTTCATGCCGTGTCAGTGCTCAGCTGTGCAGAATAATGACCTTTCTGATGCTGTCAGTGAGACCTATGGTGTATGATTGTAATAAGAATGTGACACACAAGAGACCTGGTGGGAGATTGATCTTTGCCTGAGCCCGATCACAAGACATGGCTCAAGGTTACAAAACTCTGTGATGACACAAGGTGCAAGATAATGCACAATTGGACCCGGAGTCTGAAAGATGATTGGAGCTACACTGCTGCAAGCCACGGCTCAGCCACTCATTCTCTCTTCCAGGAGCAAGTCCAGAAGACGAGGGACATGTTGAATAACGTGGCCTCGGATGAAGCCAACTTGGAAGCCAAGATTGAAAAGAGAAAACTGGAACTGGAAAGAAACCAGAAGCGACTACAAACCTTACAGTGTGTCCGGTAAAGACTGTACCATTTATCCCTGCAGAATTGATACAAATGGTAGCAAAGCATATTCTTAATGCCCAGTGTAATGGGGATTGACTAAGCTGTTAGGACTCCAAGAAACATGCCTCTGCTCACCTGAGGAAGAGGATTTTGCCCACGAAAGCTCATGATGCTGTAGTTATATTTATATTTGTTAGTCTCTAAGGCGCTACAGGACTACTTGTTGTTTTTCCAATAAATATGATAGCCTCTGAGGAGTGCAACAAATATGATGATTTGCCATTGCAAAAATGCCCAAGCTTGGCTGTAATTATTAGTTTTCCAGTCATTGGGTTTGGAAACTAACTAACATTTTGTCACTGTTAAGGTGGCCAAAATGTTCCTTTATTTCTCAATTGTCACTTCAGGTTTTCAAAATGATCAGCCTTTAAAAAAGTCATTAAACCCAAATGGTATCTCTGTGCATGGAAGCTCCCAGGAGAAATAATGGTGAAACTTTCTGCTCATGCGCCCCAGTTTTTTATTTCTAAGATGTCTCCAACTTTACCAGCTGCTGGTGGGTAGTAGATGAAGAAACGGGTCATGAAGCATCTCTGGCTGGAGAAGGGTCGTGTGGAGAGTGTCCTGGTCTGTCGTGCAATCAAGGCTCATATAGTGAGGGCTCAGATTTGGTTTCTAGCTTCAGTCACTTTGAGGTCTTGTGTTGAGCATAAGCACTTCCTTCATCTGTGAGCTCACTGATGAGATAAAATAAGAAAGTTGGGGTGGAGGAAGTGCCTGTGTTGTTTGTATGTAAATCTTGTGGTTAAAAACCCTGACTTTACCAGATGGAGGTGTCTGGGGTGGGCGTGGGCAGCTGAGCAGAATGGGTGTGTGTGGTACAAGAGCATCCTTCTAGCACAGGTTTGCCTGAAGGCTCACTGCTGGTGGAGGACAGGCACTCAGCCAGCCACATTATTAGGACAATTCTGTTGCAGAAATTAACATATCTTGGCACGCACAGATAGCAAGCCTGCTAGGGCCTGGACGATGCCCGCTTTGAGGCATGGAGCACTGATCAGCAGGAAAACAAATTTCTTGCTAGTGTTGTCCTCACTGACAGGGTAAAATGCCACCCTTCTGCTTATGTGGGCGGGTGTGGTGGAAGGCTTCCTGCCATTCTCTTTTGCCCCTGCACACCTGTGCAGTCCAGGGTAGAATTTTGCCCAGGGGTTCTAACATCTTGTAAATAATGTGGAGCATTGAGGGTGTGTCTACACAGCCTCCTTACTCGAAATAAGCTACACAATTTACGCTATGCAAATCGCGTAGCTTCTTTGGAGTGTATTTTGAAATAACTCGCTATTCGGAAATGCCCCTTCACCATTGTGGAACCAGGGTTACCGGGATGTCGGAATAAGTCACCCGTTATTTCAAAATCTATTTCGAAGTAACAGGCTGTTTCAATAGACACGGAATAGCTATTTTGGGATACTTCCGGTATCCCAAAATAGCTCCACGGTGTAGACGTACCGTAGGGGCTAATAGTGTAGAAATACAGAGGGACCTGAGAAGATGAACGTACACGTTCTGCAGCTTCCAGTCATTTTCCTTTCTGTGGGCTCTCCAGACCAGCCTTTATGGATGAGTACGAGAAGATTGAGGAGGAGCTGCAGAAACAGTACAGCAGTTATCTGGAGAAATTCCGTAATCTGGCCTATCTGGAACAGCAACTGGATGATCATCACAGGCTGGAGCAGGAGAGGTTTGAGGTGAGGAAGTTTTGTATTTCTGGACAATACAGTTGTTTAACTAAATGTGTTTTTTATCCTCTGCCCCGTGATGCATACCACTGTCTATTACCTAGCAATAGCCAAAAGGACTTTCCTTGCCTCCTGCCGCTTCCCGCAGCAACATGCTGTCTCTGAATGCAGACCCTCAGAGCTGTGTCTCCAGTGATAAGGTCATTGGCTTCGTGTTGTCTAGTTTTGAATTGAGGGATCTCGAGCAGACAAGAGAACATACTTTAGCTCCTGAGTCAATTGAGTTAAGCTGTTGTAAAATATGCATAAATTAGATCAGCAGCAGGCAACTGCTGCCTTTTCCAATCACTGCAACTCTTCCCCTTGCGTCTTTTATTTCTCTTTTTGTCTCCCACATATTTGCAATGGTTCGTGGAAAACTAATTTTCAGCAGTTCTGAACTCCCACTGTCTAGTTCTTTTAAAGCCAATGGGCGCAGCTTGACAGTAGGTGTATTTACCCTTAGGAGGTACTTTCTATATCCTTAGGGCATCTCTACATGGCACACCAGGTTATTCTCCAGCTCACCAGCTTGTTTCATAAAGGTAACATCTTGTGTGGACACTGCCACAGTGCACTAGAAGTGCCAGAGTGTGGCTGAGCATATTCCACTTTGCAAGCTCACTTTCCTGGACACTGTTCATGTCCACACAGCATGTTGGTGTGCAGCCAGCTGGTGCGCTGTAGAGTCACACCCTGGCTTGCAGTGTAGAAACCTGTCATGTAGACAGACGCTTACTGTTTTCTCAGCGCTTTGTCAGTGAGTGTGTCTAAGACCTTGTCTACACTGGCAAGTTACAGGGCAGTAAATCAGCTCCCAGGAGCCCATACCGGTAAGGCATTTAGTGCACACTAACTCTACAGTTGCTGCATTCTAGGTAAACCACCTTGACAAGAGGCATAGAGCTTGCTGCACAGTGGTTACAGCCCTGGGGTACCAGTGTGGACAGACACCCTGGTGTACTACAGCTCTGTGAGTGGCCCACAATGCCTGTTCTTGCCTCTCTGGTTATTAGCTTGAACTCTACTGCCCTGCCTTCAGGTGACCAGCTCTCAGACCCGCCCTTTACATTCCTTGGGAATGTTGAAAGTCCCTTTCTCGTTTGCTTGGCAATGTGTTGAGTGCTGTCAGAGTTTCTGACAAGAAAGGTGGGAGGAACGCCCAGTGCCCCTTATTCCACGCCATAGTGGTGCCACTCCAGGGGTTGCCAGAGCTGTTCCCCTACAGTTGCTGCTAGGGCAGGGGTGAGGAACCTTTTTTGGATCATGGGCCGCTAACCCACAGAAAAACCAGTCAAGGGCCACACACATGTGAGAAGCAAAAAACACCCAAACCCACACCCACGCTCCAGCCCTACGGCGGGGCAGTTGGGGGAAGGGATGGGGTGCGCTGGATCCAGTCCTGAGGTTCCTCACCCCTGTGCTAGGGGTGTAACTTCTAACACTGGTGTACATGGCGACCCTGCACACCTAATGTGGAATGTGTTTTCTGGACTTCGTTATTGTATCCTTTTCAGAATCAAAAGAAGAAAAATGACTGAAGTGCTAGATAATTGCATTGAATCCCTTGCAATACCCGTTCCCTTAAACTGTCTCAACTTCTTCCTAAACACTGCATTGATTTTCCAGCCTTATTTGCCTTTTGTTCTTCCAGACAGAACTTAATGATCTTTTGGAGGAGAGATGCTAGTCAGTTCTCTTGTTACGTTTGCCTGCGTTTTTTGTTAAATCGCTTGCTAGCAAAAAGAGCAACTGTTGTATAATTAGATTAACTCAGCAGCCCCAGGAGCCATTCAGTATTGAGAACTGTTTCCTACCTAACCTTCCTTGAACAAACGAATGGTTTGTAGGGTGAAATCTCACTCCAGTCTAGGCACTGGTTGAATAATGAGACAGTAATTTCTAGTGCAGTTAGACACAAAGCAGTTACGTGGACTGTACTGATGTTTCCTAATTAGAAAAGTGTTTTAAAGATTGCACCCAAGTGCAGGTTTTTTAATTAAAGTGGCACTGAGCAGATGACACGCACCATCCCATTCAAACCACAGTGCTGTTTTCGACTCATTTCAAAAGGATGCAGTTTTATAAAGAGGAGTATGTTGTAGCTTTAATTATACTAGTCCCCAGCCTCCTGTTCATCTTCCCCCCGGCAGCGTCTGTAATAACATCCAGTAGCGCTGGCAGTTTAACTTGATTGCACCAGTAATCGTCCCCGCTGTGTAAGAACGTGTTTCTCAAGTGCAAATCTTGGGGATTGAACTTCCCAAAACATTTAAAAACTCGTCTGGATCCTGAAACTTTTGTTCTGACTTGAGCAAATAGTTTAGTTCGCTGGCAGTAATGAATTAGCACCTACCTGCCTGAGTGGCTACCCCACTGTTTATAGTGCGTTAGTGTGAGTATGTCTGTACCGCTGGAATCACATTCCTAGCTCCAAGTCTGGCTAAACCCAGAGTGCGTCTCATTTTGTCTTTTATAGAAGAGGGGTTTTACTGATCTTGGTAAAGTGTTTGAGATCAATGATAGAAAACCCTGCAAGTGCCAAGCTTTAATAAAAGCTTCTAATCATATACAGTTGAACCTGAGATCACCCTTATTAGGCAACCTCTTATTAATAGACTAGGAAACCACAAATATCTGGAGTACATTTCTGCTCCACCACTGTTCATTAAACCATTGATTCTTCATCAGTGCTCACTTAAAATACATTCCACTATTTCCAGTGCAGCTGTCCCTGTAGTCTGAGTGCTAGCTCTGGCCTGGAGTCAATGCTGTTCATTTTGTGCTTTTGATACATTTTTGCACTGACCTACCTGTCCTATTAGATTTAATCTGGAAATCCCCATCACACAGGCTCCTTATTATAGCAGCCAGACTCAAGGCTAATATGAAAAGCATTTGGTCATTGTCTTCAATTCTCTAGCTAAGCACATTTAAATCACGCGTATTTAGTAGCATTCTTACAGGCACCAGGAGACCACTCCAGTCCAGTTTTGCTGAATGTTACTAAATATCTGATTTAAACATAGGCACAGAATCTTAATTATGAATGGCTTCTATTTTGGCAGTGCTTAGTCTGGTGTGTGAGTACGATGGCCTTGGAGTGCAGCTCCTCGTTTTCTTGTCCCATGGGAAAGATAGTTCAGGAGTTTAACCCTTTACCATACAGGTCAGCACACAATAAACCATGAATATGAACACATGCTGCAAATGTCTGAACGAAGCAAGGTCTTACACTCAATTCCATGGCAGTTCTCTATGTCTGTCTGTAACATGATCGCTTTTGAACGCCATGTCGGATCAATTCCGGAATTCTGTGCCCTGAAAGAATCTGAAACCCTGAGCCCTGCACTCCAAGAGGTCTGTATCCCAGAGCCCTGAGCCCTGAACCTGTATTTGAAAATATAGAAAACCTCCAACTGAAATAAGTGGTAGGCTAATATTGATTAACAGTGCAATTAAAACTGCGATTAATCATGATTCATTTTTAATTGCTTGACAGCCCTAATTTAAAGTGACTCAAGGATGGCAGGGTAGGACAGAGAGAGGAGCACTGGTTTGGGGGAGCAGAGAGAGGAGGGAACCAAGACTGATGGAGCTGGTAGGAGGACTCTCATACGCACTGTACGTCAGAGAGCCCCCAAAAGAGCTTTGAATTACATCAAAAATGGAGAGGCAACTCGTAAAGGTCATGGCCACCTTGCTGGGGTGATTGAATCCTGTCTGCACGTGACTGAAGTTTACAAAGCAGAGATTTAGAAAGAGTGCAACAGCCAAGGGCGGAGTTTTGTAGCACATGGATACTTCCACAGCGGCAGGAACAAGCTGGAGATGTATCCTGGCAGGGATTCAGGTGATGCTACAGACAGAAATAGTGGAAGGGAAAGGATGATTACAAGATTTCTGCCTAGAGGTAAAAGTCTGAATACAGGAGAATGATAACGAAGTCAGAGATGTAGGATCCAGAAGTAAGACTTCGGTGTTTGAAGCACTCACTCCTGGGGTAGTCAGAAGCTAACAAAGTCAAGATAGGCAGAGGTAGGTAAGAAAGGAACTAGAAAAGAACTCAGATTGAAAGTAGCAGTGGGTGCCCCAGTTAGAGTATTGATGGAGACAAGGGTCCAGGATGAAGAATCTTCCTCTTGGAAGGGAGTAGGGCTGGAGGTTTGTGGCTTCACAGTGCACCTTGCTTTTCTGGGTTTAACTCAGAACCTTGAGGTTTTTGATGTTCAGACTGAGGTGTTAAAATATCTAAGTTAATAGGAAAACCTGCCATTTTCATGACCTTTCGTAACAAGGAACCCATGTAAACAGTGTCCTGCTGAGCCTAGCTATACAGCACATTTCAAACTAAGTGTTCATAGAATATAGGAGTTGCTATTCCAGATCAAAGCATTTGTTCATCTGGTCCAGTGCCCGTCCTTCCGCAGAGGTGCAGTAGAGGAAGATGCACTCAGAGCTTGCTCCTGTACCAAACCTGAGAAGCTCTGGGAGAGGGCAGGATTCCATAGTGGCTGAGAGGAGAGGAATCTGCCAAATGGCAGCTGAACTGTTCTATGGTTCCTGCAGCTGTAGAGCTTGGGGAAAGTTGTGTGGGAGGCACCAATGGCTGGTGGATCTGTGTAGCAGCAGACTCACTGGCTCCACCCCTGTTTCTCTGCTGCCAACCCATACACCCCACTGTACAGGTATGCAGATGGATTTAGTCCCTGCAGCTCTGTACTCTGCAGTATCCAGGGTGCAAACCCCTTCATAGCTCACCAAATCCAGTTCCCCTCCTCCCATTGCAGCAGAACCACTCGGATTTCACGATATCCAGGGCTCTTCCATGCTGTGGAAGGGGTGGGAGTTGGAAGGCATGTTTGTCTCTTGGTCAATTGTGCAATGCTGCGTAGGGATAAGAGATGGGGGAGAATTTATTCTGACCCCCGCAAACAATTAGTTTGCTTCTTTGAAGCATGAGATTGAATTACCCTTATCATTAACTTTGCTTGCAGAGCTGCAAATTCTGTTTGTAGTAATACAGTTATCCAGCCGTTTTTAAAAACCCGCCACAGATTGACTTTTTGACTTCCTGCATCAGTAGCATCCATACACTAATTAAAATAGTATGTCCACTTAGTAAGTTCCAGATATACTGCCCTTTCACTTCATGAAGTATCTTGTTCTTGATACTGTTATAGAAGAAGTATGATGAAAGGGCTGATTGGTTTTCAGTCTGCTCTTACTTTCTCTATATTTACTGATTGAGCACACTATTAATATTCTTTTAAAGTACTATTGATATGTGAATTGTGAAACAGAAATCAGGCTAGCCTAGAATTCATTAAAACTAAAGAACAACCATATGTAATTTCAAGAAGCATCGATCAAGCAGATCAAAAATTCTGAGTCACGGAAGTCATTATGGAATCAGAAATCACTCAGCGAAACAATTGTAGCATAAGTGATATAAAAACCAAGAAAACTCATTAAAAGAAAAAGTCTTAGTTAAGTCTTACATACTTCTGGTCGCCCTGGTTGATGGAACTATATGGCACAGAATGACAGCAATAGGTTTGTTATAATGATGTATTTGGCATCTGAATCTTTGCATACTCTGGCACTTTATTTGGCAAAATTGTTGTCAGTTAGGGGTGTGAAAAATTATGGTTTAATTATGCCAGTGAGAGAGCTCATAGAACAGCTACTCAGGAGACCTAACAGTGATACAGCACCATTGATACAGCACCAGTGGTACAGCTGTGCCTCTGTAAGGTCCTACCGAAGTGGCTATAAATAGTAACATTTCATTTCGTTTCATTTCACATAGACTTTTTACAGGTGTGAGTCCATAAAAGAAAACAGGGACTTGAGTTTCTAGTGGCTAAACAATCCTCAGATTATTGGTTGTATAGAAATAACAATTTTTAGATTATAATTCTTTTGTGAATGTGAACTACCAGTTTAAGTTCTTATGTACAAGCTGTTCTCTGAGTCCTGTTTTGCAAACATATGGTACGTTGTTTATTAGTATGAATTACCATACTTTGTTTTGTATTTTTCTGAAGAATGCTTGAAGATCCTCATGGTTCTTTAATGAGGCTTTCTAACATCCAGACACCAGTGGGCCAGATTCTGAGTCATGCACTTTCAAAGCCACCAGAGTGAGGTCAGGCACTGGGTTTAAGGAGAAAAAAAAATCCTGAGGGGGAATAGTCCCCCGTCTCTGCCCAGGAGTGGTTACACAGAGCCTCTGTGACTGTTGAGCTCCACACACACACATGTTGATTCAAAGGTGTAACCAGATGTTTGACTGTAGTTGCGATTCATTCTTTAAAATGTTCAAAGACTCAGCTGTGTCTAGACTGGCCAGTTTTTCCGGAAAATCAGCCGCTTTTCCGGAAAAACTTGCCAGCTGTCTACACTGGCCGCTTGAATTTCCGCAAAAGCACTGACTTCCTACTGTAAGAAATCAGTGCTTCTTAAGAAATACTATTCTGCTCCCGTTCGGGCAAAAGTCCCTTTTGCGCAAAAGGGCCAGTGTAGACAGCTCAGATTTGTTTTCCACAAAAAAGCCCCAATCGCGAAAATGGCGATTGGGGCTTTTTTGCGGAAAAGCGCGTCTAGATTGGCCTAGACGCTTTTCCGCAAAAAGTGCTTTTGTGGAAAAGCATCCGTGCCAATTTAGTCGCTCTGTTCCAAAAATGCTTTTAACGGAAAACTTTTCCGTTAAAAGCATTTCCGGAAAATCATGCCAATCTAGACGCAGCCTCAGTGTCACGGGGTAGGTACACCCAGTCTCTCAGCAGCAGGGCACTAGGACTCGAAGGCCTACCAAAGAGTGCTCTACCCCATGTGCGTCTCGATCCTTGTGGCTCAGGGCCAATAACTACACCCCTTCCCCAATGAGTCAGCCAGCTCAGATAATTACCAAATTGGATAATTAGGAGAATGGGTGGGGCTTGGGCTGTCAGTTCCAGGGGTGGTGGGGTTTGGGTTGTCCGTCCCAGTTGTGGGGCTGAAAGCCTGAGCTCTGCCTCCCTCTCCGGTCAATACAGTTAATGGAAGCTCAGATAAACCAGTTCTGCTGTACCTGCAAGAGTGAATAACCCTGACTCCTGGTAGAATGTTTTAAATGTTTGTGCTGTCTCTGACACAAAGACATAATAATGTTAACGTTAAATGCTAGCGGTGGTGGTGAATGTTTCATGGGGCTATGGAAAGCACAGCTGTGACTAGTAATTTCCCATCAATATTAATTTGGATGATAACATTTCTTTAAACAGTGCAAACTGACCTGAGGGTTTACACTCCAGAATCATAACTTCATTCATATAAATGTCATATATCAAACCAATATAACTTAAAAACTAGCACAGTAATTCTGTAATATATCAAGGGAACAGCAAATGAGCTGTTATTGAGTTATTACAATTCATACCTTCCCCGGAACTGGAGGGAAAAGAAAGTAAATAAGCAGGTAAGTTGTAGTAAGCTATTGTGAAGGTTCCTGATCTATCTTATTATTTCAGACAGTAGGTCAGACCAGCGGGGTTGCACTGACTTGAGGAATGACTTTTAAAGAGCTGTGGTCCCATGTGTGACAAGACTGTTAGGTGCTTGTGAAAATATCGGTCTTGGGGTTTTACTTTTCCTTTGCTAGCTGTGGTTGGGCGCCAAGTCTTGGCCCTGAGAGCTTCTCAGTCCCTGGCTACGCGAGAGATCATTTCTTCCTCTGGGCTCACCACCTGCATTGGATGCCTAGTGCAAAAAATACTTATTTTCTGTCATAGGCAATACTGGCCAGATGCTTTCCATTGCAATCTGAAGAAATACCTGTATTTGGACCTTTGTGGCCCAGTCAGAACATACCAGCAGGAGCTTTTGTTGTCTCGCTTCATGCCAACTAGCATTGAGACATGGAGGCGCATCTTCAGTCCAGAGGGCAATAGAGAATCTTTAGATCAGCCTGAGCTACTGCAGCAGCAGCACAAATCCTCAGCCAAAGAAGCTATGGGCACGGCCTTAGAGCTGCTGTCTGCCCCAGCCGCTCAGTGGAATGAGCCCATGCTCAGCACACACCAGGGAGCAGAGAGGCACTGGACTGTAGGCCCGTTCTAAAGGAAAAGCAGCGTCTGTGTGGGTGCAGGTCCTGTATTTTCTGAGTTCTGAAAAGAGGCACATTTGCTGAGCTGGCTGCACAGTTAATTTGCGTCTCAGACAGTCTATGACTGCCTTTTTGCCCTGTTTTTAAGAGCTCCTTTATTGGGAAATGTCATAGGCACATCGTCCGTAGAGTCCAAAATCTGATCTTGGATTTGTGTGGGTGAGCTGGGGTGGTGGTCTGGACTGTATAAATTCTTCCATGAAACATACTGAAATGAAGCAGGATTTCACAGATTGGGATGATTCAGTGTGCTTCACTCCACATAAGAACTCTATAAATGTGAAACAAAATACAGGACGATGTAGCACTTTAAAGACTAATAAGATGGTTTATTAGGTGATGAGCTTTCGTGG
>JANRFK010001605.1:34998717-35008743 GCA_030068395.1 Apalone spinifera | reverse complement strand
CTTGCTCACTCTCCACACACACTGTCTCGCTGATTCTTTCTCTCATTCACACTTGAAATCTCTAATGAAGCTTTCCCTCTATTCCATAACCCCCCTCATTCTCTCTGTTTCTAACACTTGGCTGTTTGGCGTATGATAGATTGTACCCAGCTCCCCAGACTCTGACATTTTGCATCTTTCCTTATAGACTCCTAGCAGACTGCTGATACGCAGGCTAATTTGTCATTCTGTTCCTTCTAGGCATAGCCCAGACCATGAAAGGTAATTGTGTTCTGGCTCGTGTGGAATAGCAGGAAGTTACGGTAGAACAGTCAGAAGTATCCTTAGATGACAGCTAACACTTTAGAGTCCCGGCGATAGCTTCGTTTGTTATCTGCTGTATGGTAGCTGGGTTGGTCCCAGGATATTAGCGAGAGATTGATATTACCTCACCCACCTTGTCTCTCTGAGTTATCATTTTGGGGTTTGGTTTTTTAAAAGTCTCTGGTACAGACTATGGGTGTTCTCTGTAGATTACGACTGCGATTAGTTAAAGGCCTCTGTTTAAGCCAGCGGTGGGGACGTCCAGAACTGCCAGGCAATCAGAAATGATTGGGAATGTCACCTCTGCACACCATGAAGTTTACATAAAGAGTCTCCCAGCCCAGAGGGCAGACTTTGAAGATTACTGGCTGGTTCACCATAGTTAGGACATTTGCTGGCTTCCTTACACTCATCCAACTGTCTTAGCAGGACTGAGACTCCATTCTGGCGGTTTCGCTTCATCCCAAAAGAGGCTGCATCCCAATGGTGTTAAAGGTGCTGGAACTAGGACTCTCCCGATTTGAAGTGGTTTCTCTTATATACACGTCTTGCGGTTTGGTTCTATGGATCTCAGCACCCTTGCGATAACAATTCCTCCAGTTCCCCTGGCTGGAGAATGCCTGAACTGTTATTCCTCAGGAAGGGAAGCCGGAAAGAGAAAGGTATGTTGTAGAAAACTCAGGGGCATGAAAACACACCCAAGAAATGAAGTGCTGCCTCTGCTGGGGATCTCTGACTGCCTTGGCTGTAGAAACAAATGACTAAATGAGTCTGTCTCTCCGAAGTGATCAGTGTTTCAGGTACTTTGGAATGTACCGTAGGGCTTTCTAGAGGAGGGGGTAGAGTACACTTGAACCTCAGTAAACTGGGTGTCCCTGAGCCAGGAATACCCATGGTTTGGACCCTGGCAGGGGATGGAGGAAGCAGCTCTATATGCTGCCACTCTCCCTCCCCCCAGCTGGGGGAATGGCAGTACAGCGAAGCTCTGGTCTGGAGGCTTTTCCCCCACCACTCCCATAGCATCGGGGTGCTGCCTGGGTGTGGTGGGGGGCACAGAGCCACATGTACCCCTTGGAGCGAGGCACCAGATAAGCGCCCCACTCCAATCCTCTTTAAACCCAGATCCCACACTCCCACCCCCTGCACTCTCCTGCACCCTCCCTCCCAGATCCTACCTCCCACGCCCAGCATGTTCTTGCAACCTCCCTCACGCCCAGATCCTGCACTTCCACCCCCAGCACATTTCATTGTGGAAACACCCATGGTCCGGAAAATTCCATAATCCAGTATAGCCTATTTCCGCGGTTGCCGGATTACAGAGGTTCAAGTGTATATTGAACTGCAGACAAATGCTAAAAGCCCAACCTCACATAGAAACTCAACGGCAGCTGCTGTGAGCAGCTCGAGTGCTTTTTTTTTTTTTTTTAACTTTCAGAACCCCTGTGCTCTAACTTGTGTTGCCTTGGAGACTCTTGGGCGTCCAGCTGGGCAATGGCTAACTATGGAACAGGGGCTAGGAACAGTAGGACAAATCTGATGAGTTCTGTGTGTGGGCGGCTGGAGGATTCTGGGGCTTAGGCATGTGCTCAGCCTGGCTATCTGATGCACAGTGAATGTAAAGAACTGTGTTCAGTGAACAGGAAAACAGATGTCTCCTAGCTGAATCATATTATAATAATTAAGCTTCAGCCCACTGAAAAGATGAGTATGGAGCGTGGAGTATGGAGTGGTGTTTCAGTTGCCTACACTGGAATTTTCAGCGCTCAAAATACTTATTCCAAAAGCAGCCTCTAAATCGGCAGGTTTTCTTGCACAGAATCTCTGATTTACTCGTACCAGATGGGCGCAGTAGTTAGCCTTTTTGCACGTGTGTGTGCAGGCAGGGCAGTTAGAGCCTTCGCTGCTGGATTTGCAGATGTGTAGGCAAGGATTTGCACACACCAAAACATTGTGAATGCCAGTTTTCATGCCCGAGTTGGAGCCCCTGTTGGTATTGGCCCAGTGACTTCACTTGTTTCAGTTATTGGCAAGGTCGGTACCTGGCTGTTTTTTCCTGTCCCACAGAGTGTATTGTGCTCCATTCAGACTTGGCGCTGTGACCTTTATTCTCTTGCTGTACCCCAGGAGTGCATAATGCCCACCGAGGCTTAGCAGTATTGTATCCACGATTCTAAGTGATCATTACCAGCTTTCCGTGGAGCTGTTAGCTCTCCTTGCCATAATGCCTTCTAAAAACTCTGAAAACTTCCATGTGGCCATTTCCATGGGCGTCTGAAACATCCCATTGGTTCCGTGTGATTTGGTTCTTTTTGTAAGGAAGCAAAGCAGAAGCGTGCAGGGGTCCCTGCCTGGTGCTGCCTAGCTAGGAGAACAGTTGCAGTTCTGTGTTCTCCCTGTTTTAGGGGATTATTTCTTCCTGGCATCTCCAGGGACAGGGACCATTGTCCATGGACCCTCCATACCCAGCTTGCACTGCACTCCGTTTCCACAGTTGGGCTGTGCCTAGCATATGAATTTGAGTTGTTGGCCTGTGTCATGCCTCCCAAGGCACCCCCCTCTAAACCTCAGTGGTTCCTGGCGTGGCAGTGGCAACAAGCTGGGAGCTTCAGGGAGGGGCCGCTGCTTTAGCTCCGTGAGGAAAAGAGGCAGTAAAAGCACTGGCTTTCCCTGCAGCTCCCAGCTGTTTGCTGCTGCCACTCCCCAGGGTCGGAGATCCCACCTTGCTGGCTCCAAGGGGGCTGATGGAGTGTGATGGAGCAGGGCCAACAAGCCCTGGAAAAAATCTGGGAGGGCGTTTGACCCCATGTGCCCCCCAGTGTGCTGCCTCTGGCTTCTGCCCAGCAGGGAAGGGACTCTTGGGGGCTCAGCCCCATTGGGCATGCCTGCCAGAGCTCAGACCTTCAGGCCTGCCAGGCGTGCCTGCTGGGGCTTGGGGCTACGGCGAGAGTAGGGAACTGATTTGAACTATACTTATCTGTTGGTGTATGGTGTGATTCCTCAAGGGGTTTCTTGTAGAGTTTTGCCCATTGATCAAACCCTTTTAAGTGTAGATAATGCCTCGCGGGTGCGGGCTGAACACCCACATTCCATGAGGGGCACACACAGCTAGCTCTCCCCGCCAAGGACAGCTTATGCCTTGTCTGGTAACCTGCCGCTGCCCCCGATGGGCTAAGGTGCTTCTTCTAGTCCAGTGGTTCCCAGCGTGTGGTCTGCGGACCCCTGGTGATCCGTGATGGTACTGTAGGGGGTCTGGGGAAAGTATAAAATAGAAATTAAAATAAATGTACAGTGTATAAAAACACTTATGCACTTTAATAAATAGTCGTATATTGTGTAATTATAAATATATATTGAATATTTAGTTCTGTGATCATGTTACGTGAATACATCAAATGATTATCAAGTAATGGAATGTTTGAAAACAGCTGTATTTGCAGGTGTGTCCATAACGTTCTAATGGATTAAAAGGGGTCCATACGCACTGCTCTAGTCCAGTAGCTCATCCACCTTCCCAGCAGTTTTCACAAGCACTGGCTAGAAGTCCTCCTTTGCTGCTCCGTGAGAGTTGGAGAGAGGAAGTGCTCTTCCCTTTAATATCTGTGCCACAGCCGTTAAAGTTACACCGTTCTCACTGAAAGTGTAGAAAGGGTTGTATTACAAACCATGCAACCAAAGTGTGTCCTTTTCAGATGTATACTTGCAGTGCATTTAGAAATAGAGCAGGTTTAATATGTTGGTGTTCTAGTCATTAAGCGCTTACTGTGTGGCTAGGAGGGACATATGTTCTAGGAGGGACAATTTCCTCCTGTGATCAGTGGCCCTTTCATCTTCCCTTCTAATCTTGCTCCCTGTGTCGCGCTCTTTTTTCATGCTACATATGAATACTTAATATGCAGCTTGACAGAGCATAGGCTTCCATCAAAGCACTTGTTGTGTTTATTATTTTTAATTGCATGCACGCTAGCTCTCCTGCTAAAGGCGGGTGGGTTCCTGCCTGGAAAATCAAAGCCCCAAAAAAGACAGAACCCAGTCCAAGAGTACATTAAAGCTGTTGTCTGCCTTTCTTGCTTGTGTGGGGCTGTCGCAAAGACTGCACATCCATTATATTTTTGGCAGGAGGAATAGCTAAATCATTGGATTAATTGTTGGCAAACTGATGAGGGTTGTGTGACACTGTCTTATTTTATTTACCTTATCCTAGCTAATGCATCATGTTTCTAAGATGCCTTTCATCACTGAGGCTGCTCTAACTTCCCCCAGCTGGTCAGAGCCTTCCAAGGGCCATTCCCTCAGCCAGGGATCACTATAGCAGTAGAAAGCGACAATGAGTTGTGCAGATCCAGACTAACAGGCTACCCCTCTGATACTTTATAGCAGCAGAGCACTCCAGGCCTGGCCCCTCCTACAGGGCTTACCTCTGACATGGCTCCACCACCACATAGGCCAGTGGAAGATGACATACGGTTGTTACACTGGGTCCGCCCTATCCAGAGAGTCTCCCATGCCTTCAGGTGCCCAGTTAGGGTGGTTTTATGGCTCCTTAACATTGTCAGAGTGGCAAAAAGAAGCTAGAGCATGGAGCAGGAGTTGACCCCTGGCCTTTTTTCATCTCTCATTTTACTTTCCATATATTTTTTTTTTTAATAAAAGGGGCCGATGTTAGTCCGTCACCCACCACCACCAGGCTTTTAGGGAACTCTTAGACACCTGAACAAGTTTATCCAGTCTAGTTTAGCTCTACTTTCTCTGTCTGCTGCACTCTGAACCTACTTCATCTAAACTTACACTCATTTGTAACCCTCTTACCTAAAGTTCTGCACTGTCCGTCTCGCTGTCCTGCTCTGACATGTACAGTGATTTACTCACGAGCTAATCGATCCTTATAGAATAAGCTTGTATTCTTTCACCCCCACTTGTGTCAATGAACCCCACCACACTGGCATGCACTTTAGTGGCTTGGGTCTGTTGTAGTCCCAAAGCATGGCGACCTTCAGAAATTCAACTGCACTCTTTGCCCTCTGCTGCCTGCAGCCATTTTGCGACGAACTCAGGCTAAAGGGTCTGTTAACTGCCCTCTGAAGCAGTTGTCTTTTTGTGGTACTCGCTCTGTGCATCTGCCCTCATCCTCGATGCTTTTTGCAAGGGCAGGTGTGTTTCCTTCCTCAGAATGCTGGGCTGAGAGGAATGTTCCACTTCCCGGGCCTAACTATTGCTACCCTTGAAAATACCAGTGCTCCAGCTAAATTTCCTGTATTCCAGCTTTCCCCGTTCTCCTAAATCTCAGATAGCACACAACACCTCTGCGTTTGCTGTGTAATAGAGCCATTCCTAGCTAGCCATTTACGCCTGCCTTTAGGGTTGTGCAGTGCCCAAAGGCCACGTTATAGTTGCTTCTGTGTTGTTTTTGCTCATTAGACTCAGGCCTTTTCATGAATTGTGCATCACTGGTTTTGTGGGGAATCCTGCTTCCCAGAAACTCATCACTGTCCATCAGCTTAGCAGCCACGGTTCTAGTAACCTGTCTTTTGCCCTCACGCCCCATTGTACCATACTTACCTTCGAGCTTTTTCCTTTCTGCAGGAAGAGCCTTTCACATAGTAAGGGCACTAACTGCGCATGGGGTTGAGACAGTTGGGTTCATTTTCAGTGCGGTGAGTGAAGGCTTTGTCACGGGACTCTGGCTGACTCGCTGTGCACTGCTTTACCGCTGTGTCTTCCTTCCATCCTTGCCCTGGGATCAAAGCAGGCATGAACTCCCCAATTTATATGAAGACCATTTCTTTCTGAAACACTTATCAGGCTGAAATTCTCTAGTCTCAGTCTGCTCCTGTGTGCCCTTATCTGCTAAGACAGAAGCATCTTATTAGCCACTTGGCCTGGGAATATGGCAGCTGTTCTGATTCTGAGATATTCACTCTTTGCAGGAAGCAGAGAACACCCTACGCCTGATGCAGAACAGGCTGAAGGAGGAGGAAAAACGCCTGCTCAAGACTGGAAGTAAGTTGTATTTTTTAACTGAGTGGGTTAGAAGAATAAATTGTACGTTGCCAGCTGCATCACACACTAAGATCCTGTGGAAGCTGAAGGGAATTTCGTCAGCTGCCTACTGGGTAGGCTGAAGAATAGAAAAAGTGAAAACCCATTAGCTTAAAAGAGACTACCAAAGCCACTTACACTTCCCCCTCCCCCCCCGTGTGCGACTGCAGCCTAGAAATCTGACCTGCAGTGCTGAGGATAGTTGTCACCTAGTAACATGCTCTGCAACAGCATGAAGGAGGACGTCTGGGCCTCATTCCCAATCCCCAGTTGTTATTCTCCAGCCAGCAGGGACTGGGTGTGTTACAGAGGCTCTGTGCAGCCCTCCTGCGGGCAGGCATTGCTGAAGAAAGATCAGTGTTTTGACATGGGTTAAACGCCAATCCAGGTAGGTATTTAAGCATATGTGTAACTTTCTACCCACTGGTTTATGGATCTAGGACAGGGATGGGCAATAATTTTTGATGTTGGAATATGGTTGAGGCCACACAGTTCCATGATATCAGTGGAAGTGCAGGGTGTGGGATGGAGGATGGGTACAGAAGGGAGCTTGGGGTAATGCATTGGGGAGCAGGAGGGAGAGCGGGGTCTGGAAGGGAGTTTGGGTGAAGGAGGAAGTTGTGACCTGGGGCATGGGACCAGCCAACTACTCGTTAGATGATTTAAAGTAACTTTAACTTATAGATGTGGCTGAGCGGACAAATAAGGTTCTGCGAGTTTCTGACCACTGAGAGCTGTTGCATATATGGATGCAGGAAGGGGGCAGAGCATTTGGGTATTCAAAGCAGAGGGGGCAGAGGGTTGGGGAAGAGGAGCTGGAGTGGCAGAGGCAGGCTCTGGCCAGTAGACTTTCCTGAGTGACTTCTGACCAGCAGCCCACCACATTTCTCAGACAGACTGGGAGCCTGCCCTGCACATGTGTGACTAACTATGAGCTGGAGGTGGGTGTGGGCGTGGGCGTGGGCGTGCTTTGTGTGCTGCCTGTTATTCAAATATTTGAATAACAGGCAGCTCCCATTGGCCAGTTTCTGGCCAGAAACCGGCCAGTGGGATTGTGCTGGGGGTGGGAGCAGCGCCTGAAGCCTTCCCCTCCTCCCTACCAGGCTCACAGTTTTTAAAGAGAAACGGCCCATCAGCCACTTCTCTGAGCGGGACGAGGCAAGCAGGGAGCCTGGCTAGGGCTCCCCAGTGTCCATGGGCCAGATCCAGTGGCTTGGCGGGCTATATGCAGCCCACGGACTGTATTTTGCCCAGGCCTGATTTTTGTGATTACTTAATGTTACATACCTGCTTGTGTACTTTGCCGAATTGGAGTTTCAGTTCTGATTTCATTAGTTTGCATGACACTTAAATGTTGTGGATTGATATTAATGCTTTATGGCAGGGGTGGGCAATAATTTTTGGTGGGGGGGGGGGCCATTCCAAGAGTTTGGAAAATAGCCAAGGGCTGCACATTTTGTGGAGGAGGTGCAAGGTCTAGGATGGAGGCTGGGTGCAGAAGAGAGTGGGGTGCAGGAGACGGTGTGAGGCCTGGGAGGGAGTTTGGACGATAGAGGGAGTTGTGACCTGGGGCAGGAGGGTGCAAAGTCTGAGGGGAATTGTGACCTGGGAGAAGGAGAAAATGGGGTGCAGACTGCAGAAGGTTTGGGTGGTGACCTGGGCGGGTGTTTGGGTGCAGAAGAGGACTCTGTTCTGGGGAAGGGATACAGGAGGGGGTACAGGGTCTAGGAGGGAGTCATGACCTCGGGCAGGGGGGTGTAGAGGGTTTGGATGGTGACCTGGGGAAGGGAGTTGGGGTTCGGGAGGGGCAGGAGTGCCAGAGGCAGGCTCTGACTGGGAGACACTTACCTAAGCCAGTGGCCCTGCAGCACCTCCAAGGCAGGCTGGGCTCCTTGCCTGCTGCAGCCCCAAATCACTTAGAGCTGCAGGCTGCTCCCTCCACCTGGCTCTCTGCTCCAGGAGGGGGAAGAGGCTTGCGCTGCCCACATACCCCAGGTCAATCTCTCAGTTCCTATTGGCTGGTTGTTTCCAGCTGATAGGTGCTGAGGATTAGGCTGGGGATGGGAGATCACACAAGCCTCCCTCTCCCTGCAGAGCAGAGAGCTGCCAGACTGTGCTTTAATCTGTGGCAGCTGCATGCCCAAGGATCCAGGCAGGGTGGTCAGTGGGCCGGATCCGGTGGCTTGGTAGGGCGGATCTGGCCCCCGGGCTGTATTTTGCCCAGCCCTGCTTAATGGCATATGGTTGAAGTAATAACCTTTCCTCAGTAAATCATGAGTGAGTGACTAATGACATGGCTGCTCTCAGCTACATCTATGCATCTTCCTTGATTTTAGTGGGGCTACAGGGATGGGAGTAAAGTCAGAACCTGGGCCTAGCTTGTTAAATTTTACTTTTATTAAATAGAAAACTAGCAGAGGATCAGAAAGGAATATTTTCCTCCTGAGGTTTTGTCAGCAATGTGAACATGTAAGATTTTGCTGCTTCAGTAATTAGTCATCAGTTGAACCCTCTTGCGTAAATTACCATCACAACTTTAATATTGCAGTATATATATTGGCAAATAGCAGGAAAAATAGATGAGGATTAATCCTCTGGCTCAGATTAATAAAAATCCATTAAAACTAAAATTGACAGAAAGTGTAAAAGTTGCATTTGACTAATTTAATTTTCAGCAGTTGTTCTCCCAGCCCGCAAGAGAGAAAGAGCATTCATTCATTCATTCTCTCCACTGTTACCACCTCCATATAGCATATACTTCAAGCTATACGTTTTTTCTATACATGCTTTAGCACTGGAAGTACAGGATATAACATATTAGAATAACGTATCATCTTTTTGACAGTTCTTCAGAGAATACATTAAGATGAAATTTGATAAAGATAAGTGCAAAGGCCTTCTCTTAGGGAAGGAAAGCCAAATCATAAAATGGGTGCTACTTGGGAAGGTGGTAGAATTGCCGAAAAGGATCTAAGAGTTATAGTGGATCACAAATTGAGTATTAGTCAACAAAGTGATGTAGTTCCAAAGAAGGCTATCATTCAGAGATATATTACCTGGCAATGTTGTATGGACAAGATGCAGAGAGAACATTTCTAGACACCATTAATGATTGCTTCTTGGAACCCACAGGAGAGAGAGCACATGATATAGTCCTAAGTGGTACACAGAATTTGATCCAAAAGGTGAATATAGTTGAATCCATTGGTAATAGCAGACAGAATGTAATTAAATGTAACATCCTTGTAGGGAGAGATCTCAAAGAAACCCACCACAGCAGCATGTAACTTCAAACTACACACAATGAGGAAGCTAGTTAAATATAAATTAAAAGGAACAGTCACAAGAGTGAAAAGCCTGCAAATAGCATGGAAACTTTTTAAAAATACCATAGTAGAGGTGCAAACTAAATGTATACCCCAGGTTTTTTTAAAAATAGGCCAAACCATCACCACCATAGCTGACAATAGAGTAAGAGATGGCACAGACAAAAAGACATCCCAGGGTGTCCAACCTGTTCTGAACTAGTCATGCTCAACCAGCCAAATGGCCACATTGTTCAAGCCAACTAGCCACACTCACCCGGCCAAATAGCTGCACATGGCTAGAGGCTAGCAGTTGGACACCACGGCGTTAAACATTGGGGCTGCGTCTAGACTGGCCAGTTTTTGCGGAAAATCATCTGCT
>JANRFK010001605.1:34970264-34998617 GCA_030068395.1 Apalone spinifera | reverse complement strand
AAACTTTTCCGTTAAAAGCATTTTCGGAAAATCATGCCTGTCTAGACGTAGCCTGGAAGTAAAATCCTACTGGGGAAAATAGAGAGGAGGATAAACTCTGACAAATCAAGCAAGCCAAAAAAGTTTTTGAAGATCAACTAGGAAAAGACACAAACCAACGGCAAAAAAATTACTTCTCATTCTAACTTCATTGGACACAGAGAACAGCTGACCTCTATCCTCTTTATAAAGCCCTTCGCACAGCTGAAGACTGTTATCAGATCCCTGGAGATCACTGCAGACGAGAGGCTGGGGAAAACAGTTGTCCAGGTGCATGTATATCGTTGCAAAACAGTCATGAAAATGTACAAACCCAAGGACCACATCCATTTGCCAGCTCTAATACACTATAATGTTAGAACTAAGGGTGTTTTGCTTGCCTGTCAAAAAATCAGCCTGACAAAATAATTTTAGCATCGGGCTGATCATGCTGATATTGTCCAGATGCCTGTCTGGATGGACAAAGAATATAGTCTAACTAATCCTGTGTTCCTCCATGACTTGGACACTCAGTCATTTTACAGACTGAGCGGTCTAATGGCAAAACTAGACACTGTCTCAGTTCTTTGTATATATATAACCAGTATCTGTCCTAAGTTCTAGCCGTGGCTTTTAGAGTGCCCATCAGTGTAGTAAGTCACACGGTATTTGAAATGTCTTTATGCTGTTGTTCTCAACTCATCCAAGCTCTGAATTTCAATAAATGGGCACTTGCCTTCTCTCTTCAACCCCTGCTTGCTACAAAACAAGTACAGTTGGCCTGAAATAATCCTGTTACATAATCGTCTCTCAGCAGGGATCTTTGTGTGGAAATCAAAGTTGCCAGTCAATGTAAGTATCATCACTCTTGTAATAACAGCCATCATCTTTATAGCACCTGGTTTCCAATACTTTCATCTTGTAAACCAATAAAACTCCAGTCTGTATCTGGAGCACAGGTATTATTAAGTGACTTATAGCAGTATTTGGTATAACTTAGTATAGCCCTTATTTTTCACTACAGTATTTTTGTGGAGGTGCATGTCACAACTTTGTGAAACATTGGAGTTGTTGTGTTAAATTGTCCTAGTCAGAGATCATGTTGGTACAGTAACTCCTCACTTCAAGTCATCCCGATTAACATTGTTTCATTACTAGCTTGAGGATCTGTTAGAGAACATATTTGTTTAAAGTCAAGCAATGTTCCATTATAAGGCTGTTTGTCTGCCCCTCTTCACCTGCCCTCCCAGCGTTCTAGCTGGGGAGCAGGGACTTACAGCACCCCATCCCTGCCCTGCTGTCCAGATGGGAGCAGACAAGCCCCTGATCCCGATACCTGACAGGAGCATTGGGCAGGCAGAGCATGGCAACTCTCCTCCCCACCCTCCCAGAATGATCCCACTACACCCCTGCCTAAACCAGTCATCTTTGGTGAGCACAGTATGAAATTGTTTGTTTAAAAAAATTTAAAATGTATACTGCATACATGTATAATGTCTTTTGTCTGGCGAAAAACATTCCCTGGAACCTAACCAGTATATTAATTAATTCCTGTGGGGAAATTGGATTCACTTAACATTGTTTCACTGAAAGTAGCATTTTTCAGGAACATAACTACAACGTTAAGCGAGGGTTACCGTACTGGGTTATACAGAAAAACTTTGTGAAAATCACAAGAATTTCAGGAGAAGATAGTTCCTTCTCACTGTCCTGAACAAAGGGTCCTGAAGAAATGCTGAGGGTAACAGCCCGCCCAGGGGGCTCATCACAAAGTATAAATACTGAGGATATGATTTCTGCAGCATTAAACTTGAAACTAAAATATAATCTAACTGCAACTCCTGCTGCACCTCCTGAAGAGAAACGTACTGTTGATTTTCAGTCCACTCTAAAATAGGGTTTAATTGACGTAGTAGAGACTTGGTAGGGTAAATCTTATCACTCGAATATTGATTAAAAAAGGATATAGCTTGTTCAGAAAAGACAGGCAGGGGAACAAAGGGAGGAGGGGTTGCATGCTATATAAAAGTCTGTATATTTGTTCTGGGATCCAGGAGGTCGGAAGCACCCACTTGAGTGTGTCTGGGTAAACAAAAAAGAGTTAACAAATAGGGGTGATGTCATGATGGAGGTCTGTTCAATGCCACCAAATTAGGAAGAGGAGTGAGGCATTTCTAAAACAAATAGCAGAAACATCCAAAGCCACAAGACCTGAGGGACTTTTTTGTGGAAAAATAATATGTCAAAACACAAAATCTCCAGTAAGTTCTTAGAATGTACCAGGGACAACTTTTTGTTTCAAACAGTGGAGGAAGTAATCAGGCTCGGCTAATGGGAGTGGCAGGAAGCAGCATGGACCTGGACACCGCTTCCTGCAGTTCCCATTGGCTGGAAATGGCAATCCACAGCCAATGGGGACTGTGATCACTGGTACCTGTGGCCATGCAGGTAAAGGTAGCAGCGGGGACTGCCAAGAGCTAAGCCTGGTGGACTGGATCCAGCCCATGGGCCGGTGTTTGCATTGGTATGAAGTGTGTGGCAAATCTGCTCGGGTTTTACAAAAGCTGGTGCATGTCCACTTTTCCATTGATAAAGTGGTGAACCAATTAATAAACTAGGCGGTATATTACTGAGGTACTGTACTAGGAGCTGGGGGAGTGGGAGGGGATTTGGCTGGGGCCTTACTCTGAGAGATTCCTGAGTGGTTTAGGGAGCATTTGTGCTGAGACATCGGGATGGAGTGGGGCTGGAGCACCCCCAGGAAAAATTAAATGTCAACACCAATAGTTAAGGGCACCCACCACCTTACAGCAGACACTTAAACCCTCACAAGACCAGGCAGTTTGTGAGCAAACAGCGCAGACAAATTAAAAGAAAGAAATGCCATACCTTGTGTTCATGTATTTTAGCAACTACAGATGAGTTGGAATCATATAGTGGTACTTTTATAGATGAATAGATATTGAAGCCAGAAGGGACTGTTATTTATGATCGTTTAGTCTGACCTCCTGCACAATGTAGACCAGCGAATTGTACCCAATAGTTCCTGCATCAAATCCACAAGTTCTTGTTGAGCTGAGATGATCTTTGAGAAAATCTTCATGTGATGAGAATCCCCCGCTTGCCTTAATAATTACCCTCACTGTTAAACATTTGTGCTGTTTTTCTAATCTGAATTCGGTACTTATTACAGCAGTAGGCAATATAAAACTACCTAGGAGAGCTACACAAGTGGATGGATACTTTATGATCCTTAACTTCTGAGGATAGGACAAGGAGCAATGGGCTTTAATTTGCAGCAGAGGAGGTTTAGGTTGGACATTAGGAAAAACTTCCTAACAGTCAGGGTGGTTAAACACTGAAATAAGTTGCCTAGGGAGGTTATGGAATCTCCATCACTGGAGATTTTTAAGAGCAGGTTAGACAAACACCTGTCAGGGATGGTCTAGATTTTTGGTGCTTGGTCCTGCCGTGAGGGCACAGGGGACTGGACTTGATGACCTTCGAGGTCCCTTCCAGTTCTAGTGTTCTGTGATTCTATGACCGTAATTCAAAATATACCAGTCTGGGTTATGTGGTATAGTTTGTGAAAACGGCATCGTCTGGCCTGAATTTTTTCAGGTGTTGCTCACCTTAATTCCCATTGAAGTTAGAAGAAGTTTCAGGTTCTCAGCCCCGTGGGAATCTCAGCCCTCAATGCTGGCAATGAAATCTTTCAGAGCTGTAGGGAGAGAGACTGAAATGTTCTGTGCAACAAACAAGGTTCTGCTGTATATGGCCAAGCATTCCAGTCCTCCGAGGTATGAGTCATGTACACACTTAGGTATCTAAGTTTAATGACTTTAATGAGAGTATAGTCCTGCATGAATCTTTACAGGATGGGGGCATCACAGCTGGAAGCGGGGCTGCTAACTCCTTTAGATTTCTTTAGTAGTTAAAACAAGTGCCAACATACAAGGGCCCTTCTTGGTCTGAACAGTACTGGGGGATGTGTAGGCTTGATGGAGCACATACATGTATTCAAGATGAGGTGATCTGCTGACTGCTCCCTTGAGCTCCTAGGAAGCTACCAGTGATGATCTAGGTTGGACATCCCTGTATTACTGCATGTTCCATCATTAAAAGCCAAATTATCTTTTTTTCAGCCCATGTGCCAGTTATATTACAACATGTACCACACTCCTTATGTTAACGACTGGGTGAACCTGAGCTAGTGTGGGCTATTGCATCCACTGCTTTCCTGCAGCACCAAACAATGAAATCTAAACTTTCCCATTAATGGATATCTCCGAACCAGTTCACTGCAACTTGCACTAAGTTATGGAACCTCCTGGATTTAAGCCCTGTAGCCAGTTTCTTCCTAAAAATGCTATTAATTTAATCTGGGATTGAATTTGTCTTCCTTTTGGATGTCAAGCATCTTGTTCTGTCACCCAGATAGCTTGGGGTACCAGCGCATGTGGAACAGGCGATTTAAAAAGGTCACCATTTGCAAGGTCGCAGAAGTGTGCTGCCTCTGTCCCATAAGGAATTCTTACACAGCTGGCTTCCACCATGTATTTTTAAAATGTAATTTGCAATAATAAGGCACGTCTCTGCTTTTGATTCCTTTGTATCACAGTCGAGTACAAGTTCTGGTTTGTTGTTAATAACTCCGGGGATTATGTGCAAAAGACAGAGCGGAGGTGTGATAGTTGATTTCATTTTGGCGAGGATGAGCTGCACGGCAGAGATGCCAGCGGAAGTTTTTTAATTAAAGGAAAAACATGCTGGGCTTGCTTTCGAAGGGGTGGGCAAAAGCTTTGGAGGCACCAGCTCCACGCTGGGTTCCTCCTTTGTAAGCCCCATTTTCCTGTTCATCAGGCACTTGCTCAAATACAGGGAGAGAGCTCCTCTGCCAGGACCCTTTGGTTTTAGCATGCCCCTTGGTTTGCTGGGCTAGCCCACTTGTGCCAGTCAGACAGTTACCAGAAACATGTCGCCAGCCTGCTAGGTACTTAGGGAACAGTTGTTTCCGAGCTGCAGCTCAGTGAGTGTTCCTCTGGCGGATGGGTTCACCTTTCATTGCTATTGGAATCGGCGGTGAGATTTTTAAAGACACAAATGAAAGCCGCTGCTCCCCTCCCACTGACTTTCAGTTCCTAACGGACTTTGAAAAATTCACTTGTGTATGATCCAAACTACATTCGGACTGGCTGGTTGGGCCGTTTGTAGCCACCCTCCCTGGCAGAACGCTGCGATTTCATCACTGAAAACATTTTATAGATCCTGGCACCCAGTTAAGTGACTGGGGGAGGAAAAGTGAATGGGGGACAAGGCTAAGAGAGCCAGCGCGTGCGTGCGGGGGGGTGGGGGGGGGTTGAGGAGGCTAAGGACGGTAGCCAGCACTGAAGAAAGGAAGGAGCTGGAGGTGAAAAAAGCAAGATTTAAACTCTTTCCACCCTACAAAGAACTTATTTTGTCAGAAGCAGCTTAGAGACCTCTAGCCATTTACTATCTCTGCAGTTGCTATCTTAGCTGTTCCTACAGCAGCATTCAGCCTGAGGTTCAAAGACCAACCCACTTCCTAGCAGAAAACCTCTAGGAAATGATTGATTTCATTTCTACAAATGAAAATGAGTTGGGAGAAGCGGTTAAGCCACCCGCCAGTGCTGGAGGAAGAGGGGGGCATACTCAGGGCAAATAGGGTTTGGTAGCCCAGAAAAGGTGGATGGTTTGAAAATAGTGTTTCTGAATGCACGAGACAGTACGTGGGGAGAGGCTGAAATCACATTTTCCTGTTTTGCTCTCCTTCCCCCAGGAGCTGGGTTTTCCTACAGGAAGGATACATGGTATACATTGCCACAGACCGTTTAAAAGGGTTTTCAACCAATGAAATGTAAAATGAAGGTGCCAGGCAGGGCATCAGCGGGATGTTTCTTTGCTCTTTTGTTGGCTGTGGTCCAGAGGCACTTGAAGAGCTAACACTGGAGGTGTCACTGCACCCAGAGATACCTCTGGCTAGAGTTTGCCCTTCTAGTCAAGTGCTTGTGTGCAAGGTCAGATTAGCCCGTTTCCCCAAACCGGCACAGGATTGCTCAGTGCAGTCCCTGCTGAGAGGAGTGCTGGATGTGAAGCCTGGGGTGTGCTGATGGAGGTCCCAGTGGTGGGGTTTGGTAGAACATACACAGGGGCTGTCTGGAGTGCCCTTGGCTCTGGCCAGCGTTGCTAGCCTTTGGGGCACCAGATTAACACAGTGTTTTCAGAACTTGAAAGATAAAAATTGCCTCTTGAAAAAGCAAACAAGAAGCAAACAGCTGGCCTTTAATAGCAGCTGTGTGAGCCGGTCGCATCCTGTATTGTAAGTAGAGCACCAGATTCCGCGGCCCGCCCTTCCTTCATACCGAGCCCTCGCTGAGGGGGTTGCGTGAGCAAGGACTGAATAAAATCGAACTCGTGAATATTGAATCACTGGAAATGGTATTTGGTGCATGCTGAGTAATAGACCGGGCAGTAAATGATTGCCTCACATGGCTGGAACAGAAGATATTGGTAGTCAGTTCTATAACCTCACCAGACCATGTCTCAGGTACCTCTCTAACTTTGTTTTCTCAGTCTCTTGGTATTGTGATCATACGACTGTGAAAAAAACAGGCTAGCATTTATCTGTAATTAGACGCTGTAAGGGAATGTCAGCTTACCGCTAATCATAATTAAAGGAAGATGTATCCATTTTCTAGAATGACATTTTGGTAATTAAATCTGCCTGGAAAGGATTGCTTATCTTCCCCCAAGTGAATCTTTTGTGTTTGTTTCTAAAGTGCACAGGGTAAAGCCCCTTGTTTGCACGTGCCGGGGGTTGGCAGCGGCCGTAGACTGAGAAGGTTAGCGTAATCAGTATCCTCTTCAGCCTACACGTAACCTTTGTTGATAAAAGAACAGTTTTAAAATACAGGGCCAGATGATCAGCTGGTGTCAATGGTAGAGCTCCATTTAAGTCAGCAGAGCCACATCAGTTATACCAGCTAAGGGTTTGGCCATGAATTGCAATGAAGAAGGAGACAAACTGGAGGGAGGAGAGGGGAGCTCCTGGCCCCTAGAAGGGGTGGGGGCCTCTGGCAGAAGGGCGGGGCTGGGGCTTGGCCTTCCCCAGCCACCACTTCCATGCCACCTGTGATCTGACTGATGTAAAGGGCCTGGAGCTTTGGCTGCTGCCATTGCCACTGTAGCAGTAGCAGTGGCCAGGAGCCCAGGGCAGCTGCCCCCTTTATCCCTCCCTCCCCTGTTGGAGCATGGCTATACCACAATTAAACTGCCCCTTAGCCCAAGCTCTGCAAGCCCGCCAGTTTTTAATTGCAGTGTAGATCTATCCCCTGAGGCCCCCGAGTGCCAGGAATCCCTGAGCAAGCAGAGAGCACTAGCATGGCCTTGCACCCAACCGCTGCCTTGTGTCTGATTACATTAACTCCCTGCTGTGGTGGTTTTGTTTAACAGATAATGATGACTCAGACATAGAGATCCAAGAGGACGAAGGCTCTGATAGCGAAGTGGAAGACAGGCAGCTAATAAAGCAGCGCACAGCCATGGAGATCCTGATGCAAGGTACCATCACCTCCCCTGAACTCCCCCTCTTCCACGGGACGTACTAACTGCTCCTCCCGGCTGCTCAGCGCAGTTTTTGTGGGACACTTGGCTGCTAGGTTCACGAGCTTGCACCTAGCTCAGTCCCCTGGAGCTGACAGATATTGTGGTGCTTCTGAAAGGGGGGCTCGGCTCATTCAAGGGAGCCAAGGCTAGAGAAATTGCACTGCAAAGATCAGTGTATTTTTACCTTGTCTGGATTCAGAAATAGCTTTGGATCAACCCCAGGCCTGTGGTCCTGGTGCCTGCCTGGGGAGCTCTTCCCATCCTTGTGCTGTAGATGGAGAATGAATTCATCTGTTCACCCACCACCCTCCCGAGGTGCTGCTTCAAAACTTGCCTTTCGCTGTATTCTCCTGAACTATCCAGGGAATGGGCCCAAGAGGCTTGAACTGTTTCCTTTATGGAAGGGCTGGTTGGCTCCCATGATAGTAACAACGTAGGATTTGGAGATTCTCACCCTTAGGACGCTAGTTCCAGCAGCAGTAACAGGAGTTGCCAGCTGAGGCTGCTCCGGTGGTTTGGGTGAAGTGAGTCGGTGCTCCCAGTTCAGTTCCTACTGTACAGACGTCTACATTAAAAATACAAAGCACCCACTTGTCACCCTGGGGCCGTTTCAGCAGTAGACAGATAGTTACAAGAGCCAGAGACATTGAATAGTTCCCTCACCGGCAGCGATGGGCCTCCTGGCTGGAGGCTGGAACCTGCTCCGTGGAGAAAGTGACGTGTCCACACCTAATTCTGTTCTGTTCATTTCCCTAGAGTTCCTTTGGGTTTAGGCTGGCGAGCGTGGGAGCAGAGCCAGAGCCTGGATCTCAGCCAGGCACATTGCAGACATTTGTATCCCAAAGCATTTTCATTTGAATAACGGGCTATGAGTTAAGATATCCTCACCCTCTCGGCAGCTGCCAGAAACACTCATCTTCACCCGTAATTGTTACATCAGACTTTCTCAGCAAGAACCCAGCCTGTGTCTTCATGGGTTTGGGGCCAGGGGAATGGTTAGCCCTAAACTGTACCTGGGCTCGCTCTTGGTCACTAAATACAAGACTTACTTCCACCCCAGATGATTACCGTGATGGTCCTCTCAGAGGGCAAGAATATTACCAGTGAGACAAAACAAAGCATGACCTAGCTGGCCGTTGTCAAATGTTGGCTCTTAGCAGCAGCTTTGGGAGGAAGAAGCAGTGTCTGAAAGCAGTGGCTTCGGCTCTCAGTAGGATTTTTCTAGGAAAAGCTTTGCTACGGCAGATAACTGTGGCTGCAGGCTCATTATTATGAGCGGTATGATGGTTATGCTTCATGCAGACAGCTCCCAATTTCCTGATATATCTTCGCTGCCAGAATGCCTAGATAGCTTGCCACAACTTCATATCATGTCCCCACACTTCTTGGACTTCTGCAGGCCCAGAATTCACTTCTGAAAGTTTCCGTAAGTTATTTTCCAGTCAAGAGTGGTCATCTCTCTCAGCCTGCGCCCTCTCCGAATCTTCCGGTCCCTTGCAGTGCTTTCCTCGCTAGCCTGTCCTCTGCTTGTCTGCACAGCAGCATTGCACCGTCTCTAGCTCTGCCACATGGTACCAAGAAGCAAGTTATCAGCAACTAAGGACACTGCTTGTAATTGACCTAAAACGTCCAGGGACCTGCTCAAATCTCACGATGAGCAGCATCTGATTGCCCGAATGTACCTGTTGTTGTCACTCTGCTGTTCACCTCCAAGGGCTCAGAGGTGCTTTTCACACACCCAGCACCAAATTTGCTGGTAGTTGAAGCTGCTAATCAAAGGAACAAACAACACCGTCTCAGGCTGTGAGGAAACCTGACTGCATTAAGTCAGCCATTATTCAGTGCCGTCATATCTCTGAGCAGCCTTATTCTGGGGGCAAACAAAGTCCCGTTATCCACATGGCTTGGGGAATATCCCAAAGTTCAGAAGCTCTTGCTCTCTATTCTGGGAATTAGAGAGATCCCCGCTCTGGCAATATCACTCTGAGTTTGTATTTGGGCTGATGCTCGACAGCCCAGGTTTGGTTTCTCATGTGGGAGGATGGGCTTTATTCATGCAAAGTCGAAGAATAAGACAGCTAGATTTCCTAGAGCATATTAACACTCCAGCAGCTGCGAGTGGGATTGCTGTGATAATGGGGTGCTGGCTGACAAGCGAACAAGTATTTGGAGAAAATCTATTCTTGTGAAAGCTGCATTGTTTAACTCAGGCCTCGCAAGGGTGAGTAAGGAAATATTGCAGTAGAAGCAAAATGCATCTTAGGGGATCACGTGGAACAAGTCTGTAACAGTCGACCCTACGAGACAGGTTCTGGCTGGCGGTGCAGGCGGGGTCAGGGAGCCTAGTCCTAGTGTCCATGTGTCCCCACTGTCTGACTTGCCGGTAACCGTTCTCTATGCCTGTGGTGGTGGCTGCACTGCACAGGTCACACCTAGCCCCCTCCCCAGTAGATGTCACAGGAGGGCCTGCATGTTGTGCAGCACGTAACCAAAGCACGCTGCACTTGGACACTGCTTTTGTCCTGAGCAACGAGAGGTGGGAAGGGGCATCTCCACTCTGTCCCAGATTTGCACGTAAACGTGTTCAGGAAGATGGTGCACGAAAGGCTCAACTCCAAAGCCCTGCAGCTGGCTTGAACCAAGCCCTGGGCAGAGGTGCAGGGAGGCAATGGGGAGAAACCCTCTGCCCCATGGGGCAGGCAACAGTGGTTAGAGCTACTCTGTGGAGGCTCTTTTAGCCTCTCTCTTGCAGTGCCATTCATGGGCACTTTTGTAACCCTAGGAAGAGGAGCTTCATAGAAGCAGGACCTTTGGGCCCATGCTGCACATCCACTGCACAGAGAGAGCCTCCCACACCGAACTACATCACTTGGGACCTTCAGAATCATTCCTTGCAGTATGCGGCCTGCAGATTGGAGGGGGGGGGGGGACATGACATGGCTTTGGTCTCAGATGAGCAGGGAGATGGACTGACTGTTGTCCAGAATCCCTTCCTCCAAAGTTCCCCCTTTCACTTCCATTTTCCCCAGTCTAGACCTCAGCTGCTGAATTGCTAGCCTGCTCCCTTCTTTTCCAGTCTCACCAAGGTGTGCAGAAACTACAGATGGGCCATTAATGTGATGGGGGGAATTCAATAAGGGATGCACAACAGCTGCCGGGTCCTTGTTGAGATTCTCACGGGTTCCCTGGATTTTCTCCGGCTTTTCAAAATATGAAAAAAATCGGGTAATTAATAATCCAGTTCTTGCTAACCGTCTGGGTTTTCTAGAAATATCCAGCTCTGAAACCAAAGCCACGCCCTCCCAAGGAAGAATCTGGACATGCATGTGCATTAGCAACACATGCGGATCAAAGAGTTCTCCTTGTACAACCGCACTACACTGTGGCCACTTTCCTGAAGTTCACTCCTGTGCAGAAGATCAACTCGTAAGAGTGACACCTTGGCCATCTTGTCCAATGTCCTGTCTGTGACAGAGGCCGGTGCCAGCGCTTCAGGGCGAGTACACAGAACAGGGCAGTGTGGAGTGATCCACCCATCTTCTGCTTGTAGCACCTGATAGTCAGAGGGTTAAGCTTTGGGATTTCTCTGGGCACAGGGTTGCATCCCTGACCATCTTGGCTAATAGCCACGGGCAGACCTGACCTCTTTGGAGCTCAGCATCCTCGGGCACTCTGTGCGCTGTGTGGAAAGTACTTTTGTTTGCATTAAACCTGCAGCCTGTTCATCTCATCATGTGAGCCTTGTTTTGGGCACTGTGGGAAGGCTCAGGAATACGTCGCTATTCCCTTTTTTCCATGCCATTTGTGAATTTCCAGACCCTTTCGGCATCTCTGTTCTCAAATGCACAGTCCCAGGCTTTTGAATCTCGCCTCATGGAAACCGTTCCATGCCCTGGATCATCTCTGTTGCCCTACTCCGAACCTTTTCCAGTTCCATTACATCCCTTTGAAATGGAGCGAATAGAAGTGGACGCAGTATTCGAGCTGAGGGCTCGCCGTGGATTTATATAGTAGCATTATGATATTGCCTGTCATATGTTCCTTGACTACTGCTGCCCGTTGAACTGACATGTTTAGAGAACTATCCCTGCAGACGCCAAGACCTCTCTCTTGGGTGGTGACAGTTGGTTTAGAATTCATCACTGTACATGTATAGCTGGGACTCTGTTTCTAACGTGCATTACTGTGCAACATTGAATTGCTTCTGCCATTTTGTGTCACAGTCGCCCAGTTTTGTGAGACCCCTGTGTAACTCCTTGAAATCTGCTTGGGATGTAAATGCCATATAACGCTCTAGGGCCCAGTCCTGCAGCTTGCTCCCTGTGAGCAGACCCCTTTTACCTGCAAATAGCCTGTTGCAGGATAGCATCTTCCTCCTTAATATTCCCAAGGCATCCTCACAGGGTTGGTGTGTGCAGACGCAGACCCCTAGAAGAGAATGTACTATGAAAATGCACCAGGGCAGAACCGCTGCCCTGTCTTGGGGTGACGTGAGCAAGCAGCCTGCGTGAGAGACAAAATGGCCCGTCACTCGGACTCTGCTGAGCCTCATCTGGCTGTTTTTACACGTCCAGGGAGGGGGTGACAGTTACTGTTTTTATAGCCACGGAACCTAAGTATTCTACGCGAGACACACAGAGAGCTCCTTGGAGCCTTTCCAGTCAGCTCCCTTGGCAAATGCAGCCTCAGGCTGGTGGTTTAAATGGCAGTGTTTGCAGAGAGGCCAGAAGGGCCCCATAAATATTTGATAAGGCAGTTTGTTAAAGTCCACAGTATGGAGCCAGTGGACCTGTTCCAGCTGATCACATATTTACATATTCATCCCTTTATTTACTGAGGACTTGGAAGGCTCCTTCATTCAAGGGCACCTAATCCTGTTTGTACCCAGTGCCTAGAAAACACAAACTTGTGCTGTCAATCACAGCAGCCCAGTTCTCCCGAGGGCCAAAAACACGAGCACTAGAGACTGAGGCTGGGACTTCAAAGGGCACCAAGGAGTGAAGTGGGCAACTTCCCTGTTAGTGTGATTTGGGCACCTACCGTCAACTTCTCTACAAAGCACAGCCTAGATCCTGGGCAAGTCCTTCAAAACAGAAGTGGTTTTGCGCCCTAGAAACACCCCCCTCCCACACACACACCTGACCCTGGTAGTGCCGGTTGTTCTGTTTGCCCCTTGTGTATCTTGCCGCTCTTTGGCCTCCCATCCCATGGCCATGGACGTAGGCCTTGATCACAGGGAGTCTCACTGGCTGCTGTGGGCTTTGTGCTGTGCCTGTGCAAGGTCTGAAGAACCTGTCTGATGCCGAGCAGCTGTTTGGCTCTTGCCTAAGAGGCAGAACCCCTGCAGCTGGTTCTTAGTGGATGAAGCACAGGATAGCTCTGTCCGTCACACCAGTGTTCAGAGCAGCCTAGGGCCGGCATTGACCTCTGGGACTCGGTCTCCCTAAGTTGCCCCTAATGAACATCTTCAATGTAGTTTTACTCTGAAAATGGATTCTGAGGATGGGCAACGGGGGAGCGGTCACTTGATATTTGCCTTGTTCTGTTCATTCCCTCTGGGATGGCTGCCAGTGGTGGAAGAGGATACGGGGAGAGAAGGACCTTTGGTCTGACCCGTTACAGCCTGTGTTCTTCTGACTTGGCAGCCAGGGATTCCTTGCCGTTGTCTCTCTGGTTTTAGAGCCAAGGGATTTAGCCTGTGGTGTTGGTACACAGTGCAGAGAACACGAAAACATGCTGTAAATCAAACCGCCGCGGTCTATTAGCTACGTTGTAGGATGCCTGTCTCACAGCAAACCCTGCCGATGCCCCTGGGGATCTGAGAGCTGGGCTGGGTTCTTCTCTCCATCTTGCACATCATCACCAGTAAGAAGGGTTCTGCAGGACAAATTCTGCCTTCAATGTCTGATTCCAGTGTCTTCAAACTCCACCCCCAGGGGCACTGTGTAGTAATTTGGGGTTCAGCAGAGTTGCCCATTGTCACCTGGAAGCCCCAGGTGTGACTCTGATTACCCCTAGGGAGTAGCCTGTACAGCAGAGCTCCCCCAACCGTGGGGCACCTCTGGGGGGCACGGAGAAAGATTTGGGAGGCCTGGCAGGACCTGGCCAGCCCCCATTGAATGACATGGCCCCACCCAGTCCTACTCCGCCCCCAACTCTGCTCCTAGCTTCACCTCCAGCCTCAGCCCCAGACCAGGGCTCCGCTCCTGCTCCCAGCCCCATACCTAGCCAGGGTTCCAGCCCCCTTTCCCCGTCTGTGTCTCCCCCCCAAGCCACAGCCTCGCTCCCAGCCCTGGTTCTGGGGGACCAGAGGAGGGACACAGGGGATGGCGGGCATGACCCTGAAAAGTCTGGAGACCACTTCTGTAGGGGAAGGAGGTGCCATTTTGGTACATTCACCCATCATAGAAGCCCCCTTTAAAATGTGAACTTTGCAGCTCCCTGTCCTTAACAGACTGTTGGAGAAGAATTAGGAGCCCTCTAAAGCAGTGGTTTTCATCCGCTAATATTACATCTAGGATTTCCAAAGGGGCCTGCACCACCATTTGAAATTTTTTTAGGGATCTGCAAATGAACAAAGGCTGAAACCCGCTTCTCCAGGTTTAATTGTACAACTGGCCACTGGAGACTGATCTACTGATTTGAGCAGTAATGAAGTGCAGGTGGCAAGAGGCCAAGTGTCTTTGAGGAGACTCGCTGACAGTGAAAGTGCTGTGCCCTAGAAAAGGGCTGCATGTTGAAATCAGACACAGATCAACTCTCCTGAAATAGGGATTTAATTTTCTCCTTTCAGCCATCACTCTACTCTCCAGTAGAATCATGTTCGGATCCGTCCCCTGGGCCTCTTGCGCCCTGTATCAGCCAAGTTAAATCCAAGACAATGTGTGAGATGCATATTGCAGGTCTCAGAACCCCACCCAGCCACTCCTGTAACAGGCCCATAATCTTTGGCTGCGTTACTAAAGTCCTCAAATCATGATTTAAAGACATCAAGTTCCAGAGAGTCCGCCAGGAACGCTTGTTCAGACCAGCAAGGGACCATGCTGCAGAGGAAGGGAAAACCCCCGAGGGTCTCTTCCAGTCTGACCTGGGGGGAAATTCCTTCCTGATCTCAAATATGGTGATCAGATAGACCCAGAGCCTGTGGGCAAAACCCACCAGCCAGACTCCTGGGAAAGAACACTCCATAGTAACTCAGAGCCCTCCCCATCGAGCATCCCATCTCCTAGCAGTCACATGCCAGTGTAAGCAACTGTTCTCCCTTCCCTTCCATAAACTTGTAAAGCTCAGGGTTGAAACAAGTGATGTTTTTTGCCCCCACTAGTGCCTGTGGAAGGCTGTTCTAGGACTTCGCTCCCCGAGTGGCTAGAACTCTTCTCGTTCCCAGCCTGCACTTGTTGATGGCCATTTTATACCCATCGGTTCTCAGACGTGGGAGTTAATACATGTCCATTGCTGGCTTGTGGCCCCCAAGGTCAGCTGTGCACAGCTAGTACACTGCCAGCTGCAGCAAGCCGCACAGAGGAAAAACTGCAGAGGCTTGCACCCTGGAAACGCATTCATTGCTGATCTTCTCTAACTCAGTGGCTCCATGCTTCACAGAGCAAGTCAATCGGAATCCAGCATAACAGCTTGTTCATTACTAGCATTATGCCCAATTATCATCTTGTACAAGCTGTCCCTGCTGAACTCACGTCCGTGAGGAAACACAGCAAAGTTCCCTTCGCTTGGAAGCCCTGTGAACCTCTGTGGCAGGAGTAAAGCAGCGAGCACTAAACTCCACAACAGGCCCTGAAAGCGCAAGCGAAGCGGAGTTGAACTGAGTAACTGCAAGTGCCATATGCTGCCATCCGTGCCAGCTCTCCTCGGCTGCAGACACACATCCCCTATTTGCAGGCTTTCCTCTGCTAGCCTCCCCCTGCCCCTCCAGAGGCTCACAGACACAGCTGAGTTTGAATAGCTGAATTTTCAAATGTTCTGCCTTCGCTGTGGAGACTCTTCTAGTAACCCAGAAACCAGACACAAATCAACACTCCTCAGGTAGGGATTTAATTTTCTCTTTTCAGCCATCACTCTGCTCTCCAGTAGAATCATGTTCGGGTCCGTCCCCTGGGCCTCTTGCGCCCTGTATCAGCCGAGTTAAATCTGAGACAGTGTATGAGATTACAGACTGTAGGTAATCGTGCTCCTAGTCTGACCTCTTGCATGCTGCAGGCCTCAGAACCTCACCCAGCCACTCCTGTAACAGGCTGAAAGGAAGAGCAAACATCACCCTCCCACCCCCCAGGCTTTCCCTCTGCTTTCTGCCCCCGGCGCCCTTGGGCTAGGTGCCCGCGACTGGCCATCAGTTTAGAATATACTTGGGAGAACAAGTCTGAGGTGGCTCTTGCAGAGCCACAGAGGTTAGCTTGGGTTAGTTTGGGTCATGTTACACAGACTGTGCCTGTGCGCCCTCCACTGACTCCCCTCCATTGCCCATGGCTGGAGTTTGAACTCCAGGTGGTTGTGGCCTCATTTAGTCTTCGCCTGGCGTACTGTATGTCGCTAGTTAGCAGAGAGAGGCCCTCGTGCTGCCCTCACCCTGTTTAAACACTGTCCTGCACGCGGAGGGGCGATTCCATCCTTCTCGGTTTGTAAATCCGCCAGGAAGAGGAGCCAGGTAGCGTGGAGCCTTTGCCTCCCGCAGCGCCTGCTCGGTCCGGCCGGCCTGAACCGGTGCTGAGGCCCTCTTCAGGCCACAGAACCTCCTCAGACATGGCCAGCCCGACACCTCTCGTTCCAGTCGCCTCGGTCTCAAGACCAATTGGGATCCCTCCAGATCACGGGCCGCCTCCTCTGCCTCGCCCAAGAAAAGCATAGACTGGCACAGAACGGATCCACTGCGCAGGATGGCCATGGCATCTCTGACCCTCCTCTGGTACCAAGTGGGAAGGGCAGAAACCCCGTCGTGCTGACCCGGTTCCTGCCTCGGCATCCGTGGAGTCCAGTTCCAGCAAGGGCAGTCCTGGTCCCCACTGTGTCAGCTGCATCTGTGTAGCAGGCTCTTGTGGATTGCCTCTGCCTTTCCATGCCATCCTCACCGCTGGTCCAGGACTTTCCCAGGTTTGTGCCCCCGGCAGCCCTTCCAGTGGAGTGACCCCGGGCTCCACTGCCCCTTTAAAACAGGCAGAGGCAGCAGTTTCAAAGGGGAAGCTGCCGCACACCTAGTCAGCTATGCAGCGGCTTCCCTTTTGAAACTGCCGCCTCTGCGCCTTTCAAAGGGGCAGCCATGGAGCCCAGGGTCAGCTGGGGAGTCCCCAGCTGATCCTGGGTTCTGGAGAAATGACGCAGGGAATCTGGGACTCCCCAGCTGATCTCGGGCTCCACGGCTGCCCCTTTGAAAGGCGCACAGGCGGCGTTTTAAAGGGGCTGCCACTGCACAGCTCATAGAGGCAGCAAAGGGGGGGAAGGGATATCGACTAGTCAAAATACTATCCAATAAGCATCTTTAGTGTGTTTGAGACAGTTAGCCCATCTAGTCTAACCTTCAGTACGTCACAAGCCATTACGTTCCCAGGGCCAGTAACTTGTGTTTCACTAAAGCATATCGTCCAGAGAGGTAGTTGGAAAATCTACCATCTCGCTTGGTCGCTTGTTCCAGGGTTAATCACCCTCGTGGTGAAATTTGCACCTGATTTGTAAGTTGGATTTGTCTGGCTTTAGCGTCCAGCCTTTGGCTCTTGCTCTGCCTTTCTCTGGAGGCTGAAGAGCCGTTAATGGCCAGGATTTTCTCCCCTGGCAGATACTTGCACTGCAATCAAGTACCTCTCAGTCTTCTTTTTGATCAGCTAAACTGATCGTGCTGTGTGTTACTTGAGTGGCTCCTTGCTGGCAAGTCTGTCAGCAGGTGGGAGATTACTGTGGCGGTTGTTGTGTATGGCAGGAACAGCCATTCTCTCACTGGCTGTGCGGCCCGGCCTGTGGCACTGGCATACTGGTAGAAGGTAGCCATGGAAACTCAGGGCCTGACTCGCCGGTGTAACGTCCCTTCGGTGGCATCACTCCAGATTCTCACCAGTGTGGGAGAAAAGCCGGACTCTGCCGCCAAGGCTCACCGTGTGCTCACCGCCTGGCTCGGTGCTGTGACCTAGGCCAAAGCATGCTCCTTGCATGTCCATCTCCTCAGCGGTGCTGTGCCACGTGCTCTGTGTAGCTGTGAACAGCTGGAGCATCATTTTGTCTTCAAAGCTCTGGCCACACCGGATGCTCTATCTCAGCAGGAGTGCGGGTGCGGGCACTTAGCAAATGCAGGGACCACTGGCGCTGAAAACAGCAACGAAAGCCAGGATGAGGTGTTAGACTGGTGCTGATGGCCCCCTCAGCTGGCCGGTTGCAGATGGCAGATTTCCAAGAGTCCCGGTAGCACACCGGGGTCTAAACCAAGGAGCATCCCAATGAGGGCTATGGTGTAAAAATCTAGTGCTAGAGAAAAAATGTGTCTGAAGCCATCAAGGGGCGTGCAGTGGTGGTGGTGGAGTAGGTGGGGTAGGACTTTATTAATCAGAAGGCCTGGGCTAAGGCTATCACCATAAATCCAGCCAACGAGATGAGTAAGCAGATAATCCCCCCACACCTTTTCAGAGCCCCATGGCATTGCAGGAGCATTGGGGTCCAACCCTGCTGTCATTCGCCTTGATGAGGGCACATGATTATGTCCCTGGAGAGCAAACCAGGAGCTTTATCTCCCCAGAGCGGGTTCGTTCACGGAGCGGCTGCTCAGTTGCTGTTTTAACCAAGTAGAGGAACGAGCATTTTTCTCATTTTGTTTCTCTCTCGGCTGCCCAGGGAGACCCAACAAGCGGATCGTGGGGACAATGCAGGGAGGAGACACAGAGGATGATGTAAGTAGGAAGGGTCTGTGGGCTGTCGGGCATTTCTGAGGGCGCTTCGCAGCAACAGACCTGTCCCCCAGCACTAGCTAGAAGTGTCCCCCAACACACCAGCATTCGCTGCCCATTCCCCTTCCCAGCCTCAGCCCCAGCCCTCCATCTCCTGCCCTGATTTCTTCCTTTATCCCCAGTAGCCTGTTCCTTCCCCCATTCACTTCTAGCCCGCTCCTTCCCCATTCACTTCGTTAGCCTGCTCCTCCTCCGTTCACATCGTTAGCCCGCTCCTTCCCCCGTTCACTTCTAGCCAGCTCCTTCCCCATTCACTTCATTAGCCCGCTCCTCCTCCGTTCACATCGTTAGCCCGTTCCTTCCCCCGTTCACTTCTAGCTCGCTTCTTCCCCATTCACCTTGTTAGCCTGCTCCTTCCCCATTCATCTCATTAGCCCGCTCCTTCACCATTCACCTCTTTGGCCCGCTCCTTCGCCATTCACCTCGTTAGCCTGCTCCTTCCCCATTCACCTCATTGGCCTGCTCCTTCCCCCGTGCCCTACCTCCAGTACCTCCTTAGCAATGGCAGACTCCTGCCTGTGCTAGAACCCCTGACCCCTCCCACTCCTCTGTCCAGCCATGGAGCCTGAGATGGCACCAGGGTGTGCGGAGAGAAGGGCTGCCCCGTCCGGGAGGGTTTGCTAGCTTTGGGATGCTCAGATACCGAGGCCCTCGCTGGGCAGGCCAGCTCCCAGTGTCCTGTGCTCAGGGCCGGCGTGAGTTCCAGCCAATAGCCTCACTTCCAGGTCTTGCTCTGCCAGTCATCTCTGGCTTGAATTGCTTGGAATTTGTGTTTCTGCCTCGCGCGTCCACTTTGCGCTAGGGCTGGAGAGCCCCACATCCCTGTGCAGGCTGACGGGGGCACGTTCCCCGCCCGGCCCCGCCCGGCCGCAGAGAACAAACCCTGCTGTGGCAGCAGTAGCCAGAGCGGGGGGTACCTCCAGGCGCAAGGTGTGGATACCTGGCCTCCCCCAGGGGCTGGCTCACAGCCCTGTCAGGAGGGAGCTTGGTGAGGTTCCTCCTGGCCCCCCGTGGGGACCAGCCCCTGCAGCGGGGTGAAGGGTGCTGATCACTGTGTGGCTGTCAAGGGGCTGGGCATTGGCCCCGGGCCGGAGGCGGGTCGCCACGGTTGCTAGCCTAGCGCCCAGCCAGACTCAGTGGCCAGGAAGGAGGCAGGGCAGGGATCTGCCTTGTTAATTCCCAGAGCTGCCTCCCAGGTGGGTCTGGGCCAGGCAGAGGTCAGGAGGAACTGCCAGCCATCTCTGCTGTGAGCAGACTGGCAGGACGGGTCTCCCACGACACGCGGGGCGTGGGCCAAGGCCTTGGTGGGGAGGAAGAGCTGCCTAGCCACAGACCTGGGTTCAGACCCCACAGGCCCTCCCAGTGAGCAGGGGGCCCTCCCGACAGGAAGGCACTTGTGTCTTTGTTCACTGCCTGCCCCAGCCTGTGCTGCCAAAGCCAGACTATGGGCCCCAGGGGCTTTGGTTAGGACCAGGACAGCGATGCTGCCAGGCCCTGCACGGCTGCTCTCTCCACTCCCCATGGGCCTTCTCCCGCCTGGCTAGTGGTGGCCAAGCCAGGCTGCTTGAGGCTATTGCCAGCTCTTCCTACTGGCCCTGTCGGGTCCCAGCACGAGTTCCAGCAGCCCCCCGGCTGCAGCTCCGGGGCGCCAGTGGCTCTCAGAAGCAGCTGCTTCAGCTCCTCAGCAGGGAGCAGGGCTCAGCCCCACGGCACGCCCCGTGCCCTGGCAGGGCCAGGCCCTCTGCAAGATGGGTCAGAGAGAGCAGGGGACCCCAGGGAGGGAAAGGCTAGACCCACCCGGGGAGCAGGGCAGGCGGGAGGCCGAGCCCAGCAAAGGGCAGAGAGCAGCAGCTGGGCAGAGCCATACGTGGCAGCCAGTGCTGTGCCCGGTGGCCTCCCAGCCTGCTCTGCTTGTGTAGCCGTTACGGTAGGGCCCAGCGGGCAGGCGTGAGGTGGGCTGCTGCAGGCGTACAGAAGGAAGGGGGGTTCCAAGAAGCTGCCTGGGCCACAGGCCAGCACATTGGCAGAGAGAGACAGGTGGGGCCAGAGCAGCTTTCCTTACCCCCACCTGGCCTCCCTCGGCCAGATTGGGGCCCACCTTGGTGGGCATGTTGTTTGGCCGTGTTCCCAGCACCCGTCTTGTAGCGTGGAGCTTTTGGCCTGGTCCAGACCCTCCCACCCCCAGCCGTCAGCAGCACCGGCTGCTGTCTCCTCCCCTCGCTCTCCTCGGGTGCGCTCTCTTCTTTGTAATGTCTCCGTTCTCCATCTCACCTTGTTCTCTCCACTCGCGCTCGCCAAGGGGGGAGCAGCCCAAGCCCCACCAGGTAAACACAAGACCTCCAGCTCCAAGGCACAGGTGGGTTTGTCCCCTGCGGTTCACTTCCACCCCCAGGGCTCTCGGTCTCTCTCTATGGGCCTGCTATCCCCTAGATTCACTGGGCCTGGAAAGGTGGTTTCCTGCCTGGCAAAGGAGGAGCGAGCTGGGCAGTGTTGTTAGTGCCCACCGGAGGGAGGGCTGCCAGCTCCCAGCGCCTCCAGGCTGGGCCACTGGCTCCGTGGTGTGGCCACATACAGAATCCCTCTTCCTGCTCGTGAGGCCAGGTCCACAAGGGGATCCTGCCCACCGGGTGCTCCTTGGCACAGCTCAGCGGGGGCTAAGCTCAGCCCGGGAACCCGCCTGCACTTCCTGGGGCGCAGGGCGCCCTGGCCGGTTTCTGGGCAGGGAAGCCACAGACATTGAGGCTAGTGCTGGGCTGAGAAGGGACGGGCCACGTGGCCCCTGCTTTCTTCCAGGAGTCGGAGGATAGCGAGGTTGGCCTGGACGATGACGAAGACGACGATGAGGATGACCTGGAAGATGACAGTGTGGAGATCGCTCCCAGCAAGGCCAGTCGCCGGGCCAGGAGGCCAGAGCCGCTGGAGGAGAGCGATAATGACTTCTGACTCGGGCCCAGGTGGGAGCTACCCACCAGCCGTGTCGGGGGGGCGTGGGGCTCACCCTGCGCGGCCGGCGGGGGTTACACAGCACTGGCGTTCAGAGCAGCTCCTAGTAAAGCTGGGTGCCTAGCGATAACTCAAAGTGATGTGCCGCTAAATATTCACTCGTTTCACCTGCGGGAAGGTGGTCCCATGCGCCCTCTCTGCCCACACTGACTGTTTACACCAGTCCTGCTGCCGGCACCGTGGCCAGCTGCGCTGAATGGAGCGGCTCTGTCTCGGGGCGCAGGCAGTGCGGGAGGGGCCTGCCCCGGCATGTCACCTGGCAGGGGCAGTGGCCTCCGCTGCTGAGTTATGAGCCCAGCTGGGTGAGGCACATGCCAGCCCGACGGGGAAAATGGCCATGGGAACCTTCTGCCCTTTTGGAAGCTCGCGACCCCCAGCTGGTGGAGCTGAGACAGGCCGTTCGGGGTGGGGGGGGGGTGGTCCCATTCCAGGCTGGGAACCTGGGTGCCAGCTGGTGGAGCTGAGACAGGCCGTTCGGGGGGTGGAGGGGATCCCATTCCAGGCTGGGAACCTGGGTGCAGCCCTTCACAAACAAACCCCGTGGGGCACTTGGGCTGGTCACAGCGATGGCTAGAACCGGCTTGGCTCTGCTGCTTCGCCGTCCCTCTCTCCAACCTGCGTGTCTTTCCAGCTGGCTGGGCCGTCCAGCCCGACTCCCACACGCCTCCAACCGTGCTGACCTGACCTGGCTGGGGACAGGGACACCTCTGGGGAGCCACTCAGGTTCCAAGTCTTGGGCAGGGCGGGTTAGCCCAAGCTGCTATATTTTTTAAGCCCACCCCCTGGCTTGGCAGGGCCCCTAGCGCACAGGCAGCCAGCCCGCTGCTGGTACGAGTGCATTAAATGAGCTGGGTGCCACCGCTCCAGGAGAGGGTTTGGCAGGGCTGGGGCTGCCACCCGGCTCCACGCTGCCCCACTGCACCCACACCCAAAGCCCCTCCCAGCTGGAGCAGCAGCTTGGCACAGGCTGCGCCCGGCCGGGAGCACAGCCCCGATGTGGCGCCCACAGCTCAGAGATGGAACTGACTGTCGCTTCCCCCTGGAAAGTCCCAAAGGGCAGCTGCCAAGGGCAGGGGAGAATGTCAGGCCGGCACTGCTTTATTCCAGAGTCTTTATTCCAGAGCTTGGCACCTCCTCCCGGCCGCAGCCAGCCCCTGCAGAGGGGGCCATGGTGCCGGCAGGAGAGCTGCTGTCCCTGTGTGAGCGACAGCACCTGCAGAGGAAGGCCCCGTGGCTTGGCTCTTCCCCAGGTACTGGCATCACCCTCCCCCTCTCAAACAGCACCGAGTGCCCACAGCAATGGGCACGGCCGGGCGCCACAGCCCCTCAACGCCCTTTAGGCACCTGAACTCCGTGAGCAGCTTGCCAGATCTCCCCCCTCACGCCTGACCTTACAGCTCAGCCCTGGCAGCTGGGCCACGCGGCAGGTCACTCGCCCTGGGCCCGTTCAGAGCGGGCAGCTGAGCAGTGCCAGCCTGGTCTAGGGCAGCAGACACGGACCCCCCCACGTCCCTCCCAGCCACAGGGCGGCGCCCTCAGAACATGGGCTTGGCTTCGTGCGTGGCCGGACTCTGGGACTAGGAGCGGCCTGACTCCTACTGGAAATAGAGAACTGGGCAGGGGCCAAGCACTCTCCCTGCCACCTGCAGCACCGCAGAGCAGCCCACCTCCGCCTCCCCTTCGCCCACAGGCTGGCTGGCCTTTGGTGGGCTCAGCCACCGCACGCCTGCCGGGGGCTGGGGCACTGGGTCGCTGTCGGGTGCAGCATGTGCTTGGTGGCTTGTTCATTGTGCAGGCCCTGCAGTACTCACAAGCACTGTGCCCTCATTGTCCCCAGCCATGTGGGGAATACATTTTGTTAGGTGCAACAAGGCCCAAGAGGACATGCACCACCCACAGAAACACGTGTTGCTGGTGCTTCAGCTTGGCAGCATTGTTTTCCTGTTAGGGACCCCTAAAGCAGGACACGCGGACAGTCCTGGAGCTTGCTCCGGGGAACGTGACACTCCTGGGGAGCAGAGATTTGCGTGGACCGCCTGGGGATTACCTAGCGGAAGGCCTGCGGGGCTGGGCAGGCGTGAGGGGGAAGATGCTGGCTGGCGAGTTTCCGTGCAGTCCGGGCATAGCAGGCTACGTGCTGGGCTCCCTGTGCTGGGCGCGCTGAGTGCCCCGTGCTCGCAGCCCTGCTCACCACACTGGGCCCCAGGCACCCGGCTGGCGGTGGGACTTTCTGTCCTCGGGGGCAGGTTACAGGCTTAGCACTTGTGCCCTGCACCTGGCCTCCCGCCCACTTGCACCCGTCCCGCGGGCCCCTCCCAGGCCCTGCCGCGAGCTCGCTCCTCAGCCGTCTGCATCCTTTCCCTGCTCTGCTGAGAGGTGCATCCTTCACTGGCAGGAGCAGCCACGGCAGCAGCTTTCGTTGCTGGAGCGAGGCCTCCGTCACCCCCACCCCCATGGCGCTCTGAGCGACTCAGCGTTGCAGGGCCGGTCCCGGCACAGCGGCCTCCGCTGGCCACAAGGATGGAGCTCCCACGCTTCGACATGGGGCAGTGAGCCGGGACGGGGCCGTGCCCACCCGGCGCTGCCCTTGGAGCCAGTCTCTGCCCTGTCCCTGCCTCCGCTCGCTCGCCTGGCACTTCCCGGGGCCACGGCCCTACATCTCCACGACGCAGCAGGGGGCGTTGGTTCGGATGGCGTCGGCGATCACCTTGGCACCAGATTGGCCGATGCGATTGCCCTGCAGGCTGGAAGAGCACACGGGACAGGCATGAGCCTAGCGGTGCTGCAGAGCAGGCTGCCCGGGTCCTGCCCCACTGCGCACGGGGCTGTGGGACACCGTCCCCAGCCCACACTGCACCATAACCTGGGCCGGTCTCCCAGCCGTGCTCAGGCACATACCTGGATCGCAGGCTGTGGCTTGAGTCACATCCACGCTGCAGGTTAACGGGGCTTGGCTCAGATGCCCTCCCCCTGCAAGGTCCTAGGCCCCCGATCCTGAGCACAATCTGAGTGGGACAGAAGGGGGCTTGGGCCCACACCTCCGTCAGCCTGGGCTGTGTGCAGTGTAGATGTGCCCAGGAGCTGGGAAACACACACACACGTTTTCATATCTGTGGTGCACGCAAGCTCACACCACACGGGCCAAGCAGCTCCCTCCTCCAAGCCACGCCCCACTGGACACCAGCCCGCCCCACCCCTGGCTTTGGCTGGGCCCAGGCAGGACAGCTTAGCAAAGCAGGGGTCTGGCCACACACGTGAAGGGCTGATGGCTGGGGCTCCCCGGGGCAGGGGAGGTCATCCAGTCCTGCAGGGGCACTAGCACGGCTGCCACGGTCCCAGAGGCAGGGGAGATCATTCTCCTCCCCCACGTCTCTGTTCCTCTGCCAGCCACGCTCGCGCACGACTCAACACCCGGCAGCAACTCACTTGACGTAGGTGAGGCCGTGGTTGCCGGTCAGAGCCGTGGCGATGCAGATAGCCCCGTCCATGCCTAAGGAGTTCTCCTGGAGGCTGGCGAGGAGACAAAGGCTTGTTAAGAAGCGAGGCCGGGAGAAAGCCTGGGGGACGTGCCCCTTTTTCTGTCCCAGTGAGGTCTGGGTGGAGAACTCGGCATGGGAGGGCACGTGCCTGGCAGATGGAGGCCAGGAGAGCGAGAAAACGAACACGTCAGCCTCTGGCCCGGTGGCATAGACTGGCGGCTGTTCTAACAGGCTGTTCGTATTTGCAGGTCCCCACAGGAAACCTGCCAACCCCATTTCTGTCAGGCCGACTATGAAGCAAATCCAACACCCTCATCCCCTCCGTGCTGCGGACTGGTCAGGTTGGACTGATTTCAATCAAAGCGTCAGTTCTAAGCTTGTTTTGCAGTTGTGCGTTTTAGTTCCTTTTCTACAGGAAGTTTTGAGTTGCATCGATTGGGACCATTACAACTGTCTGAATGTGCTAGAGACATAAGAAAAAAGCTATCCCTGTTTTGCAACTAAAACAAATTGATTTATAAAACCTCAGAACTATTCTCCCTAGGTAGTGAACTGAACTGATTGTTTCGGGTCAGTCCTACAAGATTTTAGAACTAGTGGAGCTTGTAATTCTTAGTCGTAGATTGGAAAAGAAATATGACCTTTTCCGCTTTTCTGATGCCCAAACATTTCTTCGCTTGAATGAACTAATCATTGAACTAGCTGAATAAATGGAAAGGAGGAAAGCGTTCTCTCTGCACCTGAAAAAAGGTGATTGTTCTCCAAAGCTACTTTAGCACTGCCGCAGCCTCTGGTTTCGGCTGCTTAGCCACGGGCTTCCCCCAGGTCAGTGCCTTGGCTTTCTTACAGCCTTCAGCAGCAAACACATATGGCTTCGGCTATTTTTTTAAATGTAAAATCATTTTAACAGAATAGAGTACATTTAGGCCTTAACACTGGCAATTTCAAATTTAATTTTAAACAGGCTTATTGGTAAAAATAAGCCTGGTTTGAATTCATTTCTTTTATCTTTTACACCCTCTATTTTTATCCATTCTGGGCTCTGCGTATTGGCTCAAATTTCTTCCTTCATAGTAGGCTGCCGGTGCTGCCCGATTCACTGCATGTCACACGAAAGGGTTAATAACAGTGACATCACAATCCAGTGATTGTAACGTCACAGGGCCCCTTTGATGACAGCTCTATCTCTAGCCAGCAGGTCAGAGGCCACCAAATTGGGGCAAAAGCTGCTGTTCACATGCAGCAAAGAAACGGGACAGTGTGGAAGCTGAGGTGACTCATAGAGCAGGCTGGTGAAGGCACCTCTCGCCAAGATTTCTGCCACCAGACACCCCGTTATCAGTTCGGGCTGTGACCGTTTGGGTTGAAATTTCCCATGGGAGGTGCCTGCCTCAGGCTGAACTTGTTGGGCACCATTCAGCAAAGGCCGTTCAGCCATTTCCAAAACAGATCTAGGGGATTAGAGGGAAAACTGTGCACAGAATGAAATGGGTCCAGTGGGGGGAACAGCGTTAGTGCCTGGATCGCACACACGCGCCCAAGGGAGCCGAGTGAAGAGTGCCCAGGGAACCTTCCCTCTGGCACTGCCTGCCTTTGCCATCTTACGGCAGGGACTCACTTCAGCACGCGGAGGCTGCGGTTGACCTTCAGGGCGCTGGCCATGGCTTTGGCTCCCGCCACGCCGATGGAGTTCCCTCGCAAGCTGCGGGGACGCAGGAGACAAAGAAAAGCCATTAGGACAAAGGGCGACCGCCGAAGGAAGGTTAAGGTGTGGGGGAGGGGAGGACCGAGCACATGCTGGAACTGAGGACTCCCAAAGGGTGGCGGAACCTGGCAGGGCTCCCGAGCGGACGATTGTTTCCCGCAGGGCCGGGGAGAGGTGCGGCCCAGGGGCGCCAGGGGTACTTACTCCAGAGTGGTGAGTGTTTTGTTCACAAGTAAGGCCTCTGCCAGGGCTTTGGCCCCGCTCACACCGATGGAAGCCACCTGGAGGCTGCAAGAGAACAAGGCCTGTTCAGGGCTGTTCATGGCGAGCTGCCCTGAGGGTCCAGGCTGCCGGGGATGGCGGCCAAAGCTGGTCCCTGCCTGGCACATTCCCCCCCGCAGAGCAGCTCCCAGGGACAGGGCCTGCAGCGAGGGCACCCACCCAGCCAGGGGCTGAGTTCTGAGCTGAGTACCTGCAGCACGTTCTCCACCGAGCGACTCGCCAGTAAACAGGCAGAGGCTGCGGGGCAGCCCAGCACTGACAGCCGGCTCTGCGAGCTGTACGGCCGTCACGGCCGCCAGGCAGGACATGGGGCTGAAGCCGAGTGCAGTGGGTACCTACCGCTATGGCCTGGCAGCGAAGGGCCTGTTTCCTCTGAGTACCAGCCTATCAGAGCCCTCTTACAGCAGCCGCAGGGGCTGGCACGTCACCTGGGTCACTCGGCTTGTGACAGGCCAACAGCAACCGGAGACGCATCCCCCAGGAGACCTGGCCACACAGCCACCTCCAGGCAGTCGCTCCCATCCATACCCTGTGGCCACCAGGCTCCTCGCAAATCACCTCGCTCCGGCCCCCTCCTTACTGCCCGGCTCGCGTGTCGCTCTGGCCTCCACCGGCCATGCACCCCCAGGTGGCAGGGGAGCAGGGGGCACGGCCCCATCACTTTGTACCAGCCGCAAAAGCAAGTGGGACAGAGAGCAGGGTGGGGGGCAGCAGTGCGGGGGGGCTTGGGGAGAAAGGGGCAGCACAAGGGCTGGGCCACAGTCCAGGTGCTGGTGGTCCCCCCACTTTTAGGGAGCTGCCGCCGCGCCTGCTGGCCAGCCGAGCCTGGCACTCACTAGTGGGACCTACCAGAGGGTGGTGAGGGTGGCGTTCACCTTCAGAGCAGCAGCCAGGGCGGCCATGCCTTCATCGCCAATCGCGTTCTCCTGCAAACTGAAATGGCGTGCGCCTGTGACAGCCCTGTCCCCTTCCCGCCCTGGACAGCGCCCTCAGCCCGGCAGGGGAACTGGCCACACAGGGACAGGCGCTCCAGGAGGGCGGTTAATGGCTCCCTGGCCAGGGCACCCTGAAATCCTGCAGCTGTCAGGCAACACGTGCAGCCCTGGCATGGGGATGGGGAACTCTCAGAGCCCGGGGAACTGCCCAGGGACGGAGCCCAGCTGCTTGGAAATAAGGCAAAGCAACTCTGAGGTCCGAGCCGCTGGAACTACTGACCAGGGGCCGTAGTAGAGTCTCTGTCACCCGCCAGTCAATGCCCAGATCGGCTGTCTTGCTAAAAGATCGGCTCTAGGAATGGGGGGGG
>JANRFK010001605.1:34946733-34959152 GCA_030068395.1 Apalone spinifera | reverse complement strand
CCCCAGAGGCACCAGGACCCTCGCCCCCAGACACTAGGACCCTCACCCTCGTGACTGCCAGCCAGTACCTCATCTTTTGAATCTGACAATCCTTCACGCTCAGCACGCTGCCCAGCAGCTCCATCACATTGTCCTTAAACTTGTTGTTGTCCAGCCTGGCCAGCAGGGGAAAGCAGAAGAGGTGGCTGAGAACAAGGCGCGTCGCTCATGGGCAGCGCAGGAGAAAACGTTCCTTACGAGCGGCCCGCGTGAGAGCTCGCAGAAGAACCAGAGCGGCCCTGAGCGATGGCGCGTCCATGCTCAGGAGTTCACAGAGCGGCCTCCGCCAGAGGCAGGATGCCCCCAGAGAGGCTACCCCCACCCACCCCCAGCAACGAGCGCCAGGGCGCTGCTGCCCCTGGCTGAGAACGCGTGCGAGGGGGCTGCTCTCCCTGGGATAACCTCATCACACCAGCCTCCCGCGTTTCCTCCTGGAGGTGCCGCTCTTCCTCTTCACTTGCACCAACACCACATTTCAGTGTCCTGGGCTCCTCCCGGGAAGGGCCCTATCGGATTGCGAAGCCTGTTCCAGTACAGCGAGACCGGTCTCTCTGAGGCCTCCTGGACAAGTCGTGGAGGTTGGCACCAGGTTATCGCTCCCACGGGCCAGGTATGCCCAACCCTACCAGGCACTGTGCTGGAGCCAGGCCAGTCCTGGCCAGCTGGACATACTAAGTCTGACATTAGGGACAGCAACTGGGGAGGTCTATCCAAGGTGGGGCTAACCCAGCCTCCCCCGGTAGATCGCTCCAGGGACTGCGAGTGGAAAGCAAAATCTTCTACCCCTGAGCTGCCCCAGCCAGCCCAGCAATACCCGACCGTCTTTCAAGGCCTGTCCAATTGGCCAGTGGGAAAGGAGAGGGGGACCCAAGTCCACGCCCTAGGGGAGAAGTGTAATACAATGCTGAGTGCTGCCAGGAGGGCAGGGGTGGGGACTAGATGCTATCTCCAGGTCCCTGCCAGTCCCCTGAGTCTATGCTCTCACTCCTCAGCCCATCACATTGATACCATTATGATAACGTCGGCAGAGAGGCCAAGCACTGTAAAGTGAAAGCGACTGACTTAGCCGCTGCTCCTCAGATGTGAAGGTGCCAGTGTGAGAGTACCCCAAGTAAACCCGCCTTCTCCTCTCTACTAGCCCAGAAAGCAAAAACCCCAGCTCCAGACTCTCTAGTCTCTTGAGAGGCCCCCACAAATCAATACTAGCAGATCTCAGACCTTTTTTAAACTTACCTGGAAGGTTGAATTAAGATACGCAACTCCAGCTACCTTCGTTGCATAGCTGGAGTCGACATTCCCTAATTCGACTTTCCACAGCGGGAGGTTGACGGGAGCAAACATTCCCGCCAACTTCCCTTCCTCCTTGCGAATCGAGGAGCACGGCATCAATGGGGGCGCCTTCAGCATTCGATTGAGCAGGTCTTTACTAGACCCGCTAAATCAAACTCGGGAAAATCAACCGCCACAGCATCAATCTTCCTGGTAGTGGAGACGTGGCCTCAGAAAGCTCATCAGCCACTGATACAGAGGGAAGAGCAATCACAGCGTGATGTTTGGCATCTCATCACTGCCACTTTCCCTTCTCCAGCCCTCTCACCCAGAGAGCACAAGGCACTTTGAATCTATTGAGCTTACAGACCAAAAGGAACCATCACGACCCTCTAGTCCGACCTCCTTCACATTATAGAACACAGCCCCTCACCCACTCACTCCTGAAGAAGACCCTGGATTAATCAACCCTCCCACTATGCCTGTGAAACAGGTAGTATACTGTCCCCTTTACAAGTGGAGAAACTGAGGCACAGAGCTGGACCACAAGATCAGTGACAGAGGCGAAAATAGAACTGTAGAATCACTGGACTGGGAGGGACCTCGATAGGCCTTCTACTGCCGTCCCCGAGACTAGAAGCCCCAAGAGTTTTGACTTTCAGCCCCCAGCTCTGAACATGACACACACTGCGTGATTATCCCATGGCCAACCTCCGAGTAGATTTCACTTTGCAGGACAGCCATCCACTCAGCCTTCGAACTGCTGCCGCTTTCCACTGTGCATCCCAGGTGCGTGGACACACTCCGCTTGCCTCCCCAAGACGTTAGTCTGACTTACCGGAGGTTGCTGCAGAAGAGGAGCTGGGAGAGCAGACTTTTGCAGATATTGTAGGTGAGGCAGTTGGAGAGGTTGGTCTCCTCCATGCACACCTCTGAGACCTGCAGGAGATAAGCCAAGGCCGAGCAATTCACTGGGGTTAGCATCCCAGCTAAGCTCTCGGTTTTCAGCGCTTCCTCCACAGACTTGGCCAGCTCCATGTGCTGCACTTCATACAGGCACTGCATGACGTTCACGGTCCTGGAGGAGATGACGTAGTCGGTGTTCAGGCAGCTCTGCAGGAAGCTGACCACGTGGCCACGGAAGCTGGTGTGCTCATCTTTCACCATAAGCCACCCGGCCAGCAATCGGTTCACCTGTGGCGAGAGAAGGCCAGAGAGAAAGCGCACGAAGAGATCCAGCTGCCCGTTCTCCACCTGCAGCGATCTCTGGACGGCGTTCTTAAAGTGATTGAGGAAGCCAAACTTGGGCCAGGACATGCCACTCTCTGTGAAGAGGTCAAACATGGCTCGCTTGGCCGACACGTAGTAATAAGTGGCAGCCAAAAACTCCTGGAGGGTCAAGTGGGAGAAGTAGTAGACAGAGGAGAACTGCGTCTCTTCCTTGAGTAACATCCGATTGCCTGGGCTGCTTTGTAGCGACGAGAGGTCTAGGCCATAGGCTTTCATGTCCTGTTCGGAAAACACGTACTTTCTCTTGAGCAGACCATAAAATGCCAAGCGACCCAAGTTACCGACAAGTTTCTTGCTGCTGTTTGTAGCTTGCTCTATCCTGGGAGTCTCTTTCTGCCTCTCCTGCCAATCACTGCTCAGTGCCATTTTAAAGTAATAGGAGTAGACTTCGGACAAGGTCTTAGGAGCAGCTGGCATTTCCTGGGATTGATCAGTGCTGTTCTTTAGGAAATAGCCCAGGGAGAAGCCCGATATCCAGCAAAAGGCAGGAACCGTACACATTGTGTACAAAGATCTGTTCGCCTTCAGATGAGCCAAGACTTGACTGGATAAGTCTTTGTTCTCAAGGAACATCTGGTCCAAGAAGTCCTTGATCTCCACCGCTCCAAAACCACGTATTTCTGTCATCCGGTCAACGAGGCCACCTGGAATCTGGCTGGCGGCTGTGGGCCGTGAAGTGACCCAAATAGAAGCTTCCTGGAACAGGTTGCCACGGATAATATTGGTGATCAGACTATCCACTTGAATCTCCTTTTTGGGGTCCGTGCAAACGATTGTGTTGGAAAAATCTAAAGGAGTCTTAAACTCGTCCAAGCCATCCAGAATCAGTAACGTCCGGACAGTGCCACTGAAAATGAAGCTGGGTTCTGTGATGTGAGGGAACACCGACCGGATGAGCCGCTCAGCAGAGAGTTTCTCGTAAGCGTTCAGTTCCCGGAAGGCAAGAGGCAGCACAAAGACAATATCCTGATTGAGCTCCCCTTTGGCCCACATGCAGACAAACAGTTTCACCAAGGTGCTTTTGCCAATCCCGGCCACGCCCACGGTCACAGAGATGCGGGGAGGAATGCTGACCTTAGTCAGCGGCAGGAAGAGTTTCTCCAGGGGGATTTGCTTGGAGACGTTTCTCATGCCTTTGGTGGCCTCAATCTGCACGACGTCATGCTCTTTCTGCTGAATATCGGTCAAGCCTTCCACCAGCAGAAGGTTGGTGAGCCTCTCCAGCCGGCCAGGTTCCACGCCCGCTCCGTAGCGATTCTGGAGACTCTCCAAATGCCTTTGCACCATCGGGTCTGTGGAGAGAGAAGCAAAACCGGTCAAGAGAAAGACAACGACCACCAGCATCAACAACGGGCACAGCCGGACTTTTTCTCGTTTTTGCTGGAGTTTCTGGAGGCCAGGAAAGTGAGTATGAAAACCTGCTACCGAGGGGGAGGGTGCTAGGAGCTGCAGATGGGACGGCGAGGGTGCAGTCTCCTGCCCTGATGTGCAGTCAGACACGCCACCAGCTGCCCAAAAGGAGGGGCTGGAACTGCTCTGGCGGCTGGCTGTCCCCACTTGGTCGAATAATGTTTTGACTGAACGTCAGAGCAAGAGACAGCACCTACCGCTGACTCACTGCACTTAGAGCTGGAGTCGCCTACCGCAGCCCCCGAGTGTGACTGTCCCCCCAGCAGGTGCAGTCGGACTTCGTCCAGGCTAGTTTTATATGTTTCCTAATGAAGCTGAAAAAGCCCGAAGTGGCAAATCTGTGTCCATTAGCGAGACGTTCGTTTTCCAGGGAAGGGCTCTGGTAGCCACGCTAGCCCCTCACTCTGCTGGCCAGTCACTCACAGTGTCACTCGCGTGAGACATGGGTCAGCCCACATTCAGCTACCAACCTCTCGGCACAAGGTCCCCACTCAGTCTCCATCCCAAACAGACGCCACTTGGAGGCGTACGTGTGACCCTCGGTTTTAGTAGGAGTGCAGTTCCACTAGCAGGGCTGGGCCCAGGGGTGGGTATGCTGGAACGCCAGACACAGTCTCCCACTCCCTTAGGAGTGTGACCGAGCCTACGGACGGACGTGCTCATTGAAGTAGAAGGGAATTAATGTACCTCGTCGTACACCCTCTCCTCTTAGCTTGCTAGACAATCATAGCCAAATTCAGGGGAGGGGGCTGCAAATGACAGGGCAGCGAATGGATCGCTCAGTCGTTTGAAGGCCTTGTCTACGCTGGAAAAGGTTGACCAGTTATAGCAAAGGCTAGATGGACACACATCAGAAAGGGTAACACACATAAACCGGTAGGGGAACATTTTAACCTCCCTTCAGTAATGGATTTAAAAGGAGCCATCCTACAACAGAATTTTATCACCCGATTACAGAGGGAGACAGCTGAACTAGAGTTCATTTACAAGCTCAACACTATCTTTTTAGGTTAGAATAAAGATCTTAACTGCTTAACGCATTACAAAGGCAGTTTCCTCAGCTTTGATATTCAAATCTCCACATCAAATGCTGTGAATGAGACACGAGTAGACACAAGTCTACCCTGATTAATTAGGTTCATTAACATTGGTCCTAAAATTGACAGGTAATTGCTGTTGCTGTTATATAGACCCCAGATTCTGTAATCTCCACTCCAGCTCATCTGATGAAGTGGGTTTTACCCATGAAAGCTCATGACCTAAGACGTCTATTAGTCTCTAAGGTGCCGTGGGACCATTGTTTTACCAGGGATAGCAATGCTCTTGTCTGTGCGGCTACTCTGATTATGGAAGACGAGTGGCTTTTCTAGATTTGACTTCAACTCCTTCCCAAGCAAGGAACGTGAAACGGACAAAAGCCGTCCTTTTATTGCATTCAGACCTATGCTCAGATCATACCAGTTAACAGTTTAAATTCGTATGTGTGTGGACCATACGGGAGTTTAGATGGCACCTAGTCCATGGTGATGAAACATGCACGGGGCTGGAAGAAGATGCACCTTGCACCAGATAAGATTTCCCCAGACTCGTTTAGCCTCAGCTGACAATGACTCCAGTTTTCCATCACGTGGCTCCCGGGAGCAGCTCCATGTGTGCACTGCGCACACCATGCTGGATTTCAGTTGGGAAGCCTGGGATTGGGGGCTGCGGTGCCCAGGACACGGCCGTTACTTTTTCACTGTCGCACAAGCCTTCTTGTTTGGAGGCCACATCAGGCTGCCTTTCACTCGCGGCCCCTTCCCCGGCACGTTCCCGAGGGCTGCTCTCGCCACTATCGGCCAGGCAGCAGACCCTGGTCGCATTGTTCAAGCTCTCCCACAGGAAGCCGTGTTTCAGGGTGGCCATTATTAAGCAGCCTTTCATACTTATTTATCCTGCAGTGCTGCTGAGGCGGCTGGAGAAACGAGGAGACAAACTGGTGTGTGCGCCAGGAGGCCATGGGGTCACACGAGAGCGCAGCTGATCTAAATTACATCTCAGGCAAATCACTTCCTCGCAGGGCCTGGGGAGATCGTGGAACCTGGGACTGGGGGTATCTCAGTGTCCCTGGTTGGCTGCCTTCATCCAAGGGGATCCCCAGGGTACCCCTGGCTCAGTGGATGCTACAGGTACACCCTCCCGTGCTGACTGGTGGGCCCACACGCAGACTTCACGGCACACCTGCTCTCAGACAGCAGACAGAGAAGAGCATCTCCTACCGTAGACGGTGATGTGGAGATACAGCTGGGAATTGGTTGTCTCTAGGTAGGTCTGCAGGGACTGGGAGGCGTGGCTGCCCTTCCCGGCCAGGAGATCCATCACCGCCTTGACCTGCTCCGACAGGGAGCTCGCCTCCTGCACCTGGCCTGCCTCCTCAGCGCTCAGCAGGTCCAGCTTCCGCAGGTAGCAGATGATTTCCCCCAGGAGCTGCGGCGAGATGCACCTCACCAGCTGCTTCCGGTAGCGGTTGATCCAAACCCCTGTGAGGGAGAGAAGCGGGGAGCAATGAGCGTGAGGAGTCCCTGACGGGGACTCTGGACATGTTGCTCAGAAGGGTGAGAGGCAAGTTTCTCGGAGATCACGCAGCTGGGGCAAGGCCGTCTCTGTACAGACTGTAACAGGCAGAACGTGCTGCCCAGGAAGGGAATACACAGGGAGTTAAAACTGGGCCTGACACGCTCTGTCCAAACCAGGCACTAGGCTGAAGCCATCGGGCGCCAGCAGGAGAACCCCAAACCAAGTCCAGGACGAGCTGAGCTACCACCCTCCTGCCCCATTATTTCTGCTTCCTCCATTCGAAGACACATTCCAGGGACAAATGCATGGGAGACCATCCAGCCCTTCTCTGGAAGGGAGAAAGGTTGAGCAGAAAATCTTGAGAAATGCAGATTCTGCCCATCGGATCTGGGCAAATCAGTTTCAGCCAACGTCAGCTTTCACCAAATACTCACAGCACACTCAAGCCATTTCTGGGCACCTGTGCATGGCCTGGATTGGGCCAAAAGCCAACATACCAGTGCGTAATGTGTGGGGAGAGCCCCGGCACATCAGTTATGACAGTAAATAGATTGCATATGCCCTGCCCCCTTTCATTCCAAAGAGAGCACCGCAAGGAGCATTCTGGAAAGATTTCCTCCCCAGTGACAAAGTGAAGCACCAGAAATCTTGCTAGGAAGTCTCGTCTGCCTGGGATTTCCAACTCCGTTTAAAAAACTGATCAACCGGAGACACGTCGCCCAGTCTGAACGGCACCCCCAGAGACGTAGTGGGTAGTCCTGCCTAGCTCTACCGTTGCCGAGAGACAAGGTGGGAGGGGCAAGAGCATATTGGACAGGTGCCAAGAGGCAATTGGGGCTCCTCTTCAGATCTGGGAAAGGTAGGACATCCCAGGCCCAGCAGTCACCACGTTTCCGGTCGGCTAAGCTGGACAGTCAATGTGTCTTCACCTCTCTGGCCGCGCTCTGAATGCCTCCTCATTTCAGCTGGCCGTGGGGTTAGGAACACGGGGCCCACTGGGCATTTGGCTGGGGGGGAAATGTCACCCACGCTAAGTCCCTTGGGACCAGCCTAATAGAAAGGGGTTCTGCAGCTGCCAGCTTTAAAGCAGCGTCCTCGTGTCCTTCGTGGCCATTAACCCCGCTCCCCTGGCTAAGCACTGCCCGATACCATGCAGGCCAGAGCGGAACAGAGGCTGCGACTCCGGTCCAGCCTGGGAGGGGTTCAGAATCGTTACGTTGTGGCTCACCACGGCAATCCCGGCAGCTGCCACCAGCGCTGCCCCCCGGCCCGGTCTGGGCTGCGAGAGATCCCGAATCATTAGGCGTGCTTGTCTTTTGCCCCTGCTCACCTTCCATCGGGGGCTTTCCGCTGGCATTAGAGGCCTCGGGATTGGGCCTTCCTTCCGTCTGCAGGGTGACGGCTGGTGGGCAGACGCCTCTGCCTGCCCATTGACTCTGGCCGGGGTTGTCCTCTCAGGCCGGGCACATCACGCAAGGCTCCCTCTGTGGCCGCTAGCCCTTCTCCATGGCTCTGAGGGAGGGAGAAGAAAGGCATCAGCAGCAGGGCGGTGGCCATCACCGCTCCAAACCCGGCCCCCCAGGGCTTATCCTCACAGCCTGCTGGGAAACCATGAGGGGACAACCCGAGAAACCTGGGAAACATTTAACGACCCAAGAGGTTGCCCTGTCATGGTGCACGAGACCAGCTACTTCTGGCTGAGACCAGCTTGTGCAGCCTAGAACCAGTGAGGCTGCTCTTGCAAGTGCCATGTTCTGCTGAAAGCTTACACTGGACCCCCCACGCCAGCTTTCGGTGCCTATGCCATCGCCCCGTGCCAAGACTACAGTGCCTGTCTTGGCCAGACCTTGGGCATGGCAATGGTGTTGCCAGCCTAGTTCCCAATGCCGTCTGCAGAGTGCGTGCCCGCCCGCCCCCTCTCCACGCAGCGCTGTGTAACCCTAGCTCCCTAGGCACTGTGGCCTGAGGAGAGCAAAGCAATCCCTTGCTCCTTCCTGGGGATTTGCCTCTTTTATGGAAAAGATGCAAAGCCAAAAAACTTAAACTGAGCTGCAAAGGGCCTCGTTCCGTTTTGAGCAGGTCAAATCAAAGCCTGCTGTCCCCTCTTTGTGGATTAGCCGCCAGCCCCGTCAGAGCTCTGGACTCGTTCTGTTTTCAACTCCACGACTGACTCATGCTCCTGCTAGCGCACGCCTCCCCTTTCAGTGCTACAGCATCGCCGCCGAGTCGCTTGGCTTTGTGTAAAACTCAGTAACTTCCTGTGCAGCGGGAAGTGGCAGGAAAGGGTCACTTAGCAGAGAGAAACGTCTGATTTGAGACGCCAGAAGAAAACCTTTAGGCCCCTTTTGATCCGCGAGTGGAGGCCTCTCTGCACAGATTCCCCCCTCCAAAAAGAGGTGAAAACTGCTGGGTGGGGCAATGTTCCCGCTAAGCTTTTCCATCCTCGTGCAGGATAAAACGTTCCCGCAGAATGTCTACACTTGGACAAATCACCCTTTTCCAACGAAAACGCGTTCCCGCCAAAAATTCCTGCCAACTCTAATGCCCATCCCTGAGTGGGGCTTTGGCTCCACGTCACAATTAAATAACGGTCACCAGAGAGTCGTGAATGAGACTATTTGAACATTAACGGCAACTGAAGCTAAACACCACTGACAGCCCTACCTTGGCATTCTAGTGCTTCAAGATAGGCCCCACCTGCGATGCTGGATTCAAGGTCCGTCCATGCCAATACACACACGTGGGCACACACCAGCGGATACAAGTGTCTGTGATAGAGCACTTAGAATCACAGAATCTAGAACTAGAAGGGGCCTCAAGAGGCCATCAAGTCCAGTCCCCTGCCCTCATAGTAGGACCAAGCACCATCTAGACCATCCCCGACAGGTGTCTGTCCAACTTGCTCGGAAATATCTCCAGGGATGGAGATTCCACAATCACCCTGGACAGTTTATTCCAGTGTTTAACCACCCTGACAGGCAGGACGTTTTTCCTAATGTCCAGCCTAAACCTCCCTTGCTGCAAGTCCACTGATCACCTGTTCTGTTCTTTCCCTCTGGGGCACCTGGCATTGGCTGCTATTAGCAGACAGGATACTGGGCTAGATGGACCTTTGATCTCACCCAGTGTGGCCGTTCTTACGTTCTCCTTTTGCCCTTGGGAATTTCAAATTCAGCTCCAATTCATGGTCCCGGCCTCAGGGCCTGTGTCAGAACGCCCTGACCTCAAGGCACTGCAGATGTGCATCCAATTGCAGATCAAACTGTGCTACTTGGGCCCATTTCCATTTCAGACACCTGGGGAATGTCTGAACCCGAGGAAGAGTTCCAGTGCGGTTTGGTGCCAGGGCAGAGACGCAACAGTCCCATATTAACCCGGCCACTGGGATCCGACCCACAAAGGAATTGGTTCTTCCTTCTGGCTGTGTGGTGGCCAGTGTGTGATGCACGGTCCAGAGGCTCTTCCAGCCCCCAGACTGCAGTATCCGTGCTACGTACAATTGCACGTGTAGGCCACCCGTCCACAAACTGAAAAACACCTCCAGTCAACACAGCACCTGGGGCAGCCCAGAGCAACGACTGGTCTGTGGCAGGGGTGGCTCTTTGGCCATTAAAGTCTGGCTCACGGAGTCCCCTTTCTCCCCCATCCTCCAGCCACCAGACTGCAGGGGAAGGGGAAGCTCAGGGTTTCTGCCTTGCAATAGTGGGGGGCAGGGACTTCTAGCCAGCAGGACGGGGGGGGGGCTTTGGGGTTTCAGCCCTGTGGATTGCACCCGCCAGGGCCAGAGATTCAGCAGGAGTAGGGCTGATGTCCCGAGCCCCATCAGGTGCCTCCTGTGGGGCGGAAGCCCCCAGCCCTGTCTCATGAACCCCTAAGGCCTGTCGTACGCATCTGGGAAGGTCCATATGCATGGCCACCCCTGGCCTGTGGATCCATCTGCAAAAGGTAGCAGCACAGATTTGCTCCTTCTGCTAGTTCCCAGGGCCCAGCAAGTCTTGCTCTGTTTTGAACTCTGCGCATTGCCAGGACGACCAGAAAAGACGCCCCGATCTTCTCTGCCTCTGAGTCAGGAGTTCCTGCAAATACCACAGCCCCAGAGCGGTATCGCTCACGCCAGTCCCAACCCCAGTGGGGAGATTAGCAGCCCGCCCAGACACACAACTGCCCCGCCAGCGCGACTGCGCCCTTATGCCGGGCCGTGGGCTGTGCCAAGATCTGTACCCAGCACAGCTCACTGAGCGCACGCAGTAATTACGGGCTGCATGTCAGGGCGCCGCCAGGGGCCTCGAACGCTGGCCAATCTGCCCAGCCACGCTGTGGCAGCTGCAGCTTGTCTCCTGAGACCTGTGCACTGCAGAGCTTCTATAAAGCCAAACGTGGCAGAAGCCACAAGACAGGAAAGAAATAGCTGCCGAGATGTCGTCTCTCCCCCGGAAGCACATGGGAACCTTCTCACCAGCACTGCCTGCTGTGTGGCGGAGGGGTGTCCCTCTTCAGACCTACTTTCTCCAAAGCCCCCGGTAGAAGCATTTCATTGCAACGCCTCCGGGGCATGGTATCCTTTTCCACCATGCCGGGGCATTGGTCCAGCACAGGGTGGAGCTACGGTTGGCAGGGCCCATCCAACCAGCACCCAGATGAGAGCCTTTGTGTAGGCCACGTCTAAATCAGTTTCTTCACATGGAATGTAAATGATTTGTGGTGTCAGCAGAGCTACCTGCCCCCCGTAAGTTGGGGACTGTGGTCCCTGTAAGCTGGGCGCCTGGGTGGCCGCCCAGGAGAAACTCAAATGCTGCTCCACTGATCAGCAGAGCGCCCACATGTGGCAGCGAGTGTTTCTATCGGTGGTGCACATCCACACTTGCCTCAGTGCATGTAACACATTTTATTCTGCACATGGATGGAAAAAAGGAGAGGGACCGTTGGTTGGGACCCAGTCCCATTTCCATCCCTAGCTATGCCCCTGCATCGACAGCTGCTCAGATCAGAGTTTCCAGATGGTTTAACCAAAAATACCGACCCTACCCTGCCCCCCCCAAAAAAAAACCACTGGGGAAAAATTCTGTTGAGAAAAAAAAAGGACCCTGAGAGTTATTAAGCAAATAAATAAATAAATGAAATAACAAAAAAAAAACCAACCCCCCCCCCAAAAAAACAGCATGGCCCCTTTAAGAAATGCCTTTGAGGCTTTTTGGTCCTAACAGGCTGCTGTCAGTCATCAGCAATCTTGTCTCCCTGCTCCGGGCCAGACAGCTCCCCTGCAGAACCAGGTAAGCACCTGGGATTTTCGCCTCCTGGCTGGGAAAAAAATCAGAAAATACCAGACTACCCGGGTCAATACCGGACCCCTGGCAACCCTGGCTCCGGGGAAGCGTGAGGGTACAAAACTCTAGGCTTCCTCTGATGACTCTCCAATCCCGTCTCTTCTGGCCCAAGCCTATTGAATTTGAGAGACCCTGTGGCTGCAGGACACTCATCATGGGCGGATGGCGAAGGCCAATAATCAGCTGGTGCTTGGCCCGGGACATCAGCACTCATGGCGGGACTTCCTGCTGAGCATGTGGGCTGCTCCCGGCTGTGCACACAGCAGCCGTGGCTGCTTGTCAGCCACCGTTGGTTGGCCAGGAAGTGGCGCCATCTCTGCCTCCCGAGCGCATCACTGCAGCCCTCTCCGGGGAGGCATGTGACTGCTCCTGGGCAGCGGAAGTGCATGGGACAACTACCAGCCAAGTCCAACCCTCAGGTCAGGCCGACAGCATGGCCACTCCGAGGAGATGCTGAGCCAGGAGAGACGCCTTCCCAGGACCATCCCCGCGGGGTGGGGGGGACTGGAAACCGGGTAGAAGAGCAGGAGG
>JANRFK010001605.1:34928004-34946723 GCA_030068395.1 Apalone spinifera | reverse complement strand
GGAGCGGCAGCGGCTGTGATACGATGACCGTGTAGGGCGGGGTCGGTGCCCTCGTTCGTGGCTGCAGAGAGCTGAGACACCACAGAGGCACACACCTTGAATACTGTGCACTGTTGTGGTTACCCCATCTCAAAAAAGGTTGCTCAGAACTGGATGAGGTACAGAGAAAAGCAACAAATGCCGGGGGAGGGGGAGAGGGGGGTGGAACAGCTTCTACGTGAGGAGAGATGAACAAAGGATAAATGGACACAAGTCAGATCCCAGAAACAGCAACACACCGAAACCTGCAGGGGCACATTTGAACCTGCCTGGGCACTCAGTCATGGGTTTAAAAGTAGCCGTTCTTCTACAAAGGAATGTCACCAGCCATCTACAGAGAGACTCTGCAGAACTAGAATTCATCTACAAATCTGACACCGTTACCCTGGGCTTGAACAAAGACATTCACTGGTTAACGCACTACAAAGCCAATTTCCCCTGCTATTACATGCAAAAATATATGCAAATATATGCAAATAGCTTCTTTCACACTGATGGGCATGAATACAAAGATTAACCCTTAAGCTGCAGCGCCGGACCCAAACGTGGCCCGCGGGAGACAGTCAGCACCTCTCAGGCTCTGCCCGCAAGGCTAAGCATCCAGCGCTTCCCACAATGCCCCGGCGCTCCTGGCACCTCCTCCCTGGGGGCTAGAAACTCCGACACCCTGTACCCAGCTGCTCCAGCCAGCCCATCCGCTTGTATCTTTCAGTGCTCACCCCGCCATTGTGGAGCATGTTCCCAGTGGAGGCCATGTTCCAAGAATCCCACCCCCAAGCCATGTGCTGAGCCCCACGTAAATCCAAACCACATTGAGGGTCACAAACAAACAGGCCGCAGGCTGCATGTGGTCAGTGAGTAGCCCTGAAGGTGTCACAGGACTACTTGTTTTTAAAGTTACAGAGTAACACTGTGAGCACTCTACAAGTGGGACTACTCAGCGTGGACAAGAGATGACAAGGTGGGGAGGAATGTGGTAGGGGTCTGTAAAATCATGACTGGTGTTGAGACAATGAACAAGGAAATGTTATTTGCCCCTTCACATCACAGAACACCAGGGGTCACCAATGAAATTAACAGGCCAAGGGAAGCATTTCTTCCCACCACGCACAGACCACCTATGGAACTTGTTGCCAGGGCCATAAGCATAACTGGATTAAAAAGAGACCTAAGTAAGTTCCCGGAGGACAGGGCCCTCAAAGCCAAGCTGGGCAGAGATCCCATGTTCTGGGTGTCCTGAGCCGTTAGCTTCTGGCGGTTAGAAGGGATGACAGAGGTGGATCATTCAGTAACTGCCTTTTGAAACGCCTGGCATCAGTCATGGTCAGAGACAGGATCCTGGGTGAGATGGGCCATTAGTCCAATCCAGTACGGCCTCTCTATGTGCTTAAGCAGCGATAGGCTCTTTGGGAAAAGACAGAAACGTTGTAGAGCCGCATGGTTCCCCGTCCGTCACCAGCCACGTGCGGTGACTGGCTGCGGGAGAGAGGCAAAGGGGGAGACAGAAAGTGTCTTTCCCACCAGGTCACAGCTGATGCAGTTCCAGCAGAGCCTGGAGTGGGGTGCTGCATCGCGCCAAACAAGTGATGGATTTCAGGTAGAGGTATGGGCCCCCCCCCAGCAAACTCCATCAGCCCCATGAAGAAGGCAGTGCGCACTCCATGCCCTGCAGCCCTCTGGCACACCACAAGGAAGCCAGCATGGCGCACAAGCAGCCAGGCTAAAGATAGCGACACTGTTAATCATCAAATGTCAGTGGCACCCTTCCAAGAAAGGCCGAGGCATTATCAGGTGCTAAGTCAAGAGCTGTGCATCTCCAGCTGCCGTTCCACACTGGTGCCAGGAGAGTCGGACTCCTTAGCAACCCGCCTGCCGCATCTCTTGGCCAGGCAGGTCCATTCTAGGCAGTTACAGCACAACAACATTGCGCAGGGGGGTGAAAAATTCACCCCCCAGGAGTCAGCTGAACTAGGCTATAAAGTCCCTGTGTAGACAGTGCAAAGTCGACAGAAGAATTCTTCCATCCACCTAGCTACCACGTCTCAGTGCACATAAAATTATTCTGCACCTGGATGGAAAAGATTAGAGAGGACACTGCTAGGAGCCCCAGTGAAATCAGCATTCCTGCTCAGTGAGCCTGGCTCAAAGAGACATTTCTAAAGGAAGACGCAGGAATAATTCAGGCTCAGGTGACCGTGGACCACACAGGCCACCAGTGAGGGATCAAACCACCACTCCACCCAGGACAGGGACATTTCCGGGGTTTCTCACTGCCAATCAGCATCCACATGCCTGGGTTGTTCTCAACACCAGTGCAAGGAGCTGAGTCGTGTGCCTGCTGGTTGAACCGTGCACCAAACATTTCCACCAGGGGCTCTCGCTTGCAACACCCAAGATAACACGATTTCCCTTCTTTGCAGCCCCTCTGTCCACGCGATAGCACTAGACTGGCCTAGCTCACAGCACCGGGAGCAATTCCTTACGCCCGTCCAATGGAAGCGTTTTGATTGAACCAAGCTGTGATGGACATCAACAGAGCCTGGAGGTTCTAGATATGCCACAATAGCTGTCGCGTTTTCCGCCTGTCATGTAAAACTGAGGACGCGACCACTTGGAGGTGTTACATCCCTGGAGCAGCAGCGACCCGAGTTAATGTCCTGGCCAGAGACCAGTCCAGGTAAGTACATTCGTCTCTAAGTCAGGAACCCAGGACTTCTATGGCCCCGCACCTTGCCTCTGACATGGGCCAGTCAGGCTGCGTCTACACTGCAGCGCTATTTCGGGATACTGGAGTACCCTAAAATAGCTATCCCATGTCTTCAGAGCAAGCCTGTTATCTCAGGCGTGCTATTCCGACATCTCTGGGAACCTCATTCCATGAGCGTGAGGGACCTTTTGGAATAGCAGGTTCATTTGAAGTTTGCACTGTGTAGACTCAAAATAAGCTACGCAATGTTGCGTAGTTCAAATTGTGTATCTTATTTCAAGCTACGATGCAGTGTAGACGCACCCTCAGAGAAGGACAAGCAGGAAGCCCCAGGATGGAAGAGATTTCTTCCTCAGCTCCATCAGTTAGTTGTGAGTTCATGGCCTGGGGAACGAAGATTTATTTACATCCTGCTCCTGTGTAGCCCAATAGCAGGGACCATGGACTTTACTCAGATAATCAGGAGCTTAGATAACCCAGAGGGCAGAAGCCATTCACCTGTGGGGTGGCCTCACCCGTGGCCAGATCCTCCTGGGAACTCTGTTCTCCGAATCCCTTCCTTGTCCCCAGCATCAGACATGCCCAGTGCACCGTGTGTCTCCGGCTGGGACAAGGACGGGATCTGGACAGCGTGGAGGTTTGGATTTGGGATAAACCGGAATATTCCGTATACCCGGGAACTAGTCACCCTGCTTAAGTCAGCGTTCTCCAGAGCCTTTATATTCTAGGGAACGAGAGATTGTATCAGCATATCATGGAATGCCCATATCCGTGTCTAATTCTTGTCCTTTAAGTCCTATTAATAGGAATCAGATGGTGTCCTCCATCATGCCCCGCCCTCCCCCGATGGACTAGAGCGTGGCTAGTACTGCCTGTCCATGGCGAGAAGGGGTTTCCAACCGGCATGTGCAGAGTCCTATGGGACCTTTCACTGGAAGCTGGGCCTAAATGTCAGCCATCAATCACGTTCCTGCAAGGGGGCTCCCTCCAGGCTTAAGGGCAAACAGCTGACCCAGGCTCAGCACGTGGGCCTGATAGCCTAACACTGAATTCCAGCCTGTGCCCTACAGACAGGGCATCGCAGGCGATGCTCTCCCAACATGTCTCTGGCACCAGAGCCAAGCCCCAACATCAGGAGGGACCCGGGAACAAGTTCTCCTGAGTTTGCTGCTCTCCCCATGACAGCCTGTGCCAAATTCCCACACATGGGCAGCCCTCCTCCCTTCCCCCGGAGCAGAAACCAGCCTGGGATCTTTAGCTTCAGAATCAGTTAGCGATTGGATGGGGAAGCCAGGCTAGAGTCCGGCTGCTGGTCCCAGAGCCCTCTGGTTCTCCAAAGTGAACTGGAGCGACAGGGTCTGTCTACACCACAAAAGATGGGTGCTTAGCTCCAGGAGCTAAATCGGGTTAAACCAGCAGAGACTGCTCAGCAGTTCAGCTTTTACTCATTCAAGCCCAGAGGTGATAGTCAGCGGGGCGCCCTGGTGCGTGGCTCCGGCAAGAGCTGGCTGAGCTGCAGCAAAAGCCGGCAGGGAGCTATTTACAGAGCTGGCAGGGGCCCACGTTGCAATGGGGCAGCACCTGTAAGAAATGTTCAGTTACTTTCACTGCTGTTCAAACCTCTAGGGAGGCCCAGTTGCTCCGTCCTCACTGCTATTCTAAGCTGTGTTCTTAACCTGGATTAGCGAACACACTCTCCTCCCCCACCCCAAGTGTAGCTGTCCCCCAAAGCAGTATGGCTAAAGTCAGTAGATCTGACTTGGAAGATACAGAGGGGCTGCTGCTGACCTCTCATTGCTGTAAAGCAGGGATGGGGAACATAAGACCTGGGGGCTGGATGTGGCCCCCAGCTTACCTAGATCCAGCCCCTGAGATGCAGGCTCCCCACCCAATATTGGGGAGCCCCTGCTGGTGCTCCAGCCCCTCCCCCCTGCTATCACAAAATCTACTAACCTGCCTCCCTCCCCCCCCCGTGTGCGACGGGAACATGGGGAGGTGCTGGGGTCAGCTGGGGTCAGCGCCGGGTTGTTTTTGTTTATTTTGCTTCTCACTTGTGTGCAGCCCCCGACTGGTTTTTCTGTGGGTCAGCCACCCCCGACCCACAAATGGTTCCCCAGCCCTGCTGTAAAGTGCTGCCTGCTGGCAGGGCTGTCCTTACAAATCGGGCTGCCCTACGCAGCCCGAGCCCCTGCACCCCAAGGGAGTGGTGAAGGGAGGCTGGTGAAGGAGCAAGTGGGAGGCGCGGGGGCAAGGCAGCGGGCAGTGCAGTTCAAGCTGCAGGCCGGAGGGGAATCAGCTGGTGAACGGCCAGTAGGCACAGTCCACGGGACAGAGCCAGCCAGGGACTGGGGCTTGCTGCAGGAGATGGTGCCCCCCACATGCAGCACTGCAGCTGCTTAGGACACCACCAAATGTGGGGCAGTGGTGCCCCAAATGCCATGGTGCCCGACACCGCTGGGGATCCTGCGGGTGCCCAGGGCGGCCCTGCACACTGGATCGGAGAGGATTGACATCTTCACTGCCGAGACATTAGTGGGCACAAGTTGCCGTTCTCCTGCTTGCGAATCATTTAAGAACGGACGTGCCCCAAGTCGCTTATGGAAACAAATCCCCTTCCCATTCCGTGGTTCCCGTTGGGCTGCCCGCAATTCCTGCTTCGGGCTGCCCCCTTTTGTCAGAAACCGGGGACCCACTCGCCGGAATGTCAACATTTTATGCACATTATTTAAGGAGTCTGCGTATCTGCAAATAATCCGCCTGGAACCCTCAATTTCAGCTTGGCAGTTGCCAGAGGGGTTTCCCGCCGGGGAAAAGGGCTGGCCGGTGAGTCAAGCCCTCTCTTTACCTACAGCCAACACACGTTACCCTGTCACAACCCTGATCTGGGGAGGGGCTGTGCTCGAGGGGTGACAGGAGCAGGGCAGTCTCTATGGCCCATGCAGTAGTTAGCCTCTGATGAATCTGCTAATTAGTCCTGTGAGATGCATGACTCCTCCCCCATTCAGGGAAGCTAGTTCCCAGCCCCGCCCCGTCTGCCAGAGGCCCCGCCCCCATACACACCTCCTGATGGCAGAGGAGTCCGGAGACCCCCAATCACAGCCCAGGGAGCATTTGCAGAGGCGGGGGGAGCCTATCCCTGCCTCCATTACAAGCCACTGACAACACAGACCCCCAAACCCGTCTCAAACATCCATCCACAGGAGCAGCTCATGATCCCAGCCAACCTGGATCGTGGTCCAGCTGGTGGCCTAGACCAGCCCTTGAGAGTCACAGCACAGACCGCAACCCCTCGAACAAAAGCAGTCAACTCACGAGGACAGGCGGCCATTAACACACACACGCCCCTAGAAAGGGCCAGGGGGTCTTGCAGCTATTGCAGGAGAATGGGAAAATGCTGGGTGCTGTTCCTGGCTCTGGAAAGGGAGCATGCCCTAGTAATTAGAGCCGTGGGTTATGGATAGAAACTCGAAGCTCAGAGAACTGCCAGCTCAGCCCTGAAAGGCGGCGTGTCTAACTGGACCCCGTTCGGGCCTGTCATAGCAGAGACCCGGCGCCGTGTCCCGCCTCTGCTAGAAATGACCTTGTGCAACCTTGCCGGTGACTAATCTGCAAAACACAGGCTGGCTTCTCGCCTGCCTCCGAAGCAGGAGGGTTGGGGGTTCCCTGAGAAATCGCTCAGTAGAAGACGTGAGGCCAGGGTTCCTGGTGTCCTAGCTTCAGACCCGGGGCACCTTCTCCTGACAGGCCCATCTCGCGGGGCTGAGGAACATGGGACCAGCCCTTTGGATGTAGGGACTGTCCTGCCCAACCCTACTCAGGGTGTGCGTCTGGTCACTTAAGTCACGTGGTCTTGTTTCTGGGCCATGATTGGATGCTGAAAACTTTTGACCGAGGAAAGCTGCCAATGTGGCTTATGACAAGCCCACTTCTGCTTGCTTCATGCGGATTTGGCTGATTCTCCGGGCTCTTGTTTTGGGGCTTCCCCAGCTCTTTCAGCAGCTCCCTGGAGTCCTTGCGTCTCTGGGCTTCCCAAACGGCTGCTGCTTTATGGAACTTCCCGCCTGAGAGTTTGGGCTCCAAAAGAGAGGCTCTGGAGGGGACTGAGTGCCCAGGGCCAACGGGGAGAGGCCAACGCTCCAGGGCAGCCTGACTGACAGGAAACTGCAGGCCAATGAGGGAAAGGAGTCGGGGCACCCAGAGCAGGCGGGTCTCTCAGACTCCATGCTGCTTTTCTGCAGGCATCAGTCAGACTCACAGAGAGGAGACAAACTCAGGTGCCTGGGAGTCCCCTGGACACTGGGCTCATTCCGACCAATCCCGCCGAGGAGATAGGGCAAGGGGGTGTGGTTGGAGGGAGCTTGCTGGTAGAGTGGGCACGGGGGGGTGACTGTGTTTGCTTGCGTGAATGGAATGTTTTTAAAGCCCCCACCCCCCCAGTAGGGCTGGTTTGGGGCGTATTCGTTGGGAGTGGGCAGTGCCACCCTGAAAGGGAACTGGGTTGTCTGGCACCAGGCATCACTGAGCAAAAGTGGATGGGGCTCATTTGTCGCCGTTCACACCTTAGGATGTGGGTGAATCACAGAGGGGAAGGCAGAGGCCAGCTCTGTGTGGGGAGAAGCCAGCCCCTCGCAGGGGGACGGGTCCCCTCCTTCAGCAAACACTACCCCACACTCACGTCCATTAACGCACAGGGGAGCCGACTGTTTCCATGGCCCTCTGGGCTGAGCTCTGCTGCTGTTTGTAGGTTCGTATTCTCCTCAGCCCTGAGGATTTGGACACTACATGGGCCCTGGTGAAAATGGTCATGAGTCCAAAAGGTTCACAAGCTTTCCAGGGATGACTATTCCTCTCAAAGCCCTGTCCCGCCATGCGCACGGATTGCTACTCCTGTTTCATCCGGTCAGCAAGCGGAACTCCTGTCATCGGACTGAGGTGCCCGATCACACCACAGAAAGAGCAGTGGGCAAATGCTGAAGGAGAATGGTTCCCGAACAACCCGGAGGCTGAAAACCATTCATGCAAAGAACAAATCTACTCGGGGAAATCAGGCTGTAGTCGATGGCTCATTCCAAATAGGAAACAGAGGCTAACCTCGGAGAGAAAGCTACGGGCTTCTGCATTTACAGCACAAATAATCGTCAGCGTTCAAACTGCAGATTTACTGAGTTAGCAGCCGCTGGCCCTAGGCCAAAGCTCTGCAAAAAGCATTTAATTTAGTGGCAAATCTACCTTCCGCCTCATCTAGCCTGCACTTCTCTCCCGTGCTTGCAGGCAAACTGCCGAACGTTCCACGTGCAACGCAAGTCATCCCTGTCTGTCAGCCACATCCCAGCTGTCTGCCCCCCGGAAAATGATGTGGGGGCGTATTAATACGGAACTGTCACAGCAGCCAGCTGGGCCACCCGGGGTAATGGCCTATTGGCAGCTTTTCCGGGCATTTCAATTAGCCGGAACCTGTTGGCAGCCACAGCTCAGCAGGCTAATTACAACTTCTCAAGGAGGACACTCGCCAGGTGGCTTCTGAGGAGACGTCCTTGTGCTGGAGCTCCGTGGATTCCCACAAGGGACGCGGGTTTAGAACCAGGTAGTTTGTGCTCGTGACACCGGAATACCCAAGTGTTGCCCCGAGGAGGTGGCACTAACGAACCAACACCCCCACCCCGGTACAAGGTCGCTTGGGATCTTTAAAGACCCCATGATGCTCTCAGTAAGAGACATGCACATGCCTGTCTGAATCTCACACCTGAGCCATTCTCTTACACCGGAGCCCTAGGTAGATTCCAGCAGGAGTGACTTCATACCTCGATCCCTGTGCAGGGATTCAGCATTGACTTCATGCCCTCAACTGCTGTGCTGCATCACTGGGAGCAGGCAAACAGCTGCCCTGTTCTTCTCTAACGTCCTCTGCATTTTTCGTCCTGATTCCTAGGTCTACGGTTACATGGAAAGTGTCCCGGGATCCTTCAGGATGGAAGGCCCTACCAAAGCACATGGTAGGGTTATTGTTGCGTTAAACATTTCAGCAGCTCTGAGGCTGCAGCACAGGAAAGTATTTTGGACTTTTTAAAAAAAGGAAAAGCGGCGAGGAGTCCTGGGGCACCTTATAGACTAACTGAAGTGTTGGAGCATAAGCTGTCGTGGGCAAAGACCCACTTCGTTGACATGCATCTAAGGAAGTGGGTCTTTGCCCACGAAAGCTTATGCTCCAACACTTCGGTTAGTCTCTAAGGTGCCACAGGACTCCTTGCCGCTTTTGCAGATTCAGACTAACACGGCTACTCTGATACTTAAAAAAGGAACTCTATCTGCCGCTTACACGCCTCAATGTATCAAACCACGGAAGGGTTCGAACGGCTGCGAGAGGCGGGGGCTGTCAGCTTGGGACTTGAGCGCTGTACCGTAGAGGCCAGCTTCCTTCCTTGTTACTAGGGTTTCCCCTTACTGATCAGATGGGCAGGACGAAATGATCCAAGGGACCTTACAATATGGGCTCTGGGCGACCAAATCATAGGCACTTGGTGGCGATTTACAAAACCGGGAGCTCAGATAAAGCCACACAAGCAAAACAATTCAGGCTCCATCTGTAACTCACCCCTGTGGTCTCTACAGACACGATATGGCGCAAGTAGGGCCGAGTGACACTGGGGGCTGTCCGGGCCTGTCCAACCTCGCTCAGGCCCTTGCCCGGCGTTTAGTTTCTGTCCATGCTACAGACACTGCAAGTCCAAGGTCAGTGGGGCTGTAACTTTCTGAGGCCGCTCCACTAGGTCCAGGCCAGCCAGAGCAACTCTCTGATGCCTGAGCCAGCCTCCCACACCAGGATGGCGCTTTGTGTCCCCTCAGCCGTGACATTCAACCCACACCCGGCAATTCCCCCAGGGCAGGGCAGTTACACAGTCCATACGGGCTACGGGGTCACAGTGCCCGCAGCCTCCGCCCGCCTCTATCCCCAGCAAGCCTTCCCCTTTCCATCAGCCCGTCCCCAAAAAGGAAAAGGGTTCCGAGGAAAGCCTCCCGAACTTACCCAGTCTGCTGCAGCCTTCCCCACGCCCAGCAACCGCTTCAATATCCAAGCTTGCCCATCAGCTCCGCGGCGCTCTCTCAGCCAAGCCCATCATGGCACCTTGAGCGCCTTTGCCAGGAAGTCCAAGTTCACCAAAGCAAGCGCAGGAGGCTCTCTTCCATTTCTGAGGGAGCCTCCGCTGCACCTGCAGGGCCTCGCGAGAGTTTGTCAGAGGACTCAGCGGGCGGTATGGAAAGCCGGGCTCTTCCTATGCCAAAGTGATGCTGATGCAAGAGCCACTCTCGGCCACGCGCCGTTACTCGGCTCCCTCCCTACCTCGCGCTCGCAGTTCCAGCTGAGCAGCTTTCTTTCTCTCTTTCAGTTTTACTCCTCACCTCTTCCTGTGCTGTGCGTCTGGCTTGGTCTTCCTTCCTGTCAGTTTCAAAAGCTGCCAGACTACAGTACATGCAAGTACATGCCAGCATAGCAAACCTGTGGCCCACAACCAGACAACAGCCATGCGAGTCCTTTTCCAGCACTGAGAAACGCCCCCCCTCCCCCCGCGCCTCTTCTCCAGGAGCCAACCCGTGGTGATGGCCAGACCCAGATCCTCTCATGGTGGCCGTGTCTCCCTCAGAGATGTCCACCTGCGATCGGAGCAGTTTGAAAACCAGAGCAAATGTTCCCTCACTGCAGCCCCCGTCAGGGCCCGAAAGTGCTGAGATTTCAGAACTTAGGTTAAAATGGAGGGGAAATCTCTGGAAACAAAATGGAACCCAGTCCGCTCTGGTGATCGCACGTTGGCCCTGCCGTTGCTACCAACGCAAACCGGGATGGTATTTTTATCAGCAAATTAAACAATTCTGACTTGAAGACACGGAGACCAGAAAGGGGCAGGAACAAGCTGCAATCGTGTCCCTGGCTACAAGGAGCGTTACTCTAGCACTGTCCTTTTGGCATTGAACCGGTTGCTGAAATGCTCATCAACAAATACTGTCCCTGGCAAACCTAGCCTTCAGAGAGACCGTCACCATCTCCCTGGTCACAGGTCGCTCCCCCTTGTCTGGAGGAGCAGGGCTGCTGAGCAAGCTGCCGTCTCTTCTCTGCTCTTTCAGATACCTGGTTTCGATCAGCCTCTTGTAGCCCGGCCTGGTTTATTTTCTTTGCTTGACCAGCGCTGGGCAGGCTGGGCTAGTGAGGGGGCCGCACGAGCAGCCTCCTTCATATCAGGGGGCTGCAAGATTGTCCTAACCAAGACAGTCTCCCAGGCGAGGGCAGTTTTGCTCCCTGCGTTGGCCTGCCTAGAATGTGCGGGCTGTGCTGATTGAACCGTAGCAGCACTGTGATTGGACGCAGAGAGAGCACATGACTCACAGTCGGCCCTGGCTCTATGTGCATGTCACTTTAGTGACATCGGTAGGAAAAAAACGATGCAGAAGGAAACCAGCGGAATCTGGACACCCTGCTTGTGAGCAACGGAAAATAACACGTCTCAGGGGCCGCACCGAGAGCCCGATGGGCCACCCAGAAGTTGCCCACCACTGCTTTCGATGGAAGTGTCACATGCAGAGTCCAGGATACGTTTGCAGGGTTGGCACTTTGGAAAATCTTCTTACATGAAAATGGAGCAAAGCTGGTCAAATGTCCTAGGGAAATAATCCCCACGCGGCTGCACCGCACGGGTTTTCCATTAAACGCTCTGGATCAAGGTCACAAATGTTCATTTGAATGAATTCGGGGGCAGGGACGTGGCCGCGGCATTCCTTGTAGACAGGGTGATTTCTGCGAGGTGGGTAACGGCAGGCAGAGGATGCCATTTGCTACTAGATCTGCTGCTTTCCAGGTGCCCTCGTCAGGTCAGTTTGGTGCAGAGCAGAATCCTGCGAAGGTTGGGGCTGGAGAGCCAGGGATTGCCTTTTTTCAGGTCTGGTTGACAACTGCGCCGACTCAACCACATCGACCTAGTGGGCGGGTGACATCCGTGGGGGTTTCGTTCAGAGATAGGTCGACGCTCAGAGATAGGTCGGTGCAGGCTGCCAACAGACTTCACCAGGCCCTGGGCAAGGTTGCGGGGGAGCTGGCTCCAGGCCCCTGGAAGAGGCGGGGCTGGAGGTTGGCCTCCCCCAGCCCTTCAGCTTTGGCAGCGATTTAAAGGTCCCAGCGCTCCAGCCGCTGACGTAGACACCCAGGCCTTTAAATCACTGAGCCCCTGGAGCACCTGCCCCCTTTGCTCTCCCCACATCAGCAGGGCTGCTCTGTCGTATAGACCAGGCCAAAGAACGGTGCCAATCACCCCAGGGATGCACAGAAACTAACCGCCCACGTCAGGCTGATGCTGCTCCCCATGCCAGTCCCCTCCGGGCTGCCCTCCCCCGTGCTTGCCGGATCAGCTCAGTTTAACTCTCTGAAGCTCACTGCATTGCTGCCGCGTGCCCAGCCTGGCCAGGCAGATCTGGGGGCTGCTGACACTCAGCGTGGCCATTGGCACCGGCTGGGGATATTCAGCAGAAACTCGCTCCCAAAAGCCTGGGGGGTCTGTGTCTACTGGGTCCTTCTCCGTAAAAGACCAGGAAGGGACTTTGAGCCCCACACAAAATGTGGTTCTCCTCTGGCACTACCTTTGGCCCTTCGCTGATGCCTTTCATCAGAAGATTTCCAAGAGCATCACAACCAAACCCTAAGGAAGCCTCATGCGGCCCCGTGAAAGAAATACTCATTATTGCGCTGGTTCCTAGATGATCAGGTGGGACACAGAGTGATTAAGCAGTTTGCCTACGTTCATACATCAGACAAAGCGGTGGAAATGAAAACTTGAGCAGGAGATGGATGGAACTCTAAGCTCTCGGGTGTGGGATCGGCCAAACACCGGATCAGGAGAATCTAGCTGTGATGCCACATACTGGCTTTCTAGGGGGTTAAAGCTCAGCGAGTCTTACGTCCCCAAGAAGTTTCTTATGCTGCCCTGTTCCCAAAATGCTCAGATCTAAAGGAAACAGCTTCAAAAGCCTCCCTAGGCTGCAACTGGCAATGTCACCCACAGACAATAAACCCAGTTCAAGGACAGCGTTCCTAACATGGACACGGGGCTTCCCTCCCACTGGTGTTTAATGGGCATGTCACCCCCGGTGCGCCTCACACCTAGGTCCACTTTCACCCCGATGCAGCAGGAAGCCACAATGACACTTGAACGAGTTCCAGGGTGGCAGGATGGGCTCATGAGAACAGTCTGCTCTAACACAGCCAACGCAAGGTCCTGCCGCTCGCAGCAAGGAAGGCAGGTTGGAGCGACCGGTAACCAGGGAAGTCAGTGCTGCGAGCAGCACTCGGAGGGGTGGTCGACAGCCAGTTGGCTCGGGGGACGTTGTAAGAAGCAAGGTTTGGAAATATAAGCAGAGGACGTAACGCAGCATCCGCTCTTTGGCTAGGATTAATGGGGAAGTGGGGGCCTTGGGCTTGGCTGTGGCTCAGCAGGGGCCGCCCCAGGAAAGCTGTGTCTGGTTTGGGTGCTCGCGCATCAGGACGAATGGCGGGGTTGAGAAAAGAGCTACGCGTTAGCTGAGGTCCAGACATCGTGCGCCACAGGAAACGACTCGGCGCGGATGTGATCACCGTCGACAAGCACCTCAGGGGGAGGGAGGGGGGAGGATTCTGCTTGAAAGGCAGCAGAAAAAGGCACAGAACAAGATCCCGTGGCTGGATGCTGAAAGTAGACAAGCTGGTGTGGCTAGCGAGAAGCATAGCTAACGACGGGAACAGCTCACCTAGGGATGTGGTCGGAGGCGGCGCTCGGCAGAAGCAAGCTATGTAGCTGCCTGTGGCAGCAGATTTTGGGGCCTCCCCCAGTTCCTTCCTGGGCAGTGGGGCATGAGGCTGGTGGGGCTGCCCAGGGAGGGGCAGGGAAGGGTTTCTGCCCTCTCCCTGGGCCCCCAAAAGGAGCAGGAAGTGGCCTGCTGCCAACGTGCTCTTGCCCCCTCCCGACTTGGGTAAGACTGGGTCCGTGGGGCTTGGGACTCTTCTGGAGACGCCACCAGCACTGCCAGGACTTTCTCAAGCAGAGCGACCTGCCCGACTCCATGTCGACACCCGCCCCACACCATCCACTCCTTGCCCACCGCTTGGGGCGGGTGGGGAGGGACTCCCTAGCGACGGGGATGGGGAGGGACTCCATGGGGATGGGGATGGGGAGGGACTCCCTAGCGACGGGGATGGGGTTGGTTGGAAAGAGGCCAGGGGGGCCAGGTCCCTGCTGGGAACTTCTCAAGGGATGGGGCCACCCTAACGTGGCAGGTTGGCTTGAGCAGCCCCTGCTGGAGGCTGGGCCGTGCTGAGAGGCCCTGGCTCCAGGCAAGCGCGGGGCTTTATGCAGAAGCGGCTTTGACCTGCGCTCTTGGGAGATTGGACCAAATGATCAAAATGGCTCCTTGGGGGCTTTAAAAAACCTATAAACTCCCACGTGCCTCAGTTTCCTCATCCCTCCTTCCAAACGACCTGCCAGGAGGGGCGCCAGGCTGAGCTCGTTAGCGTTCATTAGGTGACTGGCGCTGTGCTGGCTGGGCATAGACATATTCATTGTTATTTTTCACCCCCAAAAATGGCTTCCTTGCCTTTGCTTTATGGCGCAGAGGACGTACCCAGGCAGCCTCCTGAGCTCCCCAGCCCCCAAACCAGAGCACACAGGATGCAGGAAGCCACAAGTTCTGGGGCACGAGGGCTCCGCGGCTCACTTGCTAGAAAAGGAGAGCGGCAGCGAGAGGCCAACCTCTGCCAGGCTCAAACGCACCAGCCCTCCTGCCACACTGAACACTGAGTTCCTAGCAGGGGCCCAGCTTCGCCCGGCCAGCTCCGAGTGACCTGCTGTAGCTCCCTGCAGAAAGGGGAGAGCAGTCATCCCCGGGCCATCGGGAGGTGGCAGAGACTGGATTCTTGGGGCCGGCATCCTCGCTGCTGCCAGCGCATTGCTTGTCAAACCCTGGGTCCCTGGCTTCTGCACAGCCGCCATCCCCACCACATCTCGCCGTAATGCTACGGCTCTGCTCGCTGCCCCCGGAGGCCCCCGAGACGCAAACACGCGTAGTTACAGGTTAGCCTGTAACTTTAAAAACGAGGCTCGGGGAACCACTTTCACCTGCCTGGGCACTCGATCCTGCATGTACAAGGAGCTGTTCTTCTACAGAGGAATTCCACTGACCCTGGGACGCGAGCCACTGACACACAGAAAAATCACTCAGGGCCGTAACCAGTGAGAAGCCAAAAACTCGCAAAAAACTAAAAACAAACCCCTCTCTGACATGGCCCCCGACAGAAGGAGAAACACACTCCCCTCGCACACCAGAGTCTTAGGGGGCACCCCCCACGGTGGGGCAGCTGCGGGGGAAGGGCTGGGACTCTTGCATAGACTCACCAATACTGAGGGAGGGGGAGAGCCCCAAGCCTCAGACGCTGGATCCAGGCAAGCCAAGGGCCGAATTGGCCCTGGGCCTTAGTCATCCCTGCCCTCGGCTCTAACCAGTTACACAGAACTGGGATCCGTCTGCAGAGCTGGCACCCTTACGCTGGGCCTAAACAAAGACATTCACTGCTCGGCGCATAACAAAGCCAATTTCTCCTGCCATTAACACTTGCATTTCCACATCAAAAGCCATGTATGGGACACCTCCAGCCCACTTAATTAGCCTCATTAACACAGGCCCTACAATTGACAGGTGTTTCTTCTGCTGTTTATATATATATATATACACACTCCCCCCTTGGTTTCTATTATTTGCACTCCAATTCATCTGAGGAAGTGGGTTTTGCCCACAAAAGCTCATGATCCTATATCTTTTGGTTAGTCTCTAAGGTGCCCCAGGCCTATGTGTTGTTTTTAAGGATCTATGCCCGCTATGCTGAACAGCCAAGAATAATAAGAGAAGGTGGAAAAAACCGTGAGTGCCAGAAAGCAAAGGGAACCGACAAGCACTGCGTCAACCCAACACCTGCAGGGTTAATGGTCTGAGGGCGGCTGAGCTAGACTAGCAGGTGGTGAGGAGGACAATTCTAGGGCATCAGAGAGACCACGCGTCCTACCAACTGGCTAGCTTTACGCAGAGCGCGAGCTACAGGACGCGCGACAAAGGGGCGAGTCATTGGAAAACATGGAAACCAGGAACGGGCTTTAGGTCTTGGGGACTAACGTGCAGAAGCGCGAGGCAGCGCCAGGGCTTGGACAAACTGCTCCCAGATTCTGTGCGGCACCTCTGAGGCGAGCCCATCCCCCAGCTCACCCCTCCCGGTCCCACCCCCAACACAGCCCATCCCCCGCAGGTTGGCAGCACAGAGCTCCTAGCCCAGCAGGACCTCTGGGTGCTACAGCAGCAACACTCAGTAAGTGTCCCCCGGGGGCTGCTTCAGCCGTTCGTGGCGCTGCAGGCGACAGAATCCGCCCTGTCATCTGGAAATCGGTTCCCTCCTCCCGCTCTGGAGGGGGCTTGGTTCAGTTGTGCCCACTTTGCGAACCAGGGCTGCTCAGGGTTAGCCCTGGTTAATCTCCGTCACCCCTCCCCCCCATCTAATGACCGGTGTGAGAGGGAAATCCAAGAAGTTTAGTTGTGGATTCACACTCACCGTCTAGGTCCCCAAGGCCACGGCTGGCGGATTCCACCTGCATCCCGACAGCCCAGCGCTGGGGCGGCCCCTTGCCGGTGAACAGAGTCTGCCCACAGCAGCCCAGGGAGGGAGCAGGGATGCAGCATGTCTGTTAATACAGGTATTTTCCACTTTGGGATTCACAGGGGGAGCGCCCCCACCCCTGCAGCACAGGGGCAGTGCCCCAAGGGGAGACGCCCAGGGCAGAACCCTGCGCTGCCGACTTCCCCGGACAACGCCACAGTCAGCCTGGTGGCCCTCCTCCTTCAGCGCATCTGAGGGCAGGTGGGAGGCAGCGTCTGACTGGTGCAGAGCCCTGAGAAAGGAGGAGAGTGGCTGTGAGTGGCCTGTGCCCTGGGTCTGCCAGCCTCTCTTCTGGGACTGACTGCAGCCTGCCTCCTGCAGTGCCCTCTGCTTCCAGCCGCCCAGCTTTCCACAAGCCCCCCGGTCTCATCCCACTGGACATCCCCTAATCCGGACTTTCCATCCAGGCCTAATCCTTCCTCATTGGCTGACTGGGCGTATGTGCAGCCAGGACACACCAGTGTCCTCCTGGTGTTTACACAGTCCCTTTAGCCCTCGTGGGGTGTTCTCCCTCGGCACTACAGCTTGCCACAGCAGCGTCAGGCGAGGAGACAACTGCCAGCGCCTGGCTTTGCCCCTGTAGTAAAGGCTGGGGGCCTGCAGTTTCCTTAATCTCCGGGAAGCTGTTTGCATCCTTGAGTCTCTTTCATCTTTGCTCTTCCGCAGGGGTGAAAAGGCCAGTTTCCAGGCTTAACAACGTAGGCTGAGGTCAGGGCTGAGCAGAAGCAAAGGAAACGTCGACAGCAGCATTAAAAATGGCCCAAAGGCCGATTAGGGCCCTTGGCATTTCAATAGGGTTCCAGACTAATTGCTCGTGAAGGCAGCGATGGCGTAGAAGGCGGCTGGATAACTGAGCTGGACGTGAGCACACGGGCGCATTAGGCTGCAACGAGTTTGTCAGGTCTGAGGGGAGAGGCGTTGGGAGGGACCAAGGGGTCCCTGCGTCAGAGCAGTGCCTGCGCGGGTGCGGAGCAGAACGGAGCCAGGCCTGCGGGCCAGAGGGGCTCCTCTGCTGCACAGTGCTGGGCCACTCCTGTCTGAAAATCAAGCCCCAGGCCTCTGACCCGGCCCCACGTGGAGTGACAGCTGCACGTGACGTGTGCAAGGTAGCACCGGCAGCCCCTCGGAGCCGGGACTGCACTCCACGGCTCTACGGCCTGGGTACCGCCTCCCTGAGCATCCCGCCCACGGCCTGTGCCTACCTAGCGCTTGTTTGCCTGTGGTGCCACCTACTGGGCAAAGGCAAAAAGCCGGGCCCTGGCCAGGACGTTGGACTCATGCCACAAAGATCAGCAGCTCCAGCTCCACAGGCCTGTGGGTCTAGCTCAGGGGAGACCTAGCGCAAAGCCCTGGCTGCCTCTAGCAATGAAAGATCCCACCACCGTCCAGGCCTCAGCCCAGCGTGGCTCCCTGCCTCCTGAGAGGTCCCTCGGCAGTTTCAGCTGGAGCCCATATGTTTCTAACTGCGGCACCACAAAGAACCGAGATAAGGGCACCCTGCCGGGCACAGAGGGAGGCAGCCGCCTGGCCTGCGTCAGCACGTTCTGGCAGGAAGAGTTGTCCGTGGCCTGACAGAAGGCAGACAGGCGACGTAATTGCCCCCCTTCATGTACGAGCTCCCCCAGCCTAGGCCGAGTATCCCAAGCGCTACACAAAAGCAACCGCTGTGCTGACTGGACGCACTTTGGATGGACGTGTGCACCAGCGTCCCCCCGTCCTTGTAACATAGCTACAGAGCTGGTGAGAATTCAACCCAGGTGTGGTAAGGACACTAGAAAAGCCTTCCCCGGTGCTCTAGCTCCTGCTGCAGAGACTCAGCGTGATACAACCACAGTTGCTGTGCTGGGGCCAGGTAGGAGGTAGCAGCCCTGGCTGGGTCTCTCCAGCTCCCTGCCAAGGCTCAGAAGTGCGGAGGCATGTGCCTGGCCCGGCGCGGGAGGACGTAGACGTTACACCGATGCAACGGTGCTGAGGTAAGCGGCAGCCCGGTCAGCATTCCTGGTGCGAGGGGTTTCCGGCTCACAGCCCCAGGGGTTCCCAGGTCACATGGCTGCCACTGCCTCTGTGGGTGCCCAGCCCGTGGCTTGAGTGAAAGCGGGGAATGACGGGGTTCCCAGAGGAACCATGAGCACGTCTGGGCCCTGAGCCTGGCTAGAGGGTTAGCGCCGTCTCCAGGGCAACCCTGGGTGCGCAAGCTAATCATGGCAGCAGCAGGTGAAGGGGGAGGTTCTCCAACAGCAAACAGCACTGAGGTAACTGCGC
>JANRFK010001605.1:34906207-34927765 GCA_030068395.1 Apalone spinifera | reverse complement strand
GCTGGGTTCGCACTGAGGTAACTGCGCACGCCCCCTAGGTTCTGTGCGTGGCCCCAAGACACATTTACCGTTGCCCACATGCAGAGTTGCCAGATTCCACAAGTTTCAATGGGTGCCAGTTTTCCCTCCCAGTATTACGGAAGTGACACCCGTAAAGCCAGGGCACGTGAAGTGAGGTGTGTGCTGATTACACGCCACACTGGGTGCTCCCTCTGCATCCAATCACCGTGCTGCTACAGTTCAGTCGGCACCCTCTGCAAACCCTGGGTACCTAAGTGCAGTCAGCAAAACCGCCCTATCCCGGGACCGTCCTGTTTGGGCAAACTTGCAGCTGAGACAGAGGCCACTCACTAGCCTCAGTTGCCCTGCGCTGCTTTAGTGAGTTGAAGGGGGAGCAAGAGTGGCCAGTCCAGAGGAGCCACGCCAAGGCCATGCATGAGTCACCACCACTCTGGCTACTCGGCCCCACGTCTCCTGGGATGTTTCTGGCAGCAGCCAAGCCCCTGCCTCAGGCAGCCTAGAGGACTTCTGACAGCCCATGAGCCACCGGGTACAGAGCACAGTCCCTGAGCTGCAGCTGGGCAGACCTGCTCGTGAATAGAACTTCCCAGTGCAGCAGGCACACACGAGCTCCTGGAAGCGATGAGGGTGGCAACGCAGCCTAGAGCGACAGGCAGCCCGCGTCCAGTAATATAACGTGCAGTGCACGGCAAAGGCAGCGTTGCAGCTGGGGGCTAGGTTCCGGGTCGGCCGCAAACCCGGTAACCTGCCATCGCTCCCAGCACCGCTTCGCTGAGCCACAGGACTGGCACAGCTCCCAATGCCAGGCCACTTGCCCCTCAGCTCCCTGCGACTGTGGCTCATTCTGGAATTTCAGGGAAGCTTCCTCCAGCAACCACGTTTGCTCAGCCCTCTCCCTTTGCCATCCACCCCCAAGGCATGCGCGCTTGCCGGCTCTGAAAACACCAGACCCACAGGCCTGGCCGGCTTAAGAATCTCAGTGGCATGTGTTAATGCAGAGAGCAGCTCACTCCCTCCCCCCAAGAAGCATGGGATGGAGGCGAGGGGATGTTTCAACACAAGCCTAAATCCTCGGCCACCCCGCCAAGAGCTGGTCAATGCTGCTAGTCTGACTCAGGCTCCTGGGCTGAGCAAAGCTGCAAACAGGTCACTGTGCAAAGGCGCTTCTCCCTTGGAGCAGCCTATGGATGACCCAGAGCAGCAGCAGGGTGCTAAGAACTGTAGGCCCTGATTCTACACCAGGGAGCAAGCAGGGACACAGAAGAAAAAGGGCTGGGTCTCTTTTCTGAGACACCTTCCCAACTGCTTTCTGTGAGCAACAAGTACCCCCCTCTCCCCCCGCGCACACACCCCTGCACTGAAAATAAAATCCCCTCTCCTCCCCCCCAGGCCACAGTACTCTTTCGGGCAGGGCTGTAAGGCGGGGGAGGCAGCACGACACAACAGGTTTAAATATCTTTATGAGTAGATCATCTTATTTACATCAATACAGAATCACTTTACAGCCAGTAGTATCAGGAGCCAGGTGCTTTATTTCAGAAATGTAAGGAGGGAGGTGCTATGTCAAACCCTGTTTAACTGGTCCGTTTCTGGGGCGGGGGAGGGGAAAGGGGCCTGCTGGCAATTGTAAGTATTCAACTAAAAGGCAGGTTGCAGTAACCATGGAAATACTCTTCACTGGTGCTTAATTCCAGCTGGCGCGTGTAAACTAATCCATTTGCATTCTTAGCCCTCTACAGATTGAAACACTGATTCCTAGAGGCTGATCAGTACATGTGCTTGTAACATCACCCACAGAAGAAAGCCCTTTCTCTGGAGACTAGCAGGGCTGGGCTGTAATGTAACTGACAGCCCAGGTGCATTTCCTAAGAGCGCCTTGGGCACTGGGTTAAAATGGCAACGTTCTGCCTTGTTTTGCTACCGAGTTAACCTTGGCGAGGAAGGGAAGAGTTGATGCAAAGTGCTGATTCTAACCACTGTAGGCTGTAGGAGAGGCTAATAGGACAAGGAAAGCCACACCCACCCTCACACCTTGTGGGGGACTATGGGCAATTATGCGCCTTCCCTGTAATTCACTCTCAACAGACGGGAGATCCCTCTTTGAGTCTATCACAGGAGTCTAGAACCAGGGCCTCTTCCCAGCTGGTGGGGTCATTCTGCAGACAGGACTGTGGCCTTTGACAAACCAAGCCTTCCAGGAAAGGATGCACCAAGCAGATCTCGTACTGAAGAAGGATGACCGAGCGGATGGACTTGTCGAGGGGAGTGCGAAGTCACCTCGCTGAAAGCTCCGTCAAGCAAACTGCTTCGTTTGCCACTGGAAACAACATTTTCATTTTACCATTAAAGCATCCACATTTGGCTCTGAATTATAACACAAGGAGGATCTGAATGAGCTCCCGGCATGCGGAATCCTAGACTCTGTACAGATGCCTGGGTGACATTTCCTAAGGTGGCTAGTTCCTCATGATCTGGTGATTGTTGGTGCCTCTTGTAGTTCGTGGCGTTGCCGGCGGGCAGTGAGTGTGCTGCTAAGGGACATCCTTTCACTTCCAAGGCCCACGGCCAGACGACAGAACGACTCCCCCCGGCTGCAAGAACGATCTACTGCTGCTTCTCACTGTCTAGTTGCCAGTAGAGCGTTTCCCTGGAGTTAAAGATGGGGAGAATATTTAGCACGTAATGAACTGCTCCTGTCCAAGCCTAAGAATGTCACACTGTCAGTGGGTGCTGGCACATGCCTCGGTAACAGAAGTTCCCCTGCTAGCTGCGAGCACATTTCCTTGGGGCCTGGCAGAAGGAATCTTAGCTCAGTAAGAAAAGGGAAACTCTGGGCCTAGTGCCCAAGTATCCCGACCACGTGCCCTGCTCCATCACTTTCACAAACCCGGCCTTTAACGTGTGCGCTCTACTCAGAGCTGAGCAAACATGGCATTGGGGTCCCATGATTATGGCACAGCGTGGATTTCTAGAGCCAATCTGTTCAGTTCAGAAGTAAAGACATTCCCCTGGCACCGACTGCCAGCCCTGCAAACTCAGCCTGGGGCGGAGACTCAAAGTAGGCCCCATCCTTGTGCTGCCCACCAGCATTCACGGTTCTACATGCCCAATTGGGCCCCCCACCCCTGTGACTTCTGTGCAATCCTCTTGCCTTCAACGGGCTTGCCCAGGGGGTCACCAAAACACGTGGCAAGCTACAGTCTCTTCTTTCCTGAGCAGCTCCAGCAGCAGAGGGCGCGTGCCGGTAGCAGGAGGAAAAGCACTCAGCCTGTTTCTCCGCATACACCCAGGGAGCAGCTGTGGGGCCATTTTCACATTTCAGAGTAGAGCCATACGTTAAAGAGCTCCGTGCTGCAAATCTATTTAGTTCGGGTTCTGCTACAGCTTCCAGATAAACTGACACGGTTTTCATAGGGAGGGCTGGCTGGAAGGCCTGAGGCTAAGCGTAAGCCACGCAATTTCTTTGCTTCCTCTCCAATCTACCTCCCAAGGAATGCCATGTTCTGCTTGGCGTGAGGAAAGAACAATCAGCAAAGTACAAGAGGGTTCCTACCTCTGATGGGATATCAGGAGCTAAACATTTTCTTAAGTTTGGTAAGGAATCCCTCCTTGTTCTCCCCCGCCTCAGCCTCAGGCCTGTCCTCGCCTGCTTCAGAGCTATCCGGGGCCCTGCCACCTGGACACAAACAGCACAGCTGCTATCAGAGTACACTTCCACCTCTGCCCAGGCCCACAACTCCAGGAACAGCATGCTGAAGCCTGGTTCCGATTAGGAGACTGCTGGAGATGGTAAATGTGGGGCATGAGGAGTGTCGCACGGCATGCCTGGCTTTCACCAGTGCTCACGTGTGCAGATCCTGCATAAACATCCCCGCACGGATTTGCTCCAGCACACAAGCCACTTCTGTTGCTCATTTGCCTCACCCGGGGGTGGCTTGAAAGAACATAAGACCGGGCATTACAAATTTGCAAGTGTGATCAAGGTGGAAAGTCTGGGCTCCAGCGGGGGAAGACAAGTGCATTAACAGAGTACCACGTGCCCCCTCCCCAACCCACTGACATTCAAACAATCTGGATTGAAGAAGAGTTTATTATGCGCCAATCAGGTTTCAAATGTGAACAGATATTAGTAGATAACAGGCACAAAATCAGTAGCTAGTTCAACTTCTAGTAGCAGCCACAAGCAACATGCTGTGAGCACCAGGGTGTAGCATGAACGTTGCTCTGAGACAGCAGGCAAGCCACATGCACCGCAGACTAGCAGAGCTCTGATCAGCTTCTCCACACCACTAGCACCGCCTCCTGTGCAAATTCTCTTTACACTGCTCTTCCTAGACGTGTGCACGTCAACTGCCTGCGTACAAGTTACAGATTGATGCAATTACTCAAGGATACAGAGGCTCGCGCTGCATTTCAAACGGAGCTGAAGGCAAGTGTCTGTGCTGCGTTCAGGTGTCTAACTGAGCTGGGTTTGAAACGCCCCCACTCGCTGGGGAAGGATACTCTTGCAAAGCACCTTTGCCTCTGGTGTGTACCCCACTTTTTTCCCCGCTTTCGCCAGCTTGGGCCCCCCCTTCAGAAGCACGAGGCAAAACCCTATCAGTTTTCATGCATACACCTTCGGCACCCCCCATTTTGGTGTAGATCTTTGTAACAAGATCCGCCCTCTTCTTTCTCAAACTGCTTGAGGAGCGGCAAGCAATTAGCAATGTTACACAAAAAGCACCCTCACAAGCACTGAAAGCAACAGCTCCCCCCTCAAGCTCTCCTTCCAGCACCTCAGCAAGTCAGGCAGATGTTGCTGCTCCAGTGTCATGTCACATTTCCAAGGTTTTCCCACAAAGAGAGCTAGAGACTTTTAAACAAAACTGGACTATTTGTGGTCTGGTAGCACACTATAGATTAACAAAACCTGTAGATGGGATCATGAACTTTCTTCAGATGCTGTGTCCACAAAAGCTCATGATCCCATCGACGTGTTTTGTTGGTCTATAAAGTGCTACCAGACCATTTGTTGTTTTTCTCTGTAACAGACTAACTTGGCTACCCCCTGAAGCTCCTGAACTGTTTGTGTTACCGTTCTGCTTGGAGCCCCATCCACGGGCCTACGCCCCACTGCCCCCGGCACTGCAGACCAGAACAAAAGGACATGCCTGCCTTAGAGACTGTTCTGTCTGCCAACTGGTCCCACCTGGTGCCCCGCCAAGGAGCCACCTCACAGCTGGGGAGATGCGGAGCACCCCATGGCAAGCCTACGGAAGCACTGGCCATTCGTAAGCAATCCCATGCAGTGTGCTCACCCACAGCCCAGATGGAGGACAAGGCCTCCCTCCCTCTCCAGGGCTGCACCCTCACTCAGGGGATGTCTCCACTACCACGTTTTGTCAGCAAAACTTATGTGAGTAGCCCTGTCGCACCTGAGAGGCTAACAATGCACACGGTATCACAAGCTTTTGTGGGCCACACCCACTTCAGATGAGCATGACACCCAAAAGTCGACAAAACAAAACTCGCCAGAGGGCGTTTACACTTGCTCCATCATCGGCTCACATCCACACGGGGGACACCACCATGGACTGCGAGAGCAGCACATGGCAGGTACATTGTGCAGGGCCGTGGGAAGGTGGAGTGATCCATGGGCATACTGGGATTCCCTCAGTCTCCCACAGCCTCCTCAGCTCTTGGGAGAGGCATCAGGAGCAGCTCTGAGCTGTCCATGCTGAGGAATGTCAAAGCAGCACAGCAAACTGTTCCCCTCCCCCTGCAGCAGCAGTCTGCCGGCCGCTGGGTTCCTAGCAGGGCAGAACAGAAGTGCTCCCGTGATTTGCTCTTTCTTTGTTCCCCAAAGGGAGCAGCTCACTCAGCTGTCAAGACACTTCCTGAAGCTTTAAAAGGGGAGGGGCGCAGGCCTGCAGGGCAGCAGAGATCAAAATACTGAACAGAGCCATCGGGGCAGGCATTGTGGGATACTGGCGGAAGCCAGTTCTTTCAACAAAACAGAGTCCAGGCTGGCTCTCTGTCGACAATAGAGAGAGGGGAAAAGACAAACTTCTCTGTAGGGGTAGCAGTTTTGTGTTTTGGAACCTGGGTGTTTTTCCTGACAAAAGTCGCATTGCAGTATGCACGCTACTTGTAGTGCTGACCAAGCTTTAGCGTGGGTGCTGGTTTTAGGCAGCTCACGCATTGTTTAGGAAGTAGAAATGCAAGTTTTCAAGATTCAGTTTGTGAATGCAAAGCCCCATGACAGGGTAATGAACTCCCACCCTCAGGAGACCGTACTGAAGCCGCTAGCTTTGGGATCCATTGCATGAAATTATGTGTGTATTATCTGGGCTGTAATTGTATGTAACCTCGGGGCAGAGGGGGTATTCAAGTTCCACAGCACCCCAGCTTGGTAAAAATCCCTCCCCCTTACACCTGAAGACTTCTTTACATGGGAAAGATGTATCAGTATAAGCTCAAGTGTGAATTTAAACAGATAGCTACTCTAGTATTACTGTCTGTGTGGGCACACTTACTGTGGGGTACATGGCTTTTTTTCCAGTTTATCTTAAACCCCTTCCAAAATGACATAAGACCGCCACAAAGGTGCTCTTATTCAAGCGTGCCCACAATCCCAATATACCTAGTTTAACTCTACTACTAAAATTGTATCAGTATAACTGGTGAAACGTTCCCACTTAGACAAGCCTGAGAACGCTTCCACCCCAGTTCTCTGGCCCTTTGAGAACAGCCTCCAGCCAAAACAAAGGAGACCAGTCCAGCCATTTCTATAAAAAACAAGCAGAAAAAAAACTAATGAAAAATGCTTTTCAGGCCTTCTTTATCTGTCATAAAGAGGCCAACAAAGAAAGAGCCTCTTTCTCTGCCGTCCAGTCGACTCCAGAATACAGAGTCAGACTGATGCAATGGCAGTAAAACAGACCCGTGGTGGAATTCCTCTCAGATTGGTTGTATTCAACAGTATCCACTTCCTGTAAGTACGAACACCCTATAAACACTGCTAGGAAGGCTAGGCTACAAGGTGGACAAAAATCATGATAAAAAAGGAATACATTTTCTGATTTAAATTCAGATGATGTTGCCAGTTCTACACTTCCATGTAATTGTAGTCTTAAATTGCTAAAGTGGGTATTCTGTACTCCCTTAGTTTTCTTAATAGTAGCATTTCAGATTTTGGGTTTTTTTCTTTCCTTTGAAGTAGTCTCACTTCAAATGCTCATCCATGCTGGAAAAAGTAAGCCAACGGCCTTGTTACACGCTTACTGTGAGAACACTACAAACAAAATGGATAAACCAACAATACGTGCTCTCTTCCAATATACTGAACTTCCTCAGGTCAAGTGAAACACTTCAGCAGCTTATCTCCATCAGGGTTTGGTGCAAAGTCATACAACTGCACTCTTAGGTTACTTAGGCGCTTTTGACAGTCTCACCCTTCCATACCTAATTGTAGGCTCCTATTTTTGAAAAGTGTGGTCTGTGAGATTACAAAATTGTCAACTTCTTTAATGCACAGGTTGGACCTCTACAGTCCAGACTTCCACAGTCTGGCATCCCCTGGCTGGAGCGTTCATGGGGAAAAGCTGGGCCCCACATCCGGCAACTCCTCCTCTGCCCTCCCAGAGTCCTGGTGTGACGCAAACAGCTCATTTACGGCGCTCAAGCTCAGAAGGAGGAACGGGCAGGGTGACGCTGGGGGAAGAGGCAGAGCAGCTGGGGAGCTCAGTGGCTGGAGGGCAGAAGTGCAGGGAGCACAGCCCAGCAGCTACGAGGTTAGGTGCAGTCCCACAGGACTCCAGTCACCCTGCCGCTTCCCCGAGCACTAGGGATGTGAAAGTGGAAATGTGTGTATGGTTAACCGTCACAGTTACACGCAGGCTCCCCGTGAGCCGCCCCCTCCCCCGCATGTGTTTTCAGTGGTTACACTTTTACCTAAATATGTGTATTTTAACATCCCTACCGAACAACCCCCACCCCCGAGTCCCTGCTCAGTTCATGCTGGCCCCTCTGCTGCCATCCGAGCAGAGCCCTGCAGCCGGCAACAGCAGAGAAGCCAACACTGAACTCCCCTACTGTGGCAAATGCCCTGGTTTGGGACCAGTCCAGTCCTGAGGATGCTGGGCCAGGGAGGTCCAACCTGTATTGAAAGTCTGAACAGCTTTAGTTTGCTATTAACACTGAAGCAATTTTGATTTGAAGCAACAGATTTTATGCCACTAGAAATGTTTGCAATAGACAGCCATGCTCATGCATAAATTTATTTCAGCACATTGGAGTTCCAGTGAAGTAAAGACAGCAATCCATGTGAATAAAGCTGTTGGCGGATGAAGGCTCACTTCTCAATGTTGTGCACCCACAGCAGTTGTTAAAATTCAAGTAAGTACCCTACCCATTACTGCATTTTTAAACAGACGTTATAATTGATCCCTTACACCTTTTCATCCAAAGCGGAAATAACACAAATGTACAGGTTAGTTTAACAAAGGCTCAATTGGATTTAAATCAATGTGCTTGTTTTTAAATTGCTCTGCTCGACAGGGAGGCTGGCAGTCTCTGTGCACACCACAGTCTCGTGTTGAGAATTTCGATATGTACTAAATTAAAAGGCTGAGCTTTACAACAAAGTTTCCTCTAACTTTGAGTTTTAAAGTGACTCAAACCAGAACTACTGGGGTAGTGCAAAGGAAGCACAGCACCAAGACTACTGGAGGAGACTTGTCCTACATGGACACTCTAGGCCCAATCTTCTTAAAGGCACTGACAAAATTCCTTTGGATTCAATGGAAGTAGGATTGGCCCCCCAGCACCACTCAAAAAGGAATTTCAGATCCACCAGGAGCATGCACCATGGGTCTGACAGAGGTAAACGTTACAACAGAAACGAAGGCTCAGTGAAATACAGCTGGATTATAGGAGAGCCTGAATATAATGGCACTTTCTACTCATGCCATCAGCAAACACTAGGGACAGAGGGAAAGGCTAATGATTTCCAGCAAGAGGCTAGCCATTTACTGTATTAAACTCTATTAACACCACACTAACAGCGCCACTTTTAAGACAGACAAAATAGCGAGCAGCCTCAGACAAGGTGAAAAAGGCTTACACATAACACAGCCTGCTTCAAAGCCACTTTAGGCCTGGTCCCTCCCCTGTAACCTACAGAAAGCATTCCCACAGCCAGTCACCGCAAAGCAGCACCATACACGATACTCAGCTTACCAGCAGATGTATTTGTGACTCCATTCACTGTCCCTTCCACATCCGTCTCATCCTCAGCATAGCTCAACATTAAGGCTCGCTGGCGATCTGTCAGCCTCCTGCAGGTCAGAGCACAGTGTTGCTATCTCAGTCAGTATTCACGTTAGGGATGGACGCCTTTGCAATCTAAACTCAGCTTCCTACCACGCAGCACACAGGAGAGGTGCTCCTGATAACGAAAAGCTAATAGAACTCTCTGAGATGCCTCCAGAATCTCAGTAACCTCTTAACATGAGCATCCGAGAAAGGAATAAGCCTTGTAATGGAAACCTAGGGGACCAGGGACAATTCTGGCCACTGCATCTCATATGACTGCAAAAGAGTAAGTCAAACATTTGAAAGGGTAGCAACTGAAAAGACTCAAACTAGGAGCTACAGAATGTTAGCAGAGGAGCACTGAAAAACAGAGTTCCCAGCTGAGTGCACAGGACAAACACAGCGGCTTCCAGGTTTGACAGTTTACTTTGCAACAAGCCTATGACTGGCTCAGAGGATCAGAACAGGTTTAAAAGCCCAAGAGGGTCAACTCATCCTTCGGAGGCCATGATCCTCAGACTTCAGTGGCTCAGGAGCTAAATTTGTTATCAACATTACCCAAAAGAGCCAGTCGTGTGAATTCACGGGTCCATTTACTACAGGCTCATATTGAAACAGTAGGACAGGAACGGTTTATATTATTCCCACAGCAAATAAGTTAATAGCTTAGTACAAATTGATCATTTAATTGGTTCATAAACCAGTGAAAGCATCCAGACTGGTTAATAACTTTGACTGGACAGTAATTAAATCACAGTGTGTTAATATCACATGCTGCGCAGAGCTGCCGGAGACACAGTGAAAGAGCCACTTGCAGCTCCTGAGCGCAGGCCGAGTGTGATAACTAGGCCAGCGTTTGCTGAGTACCCGGCCTCAAGAACAGTCACGTAACTGCAGATTCATTTTTACTTGCCACAATTAAGTTTCATGATGTTTCTGTAATTAAGTCTCTAATCTTTATGGCTAAAAGAACCATCCAAATGTGATGGGAATGTAAACTAATGCACTGGTCTGTGAATCTGCTGGAAGCCTGAAACAATTCCAAGAGGCGTCAGCTGTGTTTTCCTGTCAATGGGAGTGTTAATAGTAAGTCAAAGGAGAACTCACAGTACAAACATTAACTTCAGTTACTGATTATTCTAGAAAAATCCAGCAAACGCAGCCACCCCAGTCAGGCTCGAGCACACCCCCTCCCCAGCCTATGGCTGGTCCTACAGGGCTGGAGCAGTCCCCTTCTCCAGTAGGTGGCAGCCCACCACCAGTTAACCCTAATCAGTAATCCTTACAGGTTAAAGGTGAGGCTTATGAGTTAATCATTAACATCCCTACATACTTTGCCACACAGAACACTGCCTCCAAAATATTTGGAGTAGCAAAGTATTTTTGGTTGAGACATTCATATTCCTTCAACATAACCAGGACATTAAAGATCTCACAGCACGGTAATTTAATCTATACACTAAATCAGTGCAGTTTTCTGGTTAAAAAGGAAAGCCTGTGGTTCAATGAAAGATACAGTAAAACAGAAGTTGGTTTATTCACTATTTTACCTAGGGTTCAAAGCATACGTAAATAAAGTAGTGAAGATCTTTCACATCAATATCTCCTGAGAACAAATTCCGCACAGCAAGTTTACAGATTTCTACAAGAGAAATTCTTGTAGACTTTTCAATTCTTAGTAGACTTTCTACTTACTTTGGAATCCTGATCTTTATATGAATGTAGTGGTCTCCATAACCATAACTGTTAACCCGGGAAATGCCTTTCCCACTCATTCGTATCCTCTGGTCTGCTTGAATACCAGGCGGTATCTGTGAATACAGAAACCTGTGTTTATAATGCTCTGCAATACCAAAGGGCCAGCATGGAACCCTACTTACATCAGAGACGTCACACCTTTATCACGGATTGGTCACAGCATAAACAGCATATTTCACATATGTGTTTATGCCATAAGCAACCTTCACTTCTACACTGCTGCTGGCAGTGGCGTTGCCTTCAAAGCTGGGCACGCAACCTCCAACTGCTGCTCTCCAGCCGTCAAGCTCTGCAGGCAGTGCAGAAGTAAGGGTGGCAATACCACTCCCCCCACAATAAGCCCACGAACCACTTTTGGCGCTGGACTCCCAGTTTGAGAAATGCTGTGCACGCTGTATATTTGACCCTACAGTATAGGGTAAAAGTACATAAAAGACCAGATTTCATGGTCTGTGATGAGGATTTCATGGCCATGAATTTGGTAGGGCCCTACCAATAAATTAATCAAGTTATTCCCCCTACAGGCTGTGACATAAGAGAGGAGGAATTTATTGAAAAAGCATTCCACACTGAGAAGTAACGCAAAGAGCCTATTGAGGACAGATCTACACTGGAGCGCTTCGGTGGTACAGGTACAGTTCTATCACTACAGAATAACAGAACACTAGAACTGGAAGTGCCCTCAAAAGGTCATCAAACCCAGTCCCCAGCACTGAACAGGACCAAGCACCATCTAGAATCTAGGTCATCCCTGATAGATGTCTGTCTAAGCTGCTCTTCAATATCTCCAGGGATGGAGATTCCTCAGCCTCCCCAGGCAACTTATTCCCGTGTTTCAGGGAACATCACCTCCCTGAAGGAAGTGCTACGCACATACAAACTAAGAGCAAGAGTGCCTGTAAGCCGGTGGGATGACACAGCAGAAACAGGCAGGAAAGAATCAGACATACACAAACCCTGGTTGGCAACATTAGCCCAAAGGAGTGTCAAGGACTTTGCCAACACCTGCCCAATGATCTGTCTCTTCAGCAGCCCTCATAGCCCTTTGAATTCTTATACAGATGCAAAGGGAAAGGAAGTGGGAATTATCCTTTGCATGCAGGGGCCGAGCAGAACCCCTGCAATAAAGCCGTCAGGACTCAAGAGGCCAAGACCAGAATGGCCTGGTCTTGGTATCTGTAACCACAGGAAGCTTGCCCTATATTTTTTCACTCTTCCTGAAAACAAAGAATGGCCTCTTACTGTCCCAAGCTAAGTTACCTCCTAGCTCCTCCAAGCACTATTACCACGTACCATGATATTGATGGTCTCATACAGACCCTGAGTTCTGGCTGTACCTCCAAGCACTGCCTGTGCTATCGAGATAAAGAGGTCTGAGTGTATATCTGCTCCATCTCGTCTGAACACAGGACTTTTCTGAACCTAAAGGCAAACAGTTCAAGAGTAATGAGCATGGGTCATGTCTGTACAGTACATGCATCATTCCCAGATAAAAGACTAGATTAAGTTGCTATAAGCTAATATCACTAATTTTAGGAAAAGTCTTTCCTCGCATCCCCTAAAAATTACATAGCAAATTAAATTAAATTTACTTAGAAACTAACCACAGACATTAAATATTAATATAGGCTGAACCTTTCTTGTTGGCACACTCTGATCCGGAAACAACCGTTATCCAGAATAATTTCAGTTAGCTGGATGTCCACTTATGGGTGTAGCCAACTTTTCCGTGGCCCCATAAAGTTTGTTTACAGACACTAATTCTGGCTCTCAGTGTCGTGTGCTGTTATTTAGCTCTAATTTACCCCTAAATGTCCTCTTAAACCAGTAAGGCGTGGAAGTGTTGGTAATGCTGCCAGACAATATTGACTTTGCGTGGTATGGAAAATTCTCTGGTTCGGCACTGGTCAGGTCCCAAGGGTGCCAGACTAGAAAGGTTCAATCTGTAGCTGGAGCAGGCCTCTCTTCTGAAGAGCGATACTAAAGATGGCATTAAGAGGTTTCATGTTTCCTGTTGCAAAGAATTCCCCCCAATTTTTCAATTTACATGAAAAAAAAATTAACTGCTAAGGCTGGATACTCAGCCTCAGATCTGAGTGCACCACTGTGCTCTTCTTTGCTGGTCAGCCATCACCAGTAAAGATTCTTTGGAGGGTAGAAAATGAGATTGTCTTAGCCAGTCCATAGGACAATGGAATGTCAGAGGGGAAGAAAGTACCCTCAGCATTTCATAGTACAGTAAAACGCCAACTGTCCGGCATCCAATGGTCCGGCACTCCTGATAGTCCGGCACCAACTGGAACCTGGAAGTGCTCCGACCAGCCGGACAATTGGAGCTGCTCTGCCCCCGGCTTCCTCAAGTCTGCCACTGGTCAGTTTCAGCAGCGGCTGACTTGGGGAAGCCGGGGGCAGAGCAGCTGGGGTGCTGCCGGGTTGGTCCCGCAGCGCCGCCCTCTCCCACGCTGCGCAGTTCCCCACCAACCTCCCCTCCCACCCCCGACCCCTCATAGCCCCCCTTCTGGTACTCCGGCATATCTGATAATCCGGCACTCCCTGGGTCCTAAAGGTGCCGGATTATCAGAAGTTTACTGTACCTCTCTGGCAGTTCTGATGACTGCATTTTACAGGCTCTGGAGAGGTGATAAATCCTTGAGGGAATTTATGCAAAAATGGGGGAAGAGATCAGTGTTGAAGAGCCCCTCAAATAGAAGAATAAAACCTTTTACATACGAGGGTCTATAATTTTATTCTCGACACAGACACGATTCAGATGATATACCTAGGTAGAGGACTTGTGTCCGCAAAGAGCACTTAAACAGCAGAGGACTGATTTTTTAAAGAGGACATTTTAGCTTTCCAATTCAGCACCTCAGAAATGCATTCCTGCAGCGTCTTCAGGGATTCAGAACACCCGTGCCCACGCCAGCTACTACTGTGTTAGTACATTACTTCCAGGAATTCCAGTTACCAGAGATAGTCAGTTCCCATGGAGCCTGTAAGTTATGCACTGTGTCCTAGGACTGACCTCCCTATCTGTAGCAGGGCATTTCTCTTGTCCTAAATAATATTTCCCCACTTGCTATGAGGCAGGCTTTTCACAAGCTCAGAAAACTGGAAGGGCAGCACCACTTCAGCCTGGCAAGATGTCCTTCCAGCTCGGTCCCGTGTTTCCACTGACAGGAGATAGGTTACCAGCATACGCCCCTCCCTGACAGAAGATGGCCCAGAGTAAGTGGTGTGGTGTCAGTCGGCATACATACCCTGAACGTAATGAAAATTTCTCTCTTTCCTACGGGCATGCGAACAGTCTGTCCATCCTCCACACCTGCAATCACAATGAGATGAACGTTACATTGTCTGTCTGATAGCATGCCAAAGCACCTGCAGCCTTCCAGTCTAACCCAATGCCTGGACAACTACAACTGGCTCAGCCGGATGTCAAGCAGTACTTCCACCATCCAGGAAGAAACACCCACCTGCACCCGCACATTGCAATCCTGCCGTGCCCCTCCCCATTAACATCCGCGTCCTCGTGCTGGGATCCCCTGCCTGGGGTAAGCAAAAGTGAAACCCACCGGTCCCACCCCACTGGCTGCAGAAGCATGTCAGCTTGGACAACTCCCTGACCAGCGTGATCTGCATCGTGGCAGAGGCCGGTTTTCCAGGCCAAGCAGTGCCCTCTGCAGCTGGGACTATATGGGCGCTGCAGGCCTGATCCTACTGGGAGCCAGGTGTGTGGTGCGTCCCTGCACACCACCCACCTGTTCCGCCCCCAGCAGCCGCATGGGCCTGATTACATAGCTTTTTCAAAATGTGTCATGGGTCAGATTAGGGAAGTGCTCGAGCCGCCAATGGTCCCCAGGCCTGGAGCTTGAGACCCCTGCTCTAGAGGCATGATACATGCTCAGCTGAGTTTCACATGGGAAGAGATACACAGCAGGCCTGTAAATACAGACACTGACCTGCTGGTACAGGGACCATCACATTCTTCTTCTGTTTGGTTTGCCCAGAGCCGCGACACAACACACATGGTGTGGTCATGACAGAACCGCGACCTCCACATCGCCGGCATGTAGACCGCATCACAAAAGGCCCTGTATTTATTGTCTCCTACAAAAAAAGAGAGAGGAGGGATTAGAGGAATCCTTTGATAATACACAAGCATTATTCGTTACTCAACATGCAAGACAATGGAGAAGCAGACGGCAAATCTCTTATTCAGTGGAAGAAACCATTCCTCTAGCAGCTTAAATTGGATAGAGATCTCTGGTCATTCAGTTTTTGTTTCAAGAACCAGCTGCAATACAATCACAAAAGTAGAAAGACTATATGCAACTCAACCATTTGATTCCAGTCCAAGACACACAACGTGTACTTTTACACAACCTTAAATCTGTTTCACATTTTAGCCCAAGATACTGTAATTCTCCTACCAACCCTCATTCTTGTAACGAACAGACACAGGATGCCAATCTGCAATAACGCACTAAATATTATTTCAATACCAAGAGAGCAACACTGAAGACAAAAATGTAGCAGACTAGAGAGATTAACAATGCCTCAAAAAGTGCTAGAAACATTGTTTGAACCCAGCTGCTCATAAACTATGGAAATGATTCAGCAGAAAAAATCTGGAATTAGCGAGGTCTCTCAAAAGATAAGGCTTATAACAAAGGTAACATTCAAAAACCACCCCAGGTTGGGAGATCCATTCAGTTTTATGACCCCTGGGTGTGAAACTCAGCTTTTCCAAATAGATGACTTTCCTTCCTACCCCCTCTGAGTTTCCCAAGCAGTCCTTCCCCATAACACTTGGCAAGAAGAGAAAAACTGAGCTAGAACACCATGTTCACTGGCAACTAGGTAGCATCCAGCACCCTGTCACATGGCTATTTTAAGTTTTGGGGGGAAAGCAAGAATTGGGCAGGAATAAAATTCAATTGACTGACTACATTTAATCCTCCTCACAGTTGTTCCCATTTTTTTTTTTGGAGGTCACCATTAATAAAGCAGCAAATGAGTTTCTCAGAGTACAAGGAATGGGGGTATGTTTAGAATAACGACTAGCCTCTATCCAGAGAGCTCAAAAGTTGTTCACACTTGTTCTGGGTGTAAGTGAGTAAGTAATACCGAAGTCTCAGTCAGAAGGACAAGTATCTACATCAGACTTTGTACTTAGTCCAGTTGTAGAAAATCTTAGAAAAAAAGCCATGGAGACTGAACTTCCCCGGGGGTGATCCCTCACGGATTGAAGAACCAGAGGGACTCAGGGCATGGGAAGGGCTTGCCCTGGCATTGCTCAAGTGGTGTCTGTTCTGTGGAGCAGGGTTTCTGGCTCTCCAAGGCTGATGAGCTGCCCCTGCTACCAGTGCACATGTACACACACAGAAAGGGAGATAAAGCCTACATTTAATCACATCCTTACTTAATGTTCATTTCAGAAAGGCTCCTTTGAGTAAACACTAATTTGTCCTGAAAACAGGAATGTCTGAAAACCAGGGTTACACCTGCAAACAGAACTTACCATCCCAGTGCCATTGCAGTAGTGACAGTGTTGCACCTTGGTACCCGGCTCATGCCCCTTGCCATCACACCGCTGACAAGCGTCATTGATATTCACCACGATCTCCTTGTTCACACCTTTTGCAGCTTGACTGAATGTCAACTCCATGATGTACTAGGTAAGAGAGAGGAACGGAACTGCAGCTGTATTCCATATGCTAACAGGCTGAGAGCAAACTGAAATCACTTCGTTAAAAGTGGTCTCCTCTCAGACTGATTGGAACGCTATTTGAAAAGCTCAGACAGTATGGAGAAGAATTGATCCACCAGACTCAGTAATCATCTGCACAAAGAAATTCTCAAATTTCCCTTTAGGAACATCTTCATTCTATGTACTCTGCAACACAACATGCACATGCATAACGCCTTACCTCCTGTGGCTGGTCAAAGACACTCTGAAAGTCTCCAAAAGAGGATCCTGAAAATTCCCCAAAGATTTTCCTGAAAAGTTCCTCTGGGTCAATGGTGGGCCCGCTGCCCCAGTACTGGCGTCCAGCGCCTGCTGAGCCGGTGTCAAAGCCAGCAGTACCATAGGTATCGTATTGCTTTCGCTTCACTTCATCACTTAACACCTAGGGAGGAAGTAAGCACAATCCCGTCAGGGCGTGCTCAGTACAGAACCAGAGCAGCATGGCTGACACTAGACAGAGTATTTACACCTCTGCACGTCCCAAGGTGAGTCAGCGGTCACATCCATCACCAGCAAAATATTGGCAACTACTACAGAATCCCAACTTCAGTTCCTTTATACGAGGACAGCTACATACTTTCAGTCATGCTAAAAGGTGACATGAGCACGGCAGAAGAAAAGCACTCTGTCTCTCTCGAGCGCACTGGATGGCAGTTAAGCTCATAAGCATGTGGTGTGTCCAAATAAGCACATTAGTTATAGGCAAAGTGATCAACTGCTCTGGGATCTTTTCATTTTTGAAGGCAAGCAAAAGTGGCTTTCAATGATATATACCATGTAGTGTGCAAGACTAGCGGGATGGGATCTAGCAAATGAAATAAGCCTGACAGTCAAAATGAGTAAAATGTGGGGGGGTTACTAATCCCCCATCCTCAGAAGGCCAATTATTGATACACTGGTGATCTCTTTCCTTATATTGATCAACAGGCCCACTCCAGTACTTAGCTTTCCAATCTCTCACACCTACGACCAGTCAGTTTTGTTCTAAGGAACAGCACAGTGGCCCAAAAACAAGCTTGAAACAAAACAGTCAGGTACTCTGCTAGCTCAGTTACTGAAGAATATCCAAAACATTCTGGGGCATACACGCTCAAGTCTAGCAGACAATACTTTGTTGCCAATGAAGTAGTGACAGACATTTCTTTTACATGAGATCAGGGGAGGTATAATTTTTCAAGGCTTTAGGTCAGTCGTTCCCGTCCCACCCTCCCAGGTAACTGAGTATACATCAGTCACATTACCTCATAGGCTTCTGCCAGCTGAGAGAACTTCTCCTTCGCTTTAGGATCATCCTTATTTGTGTCGGGATGGTATTTCTTGGCAAGCTAAGAAAAAAAATGAGCATTAGAAATGGAAGTGAGTCCAATGTTAGCACCATTACTCAGTATACCTTGTGTGTCAGGGGAGAAACATTAAGCAGACCCAAACATTTCATGTTTACATTTTAGAGGAGACCAAAAGCATTTCCTAAGTAATTCTTTCCCCATATCATTCCCATATAAGGGACATAAAAAAGCCATTTCTTGGTATATTGATACACTAAAGGTACTGAAAAGCTTTCCAGCTTAAGTGTGGACTGATAGGCTCTCTCATACACACCGGTGAGAACACCCCTTTTCTTCAAGAAGGTCCTGAACATATGTGATGACAGATCAACAGCAATTATGATTTTGCTGCTAACATGAAAATTTGCTTCCAGGTTTCTAATAGGTAGGGGGAAGCTATTTTATTTTAAAAAGTCCATCTAGAAAGGTCTCTTCCCTCCAGCCAAATAAATGATCAAATAAATCATATGCATTGACGACTGCCCAAGACCACATCTAGGACTATATGAACCGTTCTTCTGACTCTGCTCCATCACACGTACGTTCCATTGGTAACCCCCTGTGCCCTCCCTGCCATGTTGTCATTAGCATAAGAGTCTTTTCTGGAGCATTACGCATAAGAATAAGATGAATGGGGCGTAACGCCATCTCCCCAACACCACCATCATCACAGTGGTGAGCTTGGATTCCAAGAGACATCTTTTCTTTGTTTTCCTTAGGTACACATGCCTGGTAATAGGCTTTCTTGATCTCCTTCTGGGTGGCATTTCGAGGCACTCCCAGTATCTGGTAGTAATCTTCTTTGGCGTAGGAAGGGGAACTGGTGTGAAAGGAGGCAGCACATATTATAGGAGAGCATTTAGTTCCTAAGGGGAAAAAAAATAATTAAAAAAGAGAGAGTCAGGAAGAATCATAAAACACATACCCCTCCCCGTCACATTGCCAAGACCATTTCTCTCATCAACCACAACCTACTAGTCTGTACTAAAGATAAAGCCACTGTATCATAGAATTGCACAGGCACATATGGCCACCCTGACTGTAAGAGGTAGTAAGTTTAATTAAAGACAGGCACTACTTTGATTTTGACCTTGTGTGTTACTGAACTGCATAAGCAAATGCACACTAAGACTATGTCTACACTCCCGGCTTCTTGCGCAAGTAATATGCAAATGAGGCTAAGCGTGGAATATCGCCAAGCCTCATTTGCATACCTAATGAGCCACCATTTTTTTCAGAAGAGGCTCTTGCACAAGAAAGGGCAGTGTAGACGCTCCTTCTTGAGCAAGAAAAACTCTCTTGCGCAATGCCGTTCTTCCTGAAAAGTAATAGGTGTAACGGCATTCCACACTTAGCCTCATTTGCATATTACTTGCGCAAGAAGCCACAAGTGTAGACATAGCCTAAGGGTACAGCTACACAACTTTTTTTGTTTCGGTAGAAGTCTGCAAATAGCGCTCCACATATAGATACTTCCGGAAAAAAAACCGGAAGGTTTTTCCGGTATTTTGGGAAAAAACCCTATTTCGAAAAACCCCTTATTCCTCATAAAATGAGGTTTACAGAGTCTTTCGAAATAGGGTTTTTTCTTGAAATTTGGCCCCGTGTAGACGGGGCCAAATACCAGAAAAGCTTCTTCTGGGAAAAAAAACAAAAACAAAAGCAGAGGACATATGCAAATGCAGAGCGCTATTTGCAGACTTCTACCAAAACAAAAAAAGCTGTGTAGCTGTACCCTAAAAGATGTTACTGAACCGATGAAAATTCCAAGACCTATAAAATGGAGACTGAGGGCTTCTCTTCACATACAGCGCTATACTGGTACAGTTGCCTCGCTGTAGAGCTTCAGTGAGGACACTACTACGCTGACAAGAAAGCATGTCTCCTCAGAATAGCTAATCCACCTCCGCGAGCTCTCTTCTCTACACAGAGGGTTAGTTCAGTGTAACTATGTCACTCAAGGGTGTGTGTTTTACACATATTGAAGCACCGTAATTGCACAGGCACATATGGTGCCTGTCGTGCAGACTTGGCATAAGTCTTTAGAACAGTAACAGGTGGTAGCAACAGCTAGTAAACAACAGCTTTGTCACATGGATGATTTTGTGATTCCAAATAGGAGGGAAGGTAGTTTGTGTGGCTGTAAATGGGAGAGGTAGCCCAAGAAATATTTAACATGTAAAGCACCCTATGAAAAAAACTGAGAACCTACATAATTCTACAAGGCCTAATGGCAGGATATCTAGTCACTAATATAAAAAGTGCCTTAGTGTTGTCCAAGTAACAATCATCTTCTCTACTGCTCCTTCCTAGAAGGATCTGAATTCCATTAATCTTCACAGGAATTCTAGGGGATGGAAGTAGTCTTCCTGGACATGTGTGTCTGCATCTATGGAGAGAACTTCTGCAAAAAGACATGACTTGCACTGTGTTTTAAAATATGAAAGCTATAAACTCATCCTGCTCTCTTGTGAAAGAATTCTATTGGCAGAGTTCCTCTACCTGACTCCTGAGAGCTCTAATCTAGACTATACCAATTGCTTCATCTGCATTATACAGTTCAAGGACTGCTCAAAAAGGTGGTCCCCAAGACAGTCAGACTGAAGGTCACAAAGGGATTTGAGGACAACCAGGCCTTAAAAATGATCTAGGACTCAATGAGAATTGGTGCAGCACATGACAGCAATTGGTTTTCATGCATCTATTCCATTCGGGATAAGGGCAACTGCATGTGACTTGCAGAAGCTTCTGCATGACTCCCACAGCAAAGCAAGGCACAGTACTGCACCCGAAGTCATGGATCATCACTAGCAGATTGTCTGAATGGGACAAGCACAATCTTCTCACCAGTTAGAAAGAAACATTTTTGATCGCTACTGCAATCTGCTTAGCTAGACAGATCACGCAGAGTTGGATTGATTGTGCACCCCTTCAACAGGCTGGGGGCCTGTGGTGAGATTCCACTCCGCTCTGAAAACAATTTATCCTCAAGCTAAAGCAGTTTCCTTCCCAATGATGTTGCTGTTAGACAAGCTGGAAGCAGAGCTCTCTCGATGTGGCTGGACCTATGGAGCACTGTAGAATGAAGTGGATTTGGGACGAAGGTGGAAGCTGGGTGCTGAGCACAATGACCAGCTTTCCCCTTGCTGGAAAGGGAACCAAATTGGCTTCCCTCATTGGAAAGCTACAAACCCACCGTTAGGCCCTACGCAATACAGGCCACTTGCCAGGGGGATGGGCACCCCAGAGCCCATGTGTAAGGAATAGAAGTATCACAACACTTGCCACAAGAGCAGCACGAAAGGACCCTGTGCAAGACTGACAACCTGAGCACGACTTCCAGGGCCTCAGCCATTGAGTGCCCCCCCCCGGCCGACAAGGGGCCCCCGTCCCAACACTTCCCAC
>JANRFK010001605.1:34811241-34823280 GCA_030068395.1 Apalone spinifera | reverse complement strand
GTGTTTACTGACTGGCCTGCGGTCGCTGTTCGGCCCCTTTGCCTCTGACTGTGTGTGTCTGGCAGGAGTTCAGCGGCTCCTCCCCGAAGCGGCGGCGGGCGGAGGACAAGGACGAGGGCATTGGCTCGCCGGACATCTGGGAGGACGAGAAGGCCGAGGATCTGCGCCGCGAAATGATCGAACTCCGGCAGCAGCTCGACAAGGAGCGCTCAGTCCGCATGATGCTGGAGGAGCAGGTGAGGCCTGGCGCAGGGGTGGGCCGCCGGTGCTCTGATCTCTGGGCAGGGGTGTCCGTGGGAACTGACAGCCTCCGAGGAGCCCGTCTGGGACAGTGACGGGAGGAAGGAGAGGACCCAGCCTGCACCACATGCTCACAGGCGGGCTGGCTCCTCGGAGTGTGCGCACTCCGCTCTCAGCACGGTGGTGCAGGCTAGGGATGTAAAATCCCATTTAATTGCTTAACCGATTAAACATGGAGTTAATCAATTAAGGGGTGCGTGGCCAGGCCGGAGCAGCCCCCCACCCTGCTGCAGGCAGGGGTTGCTGTGGGTGCCCAGGGCAGCCCCTGTCTGTGCTGGACCTCTGGGGCTGGAGCAGCCCTGTACACATGGCAGGCAGGGAGCTGCTGCCGCTCCCCCCAGTTCACTGGAACCTTTCCCAGCCCTAGCACTGGCAGGCTGCAGTCGTGTGGCGCCCTCTCGTGCCCGCCGGCAGGCGAGCACAGGCCAACTAGTGCCTCAGCACATCTGTGGTGCCGTCTGCCAGGAATCTCGGGCGCGCTTGCCTGGGTGAAGCAGCTCCCGTTCGTAAGCAACTGCCGCCCCGAGGGCAGTGGCAGCTGGCGTGGGGGCCCCGCTCTGCCGGATGCGGTGTCCTGTAGGGTAGGAAGGCTGCCCTGCCCGGGTTCCAGCCCTCCAGCCCCGTGGCTAAGGAGCTCCTGCCGCGCTGTCAGCTGCCTACGTTCTGCGGCCGTCAGCACCGGTCTTGCTGGGCGCGCGCGTCCCCTGCTGCGCCGTGTCTGAGCTGCTGAGGATGGCTGAGCTCCAAACCCTTGGCTTGCGCGCGGGGCTGGTGGACGCTCAGCGCCGCTCCTGTGGAACTCGCGGGCTCTGCCCAGTGCTGGCGTCTTGGTGTACTCGGGCCTTCAGGGCTCCTGGACGGGGAGCCCTAGGTCCCCAAGGGAGGTGGAGACAGAGGTGCCGACGCTCCCTCCCTGCAGCTCTGCAGACCTCTCTCCTCTGGCGCTCAGGCACAGGAAGGGAGATGGGTGTACAGGCTCTGAGCTTTGGTGCCCTACCCTGATTGCTCTTGGCTGCCCCTCAAGGCTTCAGCAAGGCCTCCCTTCTTCGCTTAGGAGCATCCAACGGATGGAGCTGGACACTTATGCTGAGGCTGTCGGCTCTCCCGGTGCAGGGGGTTCTGGCCTGGTGCACTCCACGTTTCTGCTTCCCACCTCTTCTCTTCCTCTTCCCTCGCTAATCCAGCTTCCTGGTTCAGGTCAGGCAGAGAACCAGGCTGACCAAAGCTCTTCTCGGGACTCTCCCATTTGGGGTGGGGAGAGGGTCACCCGGCTTGTTTTCTTCCTGCGTGGATTCTGCTCAGCCCTGGCCCCTATGGAAGCTCTCCAGGATGGCTGACTTGTAGCTGAGCCAGGCTGGGGTTCCACAAGGGCTGGCCCCCCTCCAGCCAGGTGGCCGTGCTCCTGTACTTCCTTTTGGCTCAGCTGGTGCCACAGGGTGAGCAGCAGCCCCCCCTCGAGCGGGAGAAGAAATGCTCTTCCCTGAGGATGGCGCTAGTGTCTCCCTCCCACTCGGCGACCGTGTGGCGGAGGAGGAGACCAGCCGCACTCAGGGCCCTGTGCCCACGCGAGGATCATGCTGCTCTCCAGGCCGTGGCTTTGCGCGCGCCCCTTGGGTCGCTCCGAGGGAGGAGAGGGCAAGGCTGATCTGATCTTCAGGGGAGCTTAGTATTTGCCAGCTTTCAGGAGGTTTGGCTGGGTGCTGTGGGCTCCTGAGATTCTCTCCAAGGCGCTGTCCGATTCCCAGCCTATAGTCCTGCCGGTTTCCTCATGCCCACCCCGGGGTGGGGGCTTTCTCCGGGTGCCCCATGCTGAAGGGTCTTCGGCCTCTCCTTCGATTGGACTAAAGCCCTGAAAGAGCCAGCCACCTTTAGCCGCATGTGGCACAGCTTGGCTGAGCAGTGCCGTGGCTACCGGGCCATGTGGAGGTGGCTGGAGTAAGGCACGGGGCTTTGGCCAGGCTGGCTCGGGTTTCTGTTGCGACATCCAGGTGCTGCGGCCTCCTCTTCACGCACATGCGGAGCCTCGCGGCCTTGCTTCGCTCAGTCGTGAACCTCTCGACCTGGCCCCCAGGCTGGGGCCCCCTTGTTCCTCCAGCCCTCGTTAGATCCTTGTTCTCAGGGTGTCCCTGGCTTCTTTCTACTTCACGGTCTTCTCTTGGGCACAAAGCAGCCACGCCGAAGGGCCACCTTCAAGTCCAGCGTGTTCTTGCTGCTCTGTCGGCTGAGCGCCTGGTCATCTTGTGAGCGGCTCCCTCTGCATGCGCCTCCCGGGGGCTGGTATCTGTAGGGGAGAGGGGGGGAAGTCCCCTCTCTTCAGAGAAGCCCAAGGCAAGGGATCAGGTGGCTACCTGCCCACTCAGCGCCTCCGATTTTGGGCTGCTCTCTTCAGGTGTGCTGCTTGCACTGGGATTCGGTTGGTGCCTAGGTTCCGGTCGTCCTCGCTGGCGCGTCCGCAGGGCTGCGTTGATCTCCCTGGCTTGGAGCTGGCTGCTCACGCACCAAGCAGCTGCCAGCTGAAGACCCTTTCGGAGCGGCTGGTCTCATGCCAGGACCAGAGCGCGAAAGTCCTGTGGTAATGCACCCCGCAGAGGAGTTGAACTCCAGTTGGCCAAGCAGAGCGGAGGGAGCTGCCCATCTCTTGCAGCGCTGGAATGCTCAGTAGCGCGGCGTGTGGCTTGGACCCGTGTGTGGGTTGTTCCAGTGGAGCAGAAGCTTCTCAGGAGTCCCCTGACTGGATCCTGTACTGGCCTGGCACGGCATCGTCTCGGCCTTGCATCACGGGACACCTCCGCTAACCAAGGAGCGGCTCCCGCGGCGCGTCGTGTGAGGCCTGTTCCTCCAACAAGTCCGCCTCCGGTTCGTACCTTGCGTTACGGACCCTGCAAACCTGCCACCCAGCGTTCCTCCCGGGGGCACCCTGCCAGGTGGCCAGGCTCTTCTCTTCATCCCTCTTGGCTGCAGGAGCACAGCTGCCGGTGTGTGCTGCCCCCTCATGGCGCCGAGGGACCGGTTGCACGGGGCTCCCCACAGAGGAACGTCCTCTGGCGTCTGGCCCCGTGTTCTCTTGCTGCTGATACAAACAGCTCTGCCTCGGCCCCGCTGGGGGTTGGCGGCGTGAGGACCCGTGACGTGCTCTGGTGGGGTCCCTGGCACCGAGATGGTTCCCACTGGCGGGCCAGGCTGCCTTGGCACCGCCTCGATAGGCAGGGGTGGTAGATGGGGGGTGCACTCCTCTTCCACACCCAATGGTCTGGGCTCCTCTCTCTGATTGGCTGGCAGGTGCGTTCCCTGGAGGCCCACATGTACCCCGAGAAGCTCAAGGTGATTGCCCAGCAGGTGCAGCTCCAGCAGCAGCAGGAGCAGGTGAGGTTGCTGCACCAGGAGAAGCTGGAACGCGAGCAGCAGATCCGAACACAGGTGAGTGCGCTGACCCCGCCTCCCACCGCCCCAGCTCCCTGGAGATCGCACGTGGCCCCGCCCTCGCGCCTCTGCAGGGAGGCTGCCCACGGTTTCGCCCACGGGGGTCTCCTCAGACCCACAGCCTCGACATCCGAGGGTGTCGAGGGAAGTGGCCCGACGCCACAGTGCCCCTCCCATCAGGAAGACACCAGGGTCTTCCCGTCCTCGGGCTGGCTGGGGCCGAGAGCATGGTGATGCTCTCGGCCCGAGAAGGGGGCAGCGTGCCTTCTGGTGCCTACCCTGCTGGGGGGGGCGGGCACTGGCAGAGACTCCGTCTTCCCCAGGCCGAGGGATGGCTCCGAACGTGGCTGTGGGGGAGGAGGGAGAACCGCAGCTTGTGGCTTCGTCCTGTTGCTCTGAGCCTCACTCCCGAGAGCTGGGGATGTCCCGTAGGCTCAGCTCTCCCCCCGGGGCAGCGGGGAGCGTTCTTCGCCCGCTGGGGGGGCTCCTGCCTGGGAATGAGCAGCACAACCCAGGCCCTGCTGCCTGTGGATCAGCTCTTGGGCTTCATGCCACGAGGCCTGTGGGATGTGCCCTGGGGCTTGTGCCAGGGTGGCGCGCTTGGGCGGGGTGGGTGTGATGTCCACCTAGCGGGCACAGCCTGGTTAGCAGGCGAGCGCCCCCCACTGCCCGCAGGAGCAGGGGACTTCAGTGCCAGCCCCGCCCTTGGCTTTCCTGCCGAGGGTAAGCAGGGACGGTTCTGTGGCTGTGAGCTGCAGAAGTTGGTCCACGAGGACTTTCACAGTCCTGTGTGAGGAGCTGCTGCCCCGCCAGACCTGGCTGTGTTGGGACTAGTGCCGAGAGGCCCCCCACACCTGTCAGTTCCCTCAGGGCTGTGTAGCCTAGTGAGGGCCGACACCCCTGTTCAGAGTGTCCAGCATAAGGGCTGCAACCCCCTCCCTGCTCCACAGCAAAGCCTTGCCAGGCCCAGGCACAACAGAATCGCCTTCGTCCTGCAGGCCGGTGGAGGGTGTAGGCCAGGCCAAGTGGGTGGCAGCATCCAGAAACGGGGATGTGCCCGAGTAAAGGCTGCTGCATAATCTGAGCCCTGTTCTTTGTGGGTGCTGAGGTGGCGGGTAGGCCGTGTGCCTCGTGGTGCGCCCGGCGGGGCCGAGAGCGGGGCAGGGTGTTGAGTGCCAGCGAGAAGGCTGCTTGTGTGGGTGCCGGCTCTTCTGTTTGGCCTCCAAATGTCTTTGTTCCGTGGAGCTGGAGTTGCCTCTGCTGGGCCCGTACTTCCCTGGAAGTGCTGGTGCCCTGTTCTCCGTGGCCTTCCCACCAGTCAGTGCTGACAGGCACGTCCCTAGTAGGCGCTGTGGAGCCTGCCCTGATGTGCCGGGCACCGTGGAGCAGGTCTGCCAGTCCTCAGGCACCGTAGGGTGAAGTCCAGCCCCAGGATGGGCCGGGGTGCTCGGGGAGTGACGTCCCCAGACTACCTCTTGAGTGGGATGGGACAGGTGTGGGTGAAGGGGCATCTCTGCCGCCCCACTAGCTTAGCGCAGGGCTGGCTCTGTGCCCTGCCGGGGCGTGCGGAAACGCCTCTCAACTCGGGCCTGCTGCAGAGGGGGACTTCCTTCCAAGCGAGCTTCAGGCCGTCGTGCAGGGGCTTGGTCTCCCAGGGCACCTCCCAATTCCTTCGGCGGGAGGGGATTGTTCTGCCAGCTGTAACAGCTCAGTTACCCAGCCTGTGCCCATGGCTGGCTGGCTGGCGGGTGTGAGACCCGGCCCAGCTTCAGAGCTGGACAAACCAGGCCGGTCACGTGCTCCCTGCTTGGGCCATCAGCTAGGCTGGAACCATTGGATGCCAGCACAGAGCTAACGGAGAAACTGCTCCTCTGTGGACCAGCTGGCCGATGGGAGGAACTGGAAGTGTGCCCGTCTCTTACCGTTTGCTAGGTGGGATGGGGTGTTAAAAGCAGCCCAGGGAGGCTGTGCAAGAAGCATCCAATCAGAGCCCAGTGGGCTCCTATAAAAGGGAGCTGTGGGGCGGAGACTGCTGGTTGCTTTAGGAGGTGGGAGGACCACCGTGTTTCTAGCAGGCTTTGGGCAGAGCGGTTGTTGAGGGGGGGCTGGAGTTCTAGCTGGAGCCCTGAGAAGAGGCAGAGAAGGTGCTGGAGACGAGGGGAAGCAGCCCCAGGAATTGAAGCCGCACCAGCATAGCAGCGAGAGGTGGCTGTCTACATGGTCTTGGGGCTGGAACCTGGAAGAGTGGCCTGCCTGCCCCTCCCCAGGGAATTGGCTGGACTATTGGAGATTCCCTCTACCCCCCTGACGGGGAAACCTGGATGGCGACAGGGCCCGGCGGCGAGTCATGGCTCTGGGGGAGGCAGCAGCTGAGAGCTGGTCCCTGAGACGGCCAGCAGGAGGCGCTGCCCTGAGGACTTGGCACACGAGGCAGCGAGCGACTGCTGGAGCATGGGAATTCCTGGGAGGGGACTGTGGAGTGAGATGTGCTCGCGGGAAGCCACGCCCGGAGACGTGGCTGAGTGGAAGGGACTTGGCGCCGCCACGAGCCCTGGGGGTTAGTGGGTTGTAAAACAGGGCCGATGCCCAGTAGCCTAGGAGGCAATCGAGTGAGGCGCCCCTGAAGATCGAGAGCTTGGATGGGCACAAACAGGCCACTCGCGTGACTGAGCTCCTGGCTCTTTCGGCTGCAGTGCGCCGGGTGGGCGGCCTCCCTGTGGTGCCGCGGAAGAGGCGGGCTGGCTCGTCGGCATAATGGCAGTGCCACGTTGCGGAGAGTCTATAGGCTTGCTGGGCAGGGCTCCTTGTGGGAGCCGCAGTGCTGCTGCCGAAGGACTCTCTGCTTGTCCCAGAGACGCGTTCGTCAGGCTGTTGGGTAATGCGGAGGAAGCAATGTAGCTGCATGGCGTCCCTGGCTCTGCGGCTGGTGTGGGGCCCACAGGAGAATACCAGGGTAGTCTCTCTGTGTGCTGGGATTTGGGTTCCCCTCTGGGGAAGCCAAACTTGGAGTGTGTTTGGGGGTCCCTTACCCTCATTTGGCACGTTCTTGTTCACCCCCCCTCCTCTCTGGTCCTTACTGAAGCCTGGTTCTAAGCACAGCTACTACTGCTGCTCATTTCAGCTGGCTCTGTGTTGGGACATGCCTGGTGCTCGTCAGGATCCCGCACCAAGGACGTCTGAGAGGGAACCTCTCCCCTTTTCCTTCTGCTTCTCCGGAGGCCTCGGCAGGATTCCCACTGGTGCTTGCAAGGTCCCCCTTTGGAGGGGTTCCCTTCTCTCTCGCTCCCGGATTCGGGAATTTTGGAGGCACCTTTCTTGCATTGATCGACTTGTTTGTTCTTTGTGGGCACCACGTTCTCCTAGGACTTGTCTGTAGGCATTGTCTCTTCCTGGCAACAGGTGGTGCACTGCTGCCAGCGGGGAGCCTGGCTTGTACTTCAACCCACTTCCACCCCTCTTAAGGCTTACCCCCTCCTCCCCAACCCTCTAAGAGCCAAGGGAAATCCGCCAGCCCCCTGCTCAGAGCAGGAGTGAGAACATTACACAGAGCGTTGAAAGTTCCTCCCCTTGTTCTGCTTCTCTGCTGGCCTCAGTGAACACGTGCGGAGAATTCCCAGGGCGCTTCTGGAACCACAGATCCCTCTTTGTAAAATGGAACTGGAGCGACAGGCTGCCGAGCACAGAGGAAATACGTTCCGTAGTTCTGAGTCAGGCGTCCGGAAGCCTTGGTTTTTTGCTTACAAGTGTCTAAACACAACATCCACGCTTAGGAGCCACGCTTCCTTATTCCCCCCTGCTTGGTTAAACCCAAAATCCCAGTTTCTGTCTTTCCTTTATGTAATCCCAAGAACAGAGGATGCTTTTAAAACCGCTCCGGCCAGCAATGCTGAGGCCTCGCCTGGTTTCAGAGTGGGCCAGAGCCACTTCATAAACTGGGGCTCCCTCAGTGCGCTGGGCTCCCTCGTTCATCTGTCTGCCCCGTGGTACCCGGGAGGGGCACGTTCCACAACGGTACCATCGCAGATGTGGGCAACTGCTTTGGTTCAGTGACTCTGGGTTTGCATTGGTGTTCCCATGAGCAGAACAAGGCAAGGACCCCGCCCTACTTGTGCAAATGATGGTCACAGACTTTCACCTCTTCCTGTAACGCCCTATGATGCTAAAATACCTGCTTCTGCCTGTGCCCAGCCGCTCCCCCTCCCTCTCCCCCAGCCATGCTCGCTGGGAAACCTTTGTGAGCAATGGTTGGTAGCGGAGCAGCATGCGACTGGAACACTTGCAAACCCTGTATGCCAGTGTTTGTTAAATTGTGTTCTGCAGTATGCTGGTGTGCCACAAGGCAGTCTGAGGTGTGCTGTGGAGGACAGAATTCAAAATGGCCACCCTTAAAGGGGCAGGCAACTTTTTTTCTCAGTAACTTCCCCCTGACTCCTTCCTCTCTTCCTCCCCCCAAACAAAAAATCCTTGGTGTTCCTAATTTTAAAAAATTGTTTGGTGTTCCTTGGTCTTGAAACATTTAAGAAACACTGCTGTATGCCATAGGCCCTCTCCTCTGTCAGCAGGCACCATCCTCTCCTTTTCTTCTCTGGGGAGACTTTAGGTCCCATGGCAGAAAATGATGTTTAACATTGATTCAGCCCTGGCGGGCTCTTGGATTGTAGGGTGTGTTACACCCTCCTCAGGATTCTGTGCTTGCCCCGAGATGAGATGGTATTTACACTGAGCACAAATGCTTTTGTCCTGCTCCACCAAGGTCCCCCCTTCAGAAGGGCGCCTGCGCCTCTAGCCGTTGGAGCGGGATGTCTGCAGTGGCCGAGCCTGTCGATTCTGGCTCTCCTGGGCTCCTTTAAGTTCAAGCTCTAGAACCTGCTCTAGCAGCATAAGTCTCCGTTGCGGTTACAAATCAAAAGCACAAGCGAGGGGGCTGTTGGGCCTCGCACGGTGCTCCGGCTCTGTGCGTGTCAGTGCCAGTGTGGGATAGACCCTCCGTGTGCTGCAGAACCGTCACCTTGTGGCTGAGGCCTTGCGGCACCTGGTAGTGTTGTCTGGCTCCCAGTTGGATCCCGTTCGGTTCTGTTGCAGCCCCGCGGGGGCGCCTCGATGAGGCCCAAGAATGGCTGCGGAGCCTCCGGTGTCCCGTGGGACAGCCCAGGGTTTGTGACACGTGGGCACTGGGGCCTTGGCTGCTCTTCCTGCTGCATTGGCTTCTTGCACAAGTGTCAGCCTGTCTCCTCCGCAGAGGATCATGGCTCCTGCGGGGCTCCCTTGCTGGAGAGAGTGGGGGTGCTCCTCTTGCTGAGGAGGGGGGGCTGGGCCTCTGACAGCCCCTTGAGCCTTCTCAGGTGGGACTGACTTGAAAGCTTCCTCCAGCCCTTGGAGCTGTTGTGACGTTTCAGGGTCTGCTGGCAGAGCAGCCGGGCTCTGGCCAGTCCTCTAGCCCCACAGACCTTAGCCAGAAAGAACAGGCCTCGCTGGCCAGGGGTGCTTCTTTGAAGGGGAAGGGGGTTGGAGCCCTTACCTCTGCTTGGTTCGCGTGGGAAAGAGTGCCGGGGGCTGGACTGTCTCCTTGTCTAGCATTCTGCCGTGGGGCTCTCTTGTGGCTGCTCCTGCAGAGGGACAGCCGGGGGCGAAGGGTTCGGCAGCGTCCCAGCGAGCGGGCGTGTTTGGAAGCGAGATTTAGCCGTTGCCTGCTGAGATCCGAGAGCAGCCAGCTGACCGGCAATTACAGCCAGATAACCTCTCTTCCTGGGCCTCCTTGAGCGGGATGCTCCAGTGGACACGAGCAATCCCGCCCCAGAAGCTCTGCCGCTGCGGAGCAGGCCCGTGAGAGGATGGCAAGAGACAAGTCTCTGGGACCCTCGAGGGCTGGCTCAGGAGTCCTTTCCTCCCTGGAGCTGCTCCCCTCCCGGCTCTCTACTGTCTCGGGAGGCCTCCCCCGTGGTTCCTGGCCCAGGAGGTTGGCTGCTCCACTGACTCTGGCGCAAGCTACGAGCAGGCCTCCTGCAAGCACAGGTCTGCTCAGAGGCAGATGGGCTGAGGGGCCAGGCCTGCCTGCCCGCCCGGCCTGGCACATGTTTCCACAGGAACTATCAGGTTCCTAAAGGGACGCCCTCCTCTCCCCTCTCCCCCCTCCCCCCCCAGCCAGGGGGCCAGGCCTCGTGATCCTGTCAATACTGCTCCTTAGCCTCCGGTCCTGGGGCACCAGAGCACCCAGCCCAGTTGGGTTTGCGGGCTTTGGAGAGAGGTCGCCTTTGGGACACCATGGCCCAGAGTGGGTTGGAATCTGCCTCTGTTCCTGCCACTGCCTGGCCTTTCCGGAAATCCGGCAGAGCTTCCCTGTTCACGCGGCACCTGCTTTCCCACAGCAGTCTCTGGGGCTGAGTTTGGTGACTAGGCACCCGGCAGGGCACCCAGGCCTCTCTGGGCAGAGGTTGCTGCCGGCTGCTCTCCTGGGGTTCTGGGAGAGCCACCATCGGGCAGGAGGGGCCCAGCGCAGCTACCCAACAGCACTGCGGGCCGGTCCCATCCCCAGCCTGGGGCCGCTGGCAGCCCGGGGGGAAGCAGTGCTGGAGCTGGCTCGCTCGCTGCATTTCCGGGCTGCCAGACGCCGTCCCCATGGCTGATCGAAGCTCCCTCTTGTTAATGGCCCTCCCACGGGAGCGGGGCAGATGGGTGCTGGGGGTGTTGGCTCAGAGCAGGAGATTGCAGGTGTCTGGAGGTTCCCGCGGGCAGCTGCCCTGCGCTGGAGAGTGGCAGGGTCCACAGGCTGGCTGGCCTCGCTGCTGCCGGAGCAGAGCCGGAGGGCGGCCAGCAGAGCACGTGGTGGGTCTCACCAGCGCTTCTGTGGCCTGAGCCAGGAGAGCTCGTGGCTCAGCTCCGTCCACGCGGAAGGGAGGGCTCGGGCTGGGGCGCGTGGCCAGCTCCTCCCACAAAGCTGTGGGGTGTTTCGAGGGCAGGCTGCCTAGGTGCCGCTCCATCCCCTCTGAGGGGTGCTGTGAGCTGGCCCCCGTCTGCGCCCGGGAGCTCTGGGGCTGGAGGTATGGCTGGGCAGCTTCCATACTCAATGGTGTCTCTTTCCTTCCCCAGCTCCTGCCAGCACACGGCCCCCCAGCCCCTACCCATCATCCCACTGTGATCGTACCAGCACCGCCTCCTTCCCATCACGTCACCGTGGTAACCATGGGCCCATCCTCTGTAATCAACACGGTCTCGACATCCAGGCAAAACCTGGACACCATTGTTCAGGTAGGGAGAACGGGTGGGGGGCGGACTGGGATGTGAGAGGAACTGGGGGTACCTGCGAGGAAAAGGGGAGCATTCCAGACAGGGCCCCGTCCAAGTCCCGGTGGGGAGAATTGGGGGGGCCCTGGGGAATATCTGGGCTCCTCCCCAGAGCCCAACGCTGAGTGAACCTCAGCAGGGCTGGTGGCTAAGACCGGCCCGGACTCGGGCTTGGAGCTGGGGCCGCGTAGGAGCGAGCATTCTGAGCGGTGTCCCCTAGCCGCCTGCTGTGACTGCTCTCCCAGGGCCCAGCCCCTCCGCATCCGGCTCACGCAGCATGGCCCTCAGCCGCGCAGCTTCCCGCTCTGAGACCGAGCGAGATCCCAGCCCACTTGGGAACGTGCACATGGGCCGCGGGGCCTGCAAACCCGGTTGTGCCCTGTGCAGGCGGGCGGGGCGGGCTGGCTGCCCAAGCTACTCCCCAGCACGGGGGCGGTTTTGCAGAGGACGTGAGAGCCAGATGGTTGGCAGGTATCTGCAGCACGTGTCCAGGCGGCAGGGTCTTGGACTGCTAGCCCTGAGTAGTGGCTAACCATGGGGACCCCGCCAGACCAGCAGGGGAGGCGTGTGACAGTGTCCTCAGGAGGAGCCCCCTTCCTTCCGGAGAACACTCCCTGGGCGCCCGCCTCACTGCGATTCCCCTCGGCAGGCGATTCAGCACATCGAAGGGACGCAGGAGAAGCAGCTGCAGGAGGAGGAGCAGAGGCGTGCGGTCATCGTGACGCCCGTCCGGGCGTGCCTGGAGCCCTCCAGTTCCGACACCGCCTCCGACACAGAGGGGGACGACAGTGACTCCATGGATCACAGCAAGGAAGATCCCTCAGGGGAGGGGGAGCTGCCCTGACACCCTCAGCTAGCCGCAGGGGAGGGGGCGGGACCGGACCGGGGAGGGGAACGTCAGAGAATATGCGGAAATTTTTAAAAAATACAATGCGTTTTGGGTCTCTTTTATGACCTTTTCCAATACTGTAAATCGGAGCGCTAGGACCAGACACGCTGAAAGTTCACTCTGCAGTTCAAAGCAAACGGGGGGAGGGG
>JANRFK010001605.1:34787351-34797553 GCA_030068395.1 Apalone spinifera | reverse complement strand
TTCGTGGGTAAAGCCCACTTCATCAGATGAGATGGAGTGCAAATGACAGAAACCAAGATATAAGACATAGATAAAGCAAAAAAAAAAAGTACCTGTCAATTGTCGTACCAGTGTTAATGAGGCTAGTTAAGTGGGTTGTAAGTGTCCCATTCTTAGCTTTTTGACAAAAATGCCATTGTACAAGTCAGGGGAGACTGGCTTTCTAATGCGCCATCCAGTTAATGGCTTTGTTCAGGCCCAGGGTAACCATGTCACATTTGCAGAGGAATGCTGGTTCTCGCACCGTACCTGGCGGGGTAGAAGAACGGCGACTTTTACACCCACGTGGAAGTGGCCAGGCAGGCATTGTCATGAATTACAGTCTACCCCAAAGGTCAGTCAGGAGAGGTTTGATCTCGCATGGGGGGATGGGAACCCCGGGACAACTCCCAAGACTTGAGGTTAGGGCCGCGGGCTGTGCTCCGCCCTTTCCTTCTAGCCGCGACAGATGCAGGAAGGGTTTCTCTGATGGGCTGGGAGGAAGCGGAGAGATTAGTATTTCTATTTTTGTGTGCTTAGGAGATACTCAGATGCTCCCCTCACTGGAGTCACACAAGTAGCTAGGAAGACAGCTGGTTTCTCCAACACTGCTGAGCCCACCAACCCCTCAAACAGCAGCGGCACCTCTCACTCTGCATTAGTGCCTGTAGCAACTACGCGAGGGAGGAGCTGATTTCTTCGGCGCACTTGGGGCCTCAAATAAGCTGCCTTACCCTTTTAAAAATGTAATTCACTTTCCCCTTTTAAATAAACGTACTCCCATCCCTGTACATACACAGACCCACACCCACACCCTGCTTTGCACCTTGCTGGTGGTCCGTGCCATCGCATTAGCTGCATGCGTGGCAATACAGTGTCTTGTGCGCTACGGCATTGCTGCTGTTTTTCTATGGCTGGGCATTGTTTTTAGGATTCTCTGGTCAATGTAGCACATACCGGACCGAGTCATTGTGATGCCAGGGCCTAGAACCGGGCAGTAGTTCTTGCTGGGGGATAGGGATGGACTAAGATAAAATAGGGTCTCGGTGGATAGCTTTTCCCTCTTCCCTCTCTCCTGTGCTGCTCTTCCTGGTGTTGCCCTGTGTCATGAGCTAGTGAGAACAAATCACATAGAGCCGCTTTCTTCTAGCATGGAACAAGGAACTTTAATAGACGACAGGAAACAGCATCGTCCCGGGACCCCTCTGCAGTGCAGCTGCCTCGAATCCTCTCCCGCCCCGTCAGGTTTCTGTGGCAGATCTAAAGAAGCCTCATATGCAGCCCCTGGCGGGAGCAGAAAACCATGACATCCCAGGAAATGGCATGTTCTCAAATGACCTCCAGCTAGAAGCTGGTGTCCTGCAGGACTGGAAGATCAGATGAATGAGGAGAGAGCAAGGGGGCTAAAAATATATAGTCTGGAAAGGAGAAGGCTCGGGGGACACAGAGCTACGGCCTATAAAAATACCTGCAAGGGCCTAGACATTGCAACACAATCTGAGAATTATGCTGCGGGGCCATTAACATAACTTGTCACATAAGAGCTCCAGAACTGCCTCCGGCCCCCTCACAGCAGTGCAGCTATTCCTGATTTACACCGGTGGAAGTAAGAGCAGGATCCACCACAAAGCAATGGAACAAGTCACCAAGGGTGTGTGTGTGTGTGTGTGTGTGTGTGTGTGATTTTTCCATCACTGACCATTTTAAAATCAAGACTCGATGTTTTCCCAATAGGTTTGCTCTAGGAATTATTTTGGGGAAGGTCCCTGTTCTGTGCTCTACAGGAGGGGGGCCCAGGTTCCTTCTGGCCTTTGAGTCTATGAATCTATGATTGGGTCATGTCCAGTGAGGAGTTCATGGTGGAGTCCACAGGAGTGGAGAGGTTGCGTAGGTATCTTCCTGCTGCTTGTGCCATCACAGAGGAATTCCACGAGTCACTTTTCAGCCTGTCTCGAGGGGGGTGTCTTTCAGATCACGTTTTCCCTGTTTCTTTTTCTAATTTTTTTTAGTTTCTGGGAATTTTGTTTAATTTGCCAGGTTTTAGGTATGATTATTTGGTGGGTTATTATAGAAATACATTCTCCTGCTATTACTTTGCCAGCTGTGTATTTTTACTGCATTTTGGCTTATTGTTCCCTGTGATTCCTGCCATGCAATGAAGCATTTAAGGAACAATATAATCTATGATTAAAAATAAACACCATTGCGGTAACCGTATCAATGAAAAAAGAGAATTGCTCAGACGTGACTGATGGCAGGATAAGAAGCTTTGACTTGAATCTAAGGAAGGATGTAACTAGGATAGAAGCCAGGAATCAGGTTTTTTAATAGCTAGATGGCAACAGTTTTTTTGTATAAAGAGGTGTAGGGTTGGGTAGTTTGTGAAAAATGATCGTTTATTTTTCCAGAAATGTTTGCGTGTGTGTGTGGTTGGTTGGTTGGTTCTATACAGGTTGGAAAAAAAAAAGTGATCTTTTTCATTGACTTTTTTAGGGCAGCTTTTCCTTTTCCAAAAATCAACTTGTTGGTAACAGAAAAATGTCAGTCTCCATTTTGAAACCCTTTTTGATGAAATAGTCCATTTGAAAGGTTGCGCAATAAAAAAAGGTCACGTTCGAACGCTGCAAAATGGAAAGAATGTCAAAATTTCAACTTTGTTTTTCAATTCTTTTTAGATGTTTATTACTATTTTATTATCAGCTTTGCTCCCGAAGGATAAGGATTGAGACACTTTCATTAATGGGATTTAAAAGCCAGCTGGTGAAAGTATTAGCAATCAAGAGAGTGAATTCTGTCTAGTACAGGTATGAGCAATGGGGTCTTTTCTGCTGCTTGTGAGTCTCTGATTAAGCTGCAGTTACAGGCCATGTCGTTGTGACAGTTGTCAATCTAGGAATGGTGAAAGCCAATTCTAGTATAAGATACACGCCTGCTGCCCCAGTAATAACAACACGATTGCTCAGGTGTGGGCAGCTGCAGGCTTATTAGCGTTTTAAAATTAGAATCAGTTGTCTAATTCTGCAGTGATACAGATTGATGGTTGGTTCATAAGAACGGAGAGGTTTATAGAACAATGGTCAGACTGTAAATTATTGGCTGATGCGTGTCACAGACCGAACTGGGTCTCCGCAGAGCTTTGTTGGCAAACCTAGTGGGAATCCAGCAGAACACGTGGAAGGGTCATTGGTGATTAATTAACTGGCCCTAAAAAGTGAGGATCTTTAGCTGAAGCTGGAGGGTCATATACATTAGGTCAGCCATAGGAGCAGATCCCAGACTTCTCCACATGGTCTTGTTGCTGGAGGGGGACAGAGCCACACTATTTTAGAGGGAGTTACTCTACTGCAGTTGTTTCCAACCTGGGGCGTGTGGAGCCAATGTCTAAAGTTGCCAGAGGGCGCTGTACCGCCACTTGAAAATTGTTTAGGGGGGCTGCAAATGAAAATAGGTTGAAAACCACTGGTCCGCTGGTATCAAAACCTTGTGAGGAAACGCCTCATGTTAGAGCTGACAGCCTCTGGAGAGCTCTCCCCATGACCCAGCTCACGGACGGGGACTTTCAAAGTTGTAAATGGGAGTCTTTGGGCTCGGTTTCCCAATCTATGGGTCGGGACCCAAATCTGGGTGGCCATTCCCTTTCAAAAGGGTCGCCAAGTGTCTCCCTGGGTGGCTCTGCCCCCTCTCTTTCCCCCGTTTTTGAATTGCCTTGGGTCACCAAGTCTTCCTGAATTGTCAAAATGGGTCCCCATCTGGAAAAGGTTGGGAACTGCTGGACCCCTGATTCCAAGGGGTATGCACCTCATCCCGTCAGGGAAGGGGAATAATACCACGTGACCTAGGTGTGCCATAAAACTGAATTCAGCTGCCGAATGCTGGAGTATTGGCTCGCAACCAACAGAGCATGAGTTACTCACCCCCGGGGGCGTGGGGGAGGGGCCTTGCCGAGGAAATGGAGGTTGGGAAATGGGAAAAGACCCCTCCCCCACCTTCCCACATGCAATTCCTCAACTAATAATCCCCACGAATCGCGTGTTCCGAGCGGAGATCCAGCAGCTGCTGCAATTCTAGCTCCTGGGGATAGACCAGCTGGGGTAGGGTTACATCGCACAGTAGTGCTACAGTAGGCGAAGCCATATGTGGGACGGGCCAGGCGGTGGCTGTGGCTGCAAGTGCTGCTAGCCACCATTCCTGGGATACCCGTGGGTGCCAGGCCGCCTCTCTCAGGGTCTCCCGGCCCCCGGCGTTGCTGGGTGTTTGGTGCCTAGTGTGCTCTGGGTTAGGGCTGTCGATACAAGCATGCTATGGCGTGACGAGCTGGTGGCTGGGGAGAGGAGCGTCCAGGCCAGGCCAGAGCGTCCTTGGGAGTCTAGCTCCTAACGTCTCGGTGCCCTTCTTGCCAGAAGCCCTCTCGTTAGCTGCTGGGTAGTTGCCTTTTGCTTCTGCCTCACATTGCTGATTCATATTCAACGTAGGGTCCTTCATAACCCCCACATCCCTTCCAGCAGTGCTACCACCTTGCCTGGGATTCCTCACTTTGTAGCTGTACCCTTGATTTTTTCCTCCCTTAGTGAAAGACTTTGCATTTGTCTTTATTGGATTTCATTTTGCTGCTTCCAGACCAGCTTTCTAATGTAGCGAGGTTGTTCTGAACCCTACTCCTCCCCTCCAAAGGGCCTGTGACCCCTCCCCGCTTGGGCTCATTTGCAAATTTTATCATTTCCACATTTATACCCCTCCCCACTCCCTTATCCGGGTCATTAATGAAAATATTGCATAGGGCCAAACCTGGGACATCACTAGATCCGCTCCATCCGGTCTGACAGCCACCTGTTAGCTGTGTTTTGAATACAGACTTCCAACCCATTGTTCCCCCACCCACTTTCATCTAGCCCACGTTTCTCTAGTTTGCTTAAGAGAACTAAAGAAACGTGGTTTAGATGAAAGTGGGTGGGGGAACAATGGGTCGGAAGTCTGTATTCAAAACACAGCTAACAGGTGGCTGTCAGACCGGGCGGAGCAGATCTAGTGATGTCCCAAGAACCATGTCAACCCTTACTAAAAATCAAGATCGATCATGTCTCCTGCTTCTCCCCCATCCACTGGACCAGTAACCTTGTCAAAGGAAATTAGGGTTGGTTTGGCATGATTTATTTGTGAGAAATCCATGCTAGCTAGTCTTTATAATCCTGTTATTTGTTAGGTCAGTGGTTCCCGACCAGAGGTACTCCTGGGGGTATGCAGATCTTCTGGACAGTGTATCAACTTCTCTAGATATTTGCCTAGTTTGGCACCAGGCTACATCAAGAGCACTAGCAAAGTTAGTACAAATTAAAATGTTGGACAGTGACTTATGTATACTGCTCTGTATACTGTACACGGGAATGTAAGTACAGTATTTCTATTCCAATTGATTTATTGTGTAACTGTAGGATGAACATGAGCCAGTCAGCTGTGTTTCGGCAGCAGGGTGGCTGTGCCCCTTTTTTGATTTTATGTTTGGTTTTGTCAGCAAGTGGTTTTCAGTGACGTGAAATTTGGAGGTAGGCAGGACAAATCAGCATCCTGAAAGGGAGGCAGGAGTCTGGAGAAGGTGAGAGCCGCGGCGCTCAGTAGTTACAGATGGATTGTTGTATCGCCTCGTCCACGTTTGTTTTCAGCCCCATTCAGAGACCTCAGCTGCAGCGTTAGGGGGTCACTTTGACTGTTTCTATTTCCCAGGTAAACTTCCAATGCAGTGAAAGTAACTTAGCATTACTTACAGGGGCTGCCCTATTGCAACCCGGGTCCCTGCCAGCTCTGTAAATAGCTCCCTGCCGGCTTTTGCCGCAGCTCAGCCAGCCCTTGCCGGAGCTGTGCACCAGTGCGCGTCCGCTCACTGTCACCTCTGAACGCAGCGCTGGGTTGATAGCTCCTTCCAGACTCCTGAGCCTAGGTCCCTGCCACCTGCATGCTCCCTCCGCCAGCCCCTGTATCCTCCCACAGCCTCCTGTCAGCCTTTGGGCAGCCCTTCCTTCCCCCAGGCCTCTAAGCCTCACCCCAGGCTCCTCCTGCTGCCTGTTCACCTGCTTCCTGCTCCGAGTTTGCTGACAATCCTGGTGGTTTCTTCCCAGACCCTGCAGCCGTCAGTCCCTGAACAATCCACTTCTCCGAGGGGTAGCGTCAGCGGAGCAAGGTCACTTAGTTCCAGCTGGCCACATAGGCTTTGGAAGAGAGCGACGGGCCTGTTGGTCGGCTCGCTCCTGGGGGTGCACAGCAGAGAGCACGTGGAGAATTTGGCATCCATGATCCACTGGTCTTTCCGCTGGGGTCTCCCTGTTGGACTCTCTGGGGTCGCCATATATAAGGCAGCTCACGGAGGCAGCACAGGTCTGGAAGGTTTCCAGCAGCAGCAGGAGCAGGTAGAGCACCCAGCCCCTGGCTCCATTGAGTGTAAAGTGCTGGGAGGTTGAGCCTTTCTTTCTAGGCATCATTTCCCTGCAAAAGTGTGTGAGGGGTGCAGAGCAACTTGTCACCCTTCAAGGGGTCACACACTTGTTCCCTTCACCTTGTGAATGCTCCGGCCTGGTTCCCTGAGCCAGCTCCGCTTTCCCTGCGTCTGGGCAGCAGCAGCGTTCACGCCAGAGAAACAGGAAACCCAAGTCCAAGGGGCAGCTGTTCCCGTCTGCCAACCTCAGCGCTCACGGCTCCCCCTGCTGGTGCCCAGCGGGGAGGCAAATGGGAAGTCGGGGCACAATGGTGGAGGCGGATCCACCCGTCTGTTCCCTGGCTGCCTCAGGCTTTCTTGCCCTTCTCCTCCTGCCAGGCCCTGGTTCCCTCCCCTGCTGTCTGCCCCAGCTCCTCCTGCCCCTCTGCCTGCCCCTTGTCACAGCACCGAGCCCCCGTGCTTCCTGCCAGCTGCGCCCTGCAGCCAGGGCAGCAGGGATCACCAGCCCAGCCCTCGTGCTAGCACGGCCCTCGTGCAAGGGGCCACTTGGGCTTTGCCCCCAAGCACAGCTCTGGCTCTGGGCTGGTAGGGCACCTGAGGAGAAGGCCTTTGCGTGGGTCATCCTGGCCTGAGGAGAGCCCTAGGGGCAGCAGCAGCAGCAGCGTGGGGGGCTGGGTGGGAAGAGCTGAACCCAGCCCCTGGGATACGGAGGCTGCCGGAGAGATCCACACTTTGCTGGGGGCGGGGGGAGCTGGCCTTGAGCAAGGCCATGAAATGGAGCTGTCACCACCCAAGCCTCACGCCTGCCTTCAGAGCTATTCTGGGGAGCAGGGCCTGGCATTAAATCATTCACACCTTCCCGTCAGCTGGCCGCCCAGCCAGGCCACCCCTCCCCCGGCTGGGCAGAAAGTGAGAGCCAGGGGGCACGTACGCAGACGCCCCGACTTTAACCCCTTCGGCCCCCTTGAACACGACGCGCTGGACACTGGGGCGGAGCTGGCCGAGGGCCGCTCCCAGCTGAGTCACTTGGCACCTCCCGTTCAACAGGCTTAAGTGCAACAGCTTGTGTGAGCTGGAGAAAGCCTCACGAATTCCCATGGGATTCTGAGCGCCCGATCCGCCTCCAGGCAGCAGAGAGTCCTGGGAAGCCCCGAGCCCCACACTAGTGCAGCCTGCGGGAGCCCCTCTGCACAGGCCCCGGGTCCCCCCGGCCCGAGGCAGCCCCCTCCCGTCTGAACTCACCATCAGTTCTGAAGACGGCATCCAGGCAATCCCCAGATGTCAGGGACTGTCCCAGGCCCGAGCGGGGAGACCTGGGGGCGGTAGGCAGGCTCTGTGTGGCTGGGAAGGAAGGCGCTGCTGTGATCTGGCTGGCATACTGCACACTGCAGCGCACAACGCTGCTTTGTGTGACCTGCAGCATGCTGGGCTACACTTCTCCCCAGACCCTTTTTGGTGCCAGGGGCTAGCTGGATCAGGGAAGCAGGAGAGACCCATCAGCTGGGTGTGGGAGAAGGTGTCTCTTTTTTTTGTTGGCCAGCTCGGGTCATGTCTTGCCTGACTTTTGGAAGGGCTGAACACGCATGATGCTAGCGAACGTCACTGGGAGCTGGCCACTGGGAACTCAGCCTCTTTCAGAAACAGGAAGGTGAGCTGTTTCCAAAAACTGAGGCACCTCATGGACGCTGTTGAGCATTTCAGCCTTAGCCCATCTTTGCCTCAGTTTCTCTAGCTGGAAGACTGTGACAGTAATACCTCCCTGCCCTTGTCAATGGTGCTGAAAATTGTGGCTAAAAGGTACTATTTCAATGCAATGTGCAGGTAACTGCTGGTGGGCAAGGAGCATACAGCATACCTGGTATAGGTTATTATTATCTTTAATTCATGCATCGCTTGCTATGGTTCTCCCGTCGCTATTAATATTTGTATCATCCTGACAGGAACTGGATGAGGTAGATTAGTGACTGACTTAGGGCTTCAGGGAGTCTGTGCAGGAAGCAGTCAATATGAGAGGAGCTCTGAGGAACAGCCAATCGGGACCCAGCACACCCAGATAAGAAAAGCCTCAGGGCAGAGCAGGGTCAGTTACTCCCTGGAGCTCAAGGAGGGACAGCTAGGTGCCTGGCTAGCACCCTGGACAGAGTATTGCTGCTAGCGGGGAGGCAGGAGAGCTAGAGACAAGCTACTGATTGGCTTCTGTGAGGTGCAGGCTGAGACAAGAGCAAAGAGGGTACTGGGGCCCCTGGAAGTGGCCAGGCAATTGGCTGCAGTTGTCACTGGAGAAGGGGAGGGGCAGTTGGACTACAACACTGGCCCCAGAAGGGTGAGCACAGATCAGGACATGGCTGGAAGGTTGTGTCATGAAGAGAATGCAGAATTCCTTGGAGTGACATGGGTCTGGGAGCAGAAGGGATGGTGGGCGAGGCATCACAGAAATGGGCGTTCCGACCTCGGAGCTAAATCCCCAAGGCTACCAACAGGAGGCGTTAGCATGGCAAGTGGAGCCCCATCACACTGATGCAGGCAAGTTCAGAATTTACATTGTGGTGTAAACTAATAATTTCTGTTGTTGGCCATCTCCATTTGCGCAGGGTGGTGCAAACCGGGCAAGAGCTTGTGGTTTTGTTTTCAGGGCTCTGGACCAGTGGACTGAACATGCTTCCTTGGCACACCCCCGCCCAGTGACTTCCTGCTTGCCCGAAAGGCAGTCTCCCCCCCCTCCCCCCGCTCAGTGGTCCAGACAGTAACTAATGAGATAAGATAAGGGGGAAGTTCATTGCTATGGAGACAAAGTAGACAAACCCTTTTAAGAACATGGAACCTGTAAAAACTGTCCAGAGGACACAAATAAAGACTGACACTCATTAAGGAGGTGTTTGATCTTTCGGGACATAAGAACAGCAGCAGAAATGTTGCATCCAGACTATGTGTTGCCCCCTCTAGGAAGTGGAACGAAGCAACTGGCATCTGCATGTTGTATCTGCTACGCTATTTCTTTCATTTCCCTTGCTCAGTCATAGGATCTGAGCGATGAAGGGCGGGAAGGGACCATGGGGAGTCCTCAAGTCCAGCTCCCTGGGCTGAGGCAGGACAAACAAACCTTCCTGACAGGTGTTTGTCCAGCCCCTTCTAAAAACGTCCTGTGACAGATTCCACAGCCTCCCTTAGCAGCCTGTTCCAGAGCTCAACTCCCCTTTGAGTTACAAAGTTTCCCTGATATTTAATTTGGACACCAGGGCTGTGAGGAACAGCCAATCGGCACCCCGCACATCCTATAAGAAAAGCCTTAGGACAGAGCAGGGTCAGTTACTCCCTGGAGCTCAAGGAGGGACAACAGGGTGCCTGGCTAGCACCCCGGACAGAGCTCTGCTGCTAGCCATTGGTCACCATCCTTGCTGTAACAGCCCTTAACAAATTTGAAGATTGCTACCAGGTCCCTCCTCAGTCGTCTTCGCTCAAGACTTTTTCAGCCTTTCCTTTCTAACCCTTTCCTCATTTGTGTTGCTCTCCTCTGGCCTCTCTTTAATTAATCCGCATCTTAGCACCCAGATTTGCATGCCATATTGCAGCTGAGTCCCCCCCCCGCATGCTGATTACAGCCATATAATTACCTCCTGTGTCTTACACACAGCGCGCCTGCTAATCTGCCCCAGAAGGATTTTAGACTTTCTCACAACTGCATCAGTGTTGACTCATAGCTAATGTATGATCCGTTATCACCCCCCCGCTCCCTTTCAGCGGTGTTTGACGTGTCAGGATT
>JANRFK010001605.1:34765152-34782716 GCA_030068395.1 Apalone spinifera | reverse complement strand
AGGGGCTCTGAGGGCTGGGGGGGGGCAGTGCCATGGTCTGAGTGGCTCTGAGGGCTGGCTACCCTGCCCCTTTGGCCCAGGCTCTGCCCCTTCTGAGGGGCACAGAGCAGTCCCCCCATCTTGCCCCACAGCCCACGGTGGCTGTCGGCCCCCCTGCTAACTAGCTTTTCAGCAGGCCAGTGAGGTGCTTCCAGAAGCCAGGAGGGAAGAGCTGGCGAACGCAACCCTGGGCCATGCTGGCAGCGAGGGCGGCGAGAAGCACGTGGGCCAGGCCGAATGTCCCGCAGGCCCTGGGCTGTGCACGTCCCTGGCTCCCACTGGGCTGCTGCAGTGAGTGCAACTCAGCCTGGGCGGCTTCTCTCCCCTGCCCGAGGCCCCAGCGCAGCAGCGGGTGACGGGCACCGAACACAATGTCCAGCTGTAATAGCGGCAGATATTCCTGCCAGCGTTCGAGAGGTCATGGGGGGAGAGGGTGATTCTTTCCTCGCTCTCTGCCAGCAGCACGGTGGCTTTGTTCTGCGTGAAGGCGAGGGCTGTGCTGTGCGCCATCCCTGCCCCCGCGACGTGAGGGGCACCATGACTAGGGGCACGGGGGTGTCTCAGACTCCTCAGAGGCCAGGGCCGAGGGGCCATTCTAGGGAGCACCGGCCTCTGGGGGCATAGCGTGAAGGGGTTAGAGCGAGACACAGCATCCCGGCTCCCTGGCTGAGGCCTGCGGGTGAGACCCAGGCTCCCTGAGGCGAATGGCAGAGCTCCTGTGGCACCTGGCGTGTGGCACCTGGCACAGGCAAAAGGCTCTCCTCTTCCCTCCCGCATCGCGCACCATCCGCGCAGGCGCTGGCTCTTCCTGTGTGCGGCTCCAGGGGACAGAGCCCCGGAGACCTCCCTGCTCACACACCGTCACTGGCCCCCCATGCACTTCAGGATCCAGTTCAAACCCCCCTTCTCTCCAATACCTCCAATTGCTCCAGCCTTGGCCCCAGGCCTCTGCGCCCCCATCCCTGGCCTCTGCTCAGACCCCACTCGCTAGGATAACCTTCCCTCCTTCCCCACCCCTGGGCCGTTCAAACCTGGGGCTTGCTTCTCCCTTGACTAGTGTTTGCCCAAGGCCCTGGGACCGTGTCTGGGGTCTGTGGAGGGGGGCGGCTGTCCAAGGAATGCTGCGCTTTTCCACGTGGGCTAACGACACCGAGCCGCTCCGCAGCGCACAGCCGACCGAGGTGGGACTGGCGCGTCTCCACTTCGCTTTCTCTGCCCTCTCCCCGCCCCTCCTCCCCCGGCTCACAGCTTCACGGGCCGGCTCCTGACTCCCATCCCCGAGGAACTGCTGGGAACAGTTATAATGTGCCGGAAAGGTCAAGCCCATAAAGCTAATCCTGCTTGACTTACTTTTTCCAACCGCGAGCTGGATGACAGGCCTGGATGGTTGTAATCTGCAGCCAGCGTGAGGCCTCGCTGGTATGCAGCGCACAGCCAGCCACGCTCGGGCCTCCAGCTCCCAGCCCCAGCGGCACCAAAAGCAAACCGGAGGGTGCTCGAATGGAGCCAGGCATCGCTGGCTAACCCTGAGGGGAGCAGGCCTGGCAATACACAGCCAAACCAGCTTGGGGCAGGACTGAACCAGGCAAAGAGCGAGCTGGGTTTTGCGAAATCTCCTTGCCTTTCAGCCACATCCCATTGGACAGTCCCCTTCCTTCCCCGCCTTGCCCTGTCTGTGCAACGCAAGGGGGCCACGGGTGCTGGGCCAGGAGCTCCTGGCTGCTCCTGCTGCCTTTTTCAACCTGCCCAGGTGTCTCCTGAGCCCTGTGAATGAATCTGGGCAGCTTTCCAGACTGGAGGGGCATGTCCCCTTTTGCTCACAGGCACCCAACCGTCTCTGTGCCCCCGACCCTCTCTCCCAGGGTCTCCTGGTGCATTAAGACCCAAAGAAGCAACCCTCCCTGTTCCAGCTGGGCTGGGGGTCTTGGAGGAGGAGCAGCCCCAGGACTGGGGTGGCCGGCTGGATGGTCTCCTCAAGGAGAGGAAGAGAGAAGTGGAGAGCTGGTGTGGTGGCTGCCATCGTGCCTAACAGCAGGACTTGATCTGGGTCCCAGGAGGACACCTGAAAGTCTGGATCCCTACAGTTGGCGCTAATGGGCCAGGCTCTGTAGCTAAGAGCTGCACTGCACCCTCCCTCTTGGGTGGTTGGACACCGAGGGGGACTTTTAGCTCCCATTGACCAGTGGGCTACCCAAGCATGAGATGCTTATTCAGCATCTGTGAGATGCTGACCCACCCTGAGACTGCTCAGACCGGTGCACCAAAGCCTGGTGACTGGTGGGATTTAAGTGGGCTCTCCCGATTGCTCGACGTTCCCAGACAAGTACTATATGAATAGGAGCTCTGTGCTACGGTGCTGTCTCTTAAGAGCCAGGCAGGCTGGGAACCACCTGTAGGAGATAAATTGCCTCCCCTCACCCCGGATCACTCAATCTTAGGTAGGCACAATAAGCGGCTTAGGAGGGGAGCCCACTATGCAATCATAAGCTGTACCTGCTTCACCTTCTAATAGTGATACAAAGAGATTAGAATGGTTGACAAATGAACTAAAACTTTTCCATGAAAAATGTAGGGAAAAAATAAAAAATGTTAATTATAAAAAAGCTCCTACAATCTTGAGGGGGTTGATTGTCAAAAATGAAAAGAAAAAAGTTGACTTCATTTTGTAGTATTTCCCTTGCAAAAATCAAAGGGAGAAGGGGAAAGAAGAAAAACTCAAAAAAGTGAAAACAAAAAATGTTTCGATTTGATCCATTGTGTTTTGATGAAAAATGTGTTTGAATTTTTTCTGCCAAAAAATTTATGGCAGACATTTTTTGAGTCAAAAGAAACAGATTCCTGTACCAGGGGGGAAAAGACATTGGGGATTCCAGACAATGACACACAAGAAATTATTATTATTATTATTATTGCCAGAAAGGATCTGGGCCAATCATCCAGAAACCTCCCCACCGCGCCTAACGGAGGGGACCTTCTCTCTAGTCCAGTTTTGAAACTTGGTTGCTGGAAGGTTGAAAGGAGCATGTGATCTTCTCAATGAGACCAGAACCAATTGTCCAAGCAAGTGAGGGATTCGTTTCCAGTGAGCTTGAGTATGATCTATGGTTTTGCTTTAAAGCCATTGTGACAGACCCAAACCAGCAGCCTGCTGCACTCTGGTGTAAGGCAGGTATACAGGGCGCTGGATAAGTGGTTTTCTCTTCCCAGAGTAAACTCCTAGAGACTGCTGTCAGGAAATGAAGGCAGGCAGACACCTGCGGCTAGTTAATTAGCTTGCTCCCTCAGGCAAGTCATTAAACACCTGCAGCCAATTAAAGTCAGTGGGGCCACTTTAAAAGGTTTCCCCCAGGTAAGGAGAGGGAGAAGACAAAGAGTGATGGACTGGAAGGGGGAAGTGAGGTACAGAAGAGCTGTGTGTGTGAGCTGAGGACTGGCTAGCAGGTACCAGGGGGAAGGCACTTAGAAGGCTTTTTTGGGGGAAGCAGCTCAGGGAAAAAGCTGACAGAACGGAAGCAAAGCAGCCTTGTCTGTTGCTGCTGCCTTAGGGTCCCTGGGCTGGAACCTGGAGTAGTGGGCGGGCCTGGCTTCCCCCCAAATCTCCCCCACGCCAACACAGAGACTGCCCCGAGAAGGGAGACTAGGACTATGGAGGAGCTTTCAGTCCAAAGCCATGAACTACCCTGTGATGAGGATGGCTCAGTAAGCTGCAGACCCTGCCCCTTGTAAAGACAAGGAGGCTGTGGGGAGGGCCACAGCGCGCCTCTGAGGCTAACACGATCCACCAGACCCACGGGGCACGGCCAGAGCTTTGCCTCACCATGTAACATCCGATGGTTTCACCGTGACACGAGGCCAGAGTCTCCAGTGCTGCTTGGATTTCACCCTGAATTCTAGAGTTCCTTTGAACCCCAAATGTAACTAGGAAGTGTGAATGGCCGTGGAGCAAAACTAGCCTCAAAGTTGGCACCGAGCCCTGCAAATAAAGTCTCCTGGTGCTAGTGTCAGAGAGAAGCAATTGCTTGCACGTGTCCAGCCATTTAAACTGCCAACATTGCATAAGTCTTGGACACATGTAGGAATCAAAGGCTGGGGGTGGACCAGGGCTGCATTATGACTTTCAGGGCCGTAGGCACTTTTGCCTTCATGGGCCACTTCCTCCATAAAAAAAAATATTAAAAATTATTTTTGATATAACTTTAAATACTTCAACATTTTTTTTTCTGTTTTAGGCAAAATTTAATAGATTTTCGTGGACCCTAAAAGTTTCATTTTTTTCTGACGCGAGAAAAAAATGAAAACATTTTCTTCGACCCTAAAAGTTCATTTTTTTTCTTCTCATTTTAAAAGGAATGAAAACATTTTCGTGGGCCCCTAAAAGTATCGTGGGCCCTAGGCACTGTGCCTACTGGATAAGTCAACCCTAGGGTGGACCAGTGATTGCCGTGTTAGGAATCTTTCACAATCTCTATTCTGTTACTTCATCAGGCGTATGTTTATGATACTGTAGCTCCCACCTGGTATTAGGCACGGGCCACGTAACAGCACACAGACAGGGACCACTGTCCCTTATAAATAAGAAAACTGAGCCAGCCATTTTGGGGTAGATTCACCATTATTTTAATAATTTAAAACTCCAGCTCCCTTAGCAGCAGTTCTTTCTTTCTTTCTAAAATGGTCCATTTGAAAGCCTGCTCCTTATACTTAATGGCAAACCGGCACTTATCACTGCTTGGCACCGCTGCTGTGAAAATCGGGATTAACCAGAAGTGCGGTTTTTGCTTCCCCCTCCTTGGGAAGTGTGGGTGGGAGTGGGCGGGTGGAAGGGATTTAGCATCCCCAATGGAACGGTTAATATGAAAGGAAATGAAAATAATCGCTGCCTAAGACAAGGCACAAAGGGGGGTGGAAACAAGAAGGCCCCCTCCTAATTTAGAATCGTAATCCGCATTCCAGCACGGAAGGAACAAGCACAAGCTCTTATCCATTGCCCAGTGCCAGAGGGCTCCCTGCCACGTTGCAGAGAGGGGCAGACAACAGCAAGCGATGGGTTAGCTGCAAAGCACCAGTTCAGCTCCTGGCACGTAAGCAAAAGGCTCTTAGAGCCACTCTGCCTTCGTCATTGTCTATTTCCAGCAGGTGCAACTAAACCACCCAGAGGTCCTGCTCCCTTCTCAGCCCCACGGCTTGCAGTTTGCCTTAAGCAGCTCCAGGCTGCGTGCGTTCAACTTCACTCTAATGAATCAAGTGCGCTGTGTAGAAACGCCCTTGCCGCACCCATGAGCAGCCTAGAGACCTAACCTCCTGATATGCACCCCATGCACTCCCTGGGACCCCTCCTTCGGCAGGTGAGTGTGCTTGAGGCACGTTCTTTGTGGGCATGGGCTTCTCTGAGTGGGCAGTAGCTGATCCCGTTTACACCACGGTAAATCCAGAATGACTCCACTTTGCATATTTACAGGCACGTAACACATCACTCTTCTGCCTTCTCTTTCTCTGTGCAACCTGCAGTTATGTTTTGCAAACCAAGTCAATTCCCCCTTCACTGTCTCAATCCTTGCCGTTTAAATCCTTAGCAGGTTTAAAACTAATAAGCGAAAGTTCTTCTTCACACAGCGCATAGTCAACCTGTGGAACTCCTTGCCAGAGGAGGCTGTGAAGGCTAGAACTATAACAGAATTTAAAGAGAAACTAGATACATTCATGGAGGTTAGGTCCATGGAGTGCTATTAGCCAGGGGATAGGAATGGTGTCCCTGGCCTCTGTTTGTCAGAGGCTGGAGATGGATGGCACGAGACAAATCACTTGATCATTGTCTTCGGTCCCCCCCTCCGGGACATTTGGCATTGGCCACTGTCGGCAGACAGGCTACTGGGCTAGATGGACCTTTGGTCTGACCCAGTACGGCCATTCTGATGTTCTTATGTGTCTCCTTATCCTCTTAAGCTCTGCTCTGTGACTTCTGAAATCGGTCCTCAGCTTCCTCTTATTGTGTTCAGGGGACATCACTGGTTGGCCGGTGTCCCTACAGCCAGACCTGAGTAGATCTCAACCCGAGCCATTGTTTAATGGCAGATGAGGCTTGGCAGTGGAAAGTCCCTTTACAGCAGGTGGGGATTACAGTCATTTTAAGGCTTCTTTACAGCCTCTTAATTTTCTGTGTCCTGGAATTTTACAGTTCCAAGGTCTCTGCTGGCAGCCTTTTATGTGTAGCTGGCTGTGCGATGCTGGTGGAGACACACACCCTGCCCTCCCTTGTGGAGACTTGACTTTTGTTCTTTCTTGTTGGCTTCCCTTAATCCACAACAGGCCAGTGACTTTTTGTGTGTTGGGAAACACAACAGTCCCTAGCTAAGGCTCGATGTAAACTGGTGCCAATGCCCCAGCTCTGGGGGGTCTGGATTTGGGTTTGCTCAGCTCCCCCCAGTGGTTGCAGTTCTGCGGAAGCAAAGGCAGTGTCCCTGTGGCCTGCCCCGGCTCACAGCCCTCTCACGCTTTCCTTCCCATGCACATTGGAAGCAGCAGCGTGATTTGGCTCTGCCACCGCAGCCCTGCCCCGTGAATGCCTTTATCGACATTAAATCCCAGCTTCTTCCTGGCCCGGCTATTTTGTGCCAGTGACCATGCACAGCAGGAATGCTGCTCCCTAAATCAGCTGCTGCTGACAGGAATGCCTCTCTGCTTGCGGCAAGGGCTCCTGGTTTGCTGGCGAGCAAAGCAGGGCACGAAAGCGCTAGTCTCTTCTCTGCTGTGCACCCCTGCTCTGCGCTTCTATTCCTGCTGCCGGGAGTGGGGGGAGAAGGGGGAGACCTTGTCCAGCCCAACTGCCTGCTCCAGTCCATCTCATTTGTGCCTCCTCCTTCCTCAGCACAGCTGGGATCTGCAGGAAAACGGTCTTCCTCTGTAGCCTGAAAGCTGTTGGCATTGGAAACAAAGACGCAGTTGGCAGGGTTACTGGCTTTGGTTTTAGGGCCCATGTGCCCCATAGGCCATTTGTGAGAGCTGTGTTCTTCCACCACCAGAGAAGGAGACATAATCCCCACCCAGTGCCGCTGCAGTAGGAGGTACAGCCCTCTGCAAAGTACCATAGACAAGTATCATGCTCCCCGATTTATGGCTGGGGAAACTGAGGCACAGAGCAGTTACCACAGTGAACCAGTGGAGGTGGCATCCGGGTTGGCTGCTTAGGAAAATTAGGAGCCTGAGGGCCCCAAACTACACCTCCCACGCGGCGCTGCGGCAAGTCAGGCAGGCAGAGAGTACCAGACACAACCTGAAACATTTAGATTTGCCTGGCGAAGCTTTGAAAGATGCCAGCAATGCTGTCGTTTTCCTCAGCCCAGTTTCCATTTGGCAGAGACCCCCGTTCCCCTCTGGAAAAATAGGGAGGCCCCCAAAAAAATCCCAGCCTGCCCTAGGATGCAGACACAGGTGAGAGGCCATGCAGCGATTGCCATGGAGATAGCCCTCCGGTCCCCTGTGCCCTGGGAATGTGGAAAGAGAACCCCCAGGCCCTGAGGACATGGAGCTGCCACCTTCCTGCCTGGCCTCCATGCTAATTCCCCTCAGATTTCCCACTGTGCCCGTAGCAACTGCAGGCCCCGTGGCTTTTCTGGTGGATGTGGAAAAGCCAGACAACCCCTGTCAACTCGTGTGCTTGTGACGTGGCTTGGAGCTCAGCTGCCAGGCGGATGAGTGAGGCAGACAGAAAGGTATTAATGAACAAGGCCCTGACCCCCCCCCCCCCCGCACTCGAAGAGGTGGGAACTGTGTCAGAGGAGCCGTGACTTGGACCCAAAGCTAGGCTGAGGTCAGGAGTGCCCCAGGCTATGCCGTGGCCCTGGGGAATAGCCCGATGACGGGATGGAAACGCTGGCACGTGTTCCTTTCTGTGCTGAGCCTGGTCCCAAGGCACGCCGAGCAAGGTATATTGTCTTACATAACTTTCCTCTGCTGTAACTCCACTCAGCTGTCTCCGACTGGGACCGGACTGCAAGTGCTGCACTAAGTGTCATGTTACAACGCACACACACGCAGAGAACTGCTTTGGCTTGCTCCCTCTTGGGCCCTGCCTTCCCCCACCGGGAGGAGGTGGCATCTTCCCCCACCTGAGGTCTGGCGAGGACGCTGGTGACTTGTTATCACTTGAATGGTGGCCTTTGGGGCCACATGGCTGGCCCAGTCCGGGATGCCTTTCAGGGGTTGCCTTTTGGGTTCTGAGTTTGAAGGAGCCACTTCTTCAGTTTCCACGCTCCAGTTGCTGGAGATATTTTTAGCCTTAGGAGGAAGGTCAGAGGGTGCTAAGCCCGTCACCTTGGCCCTGTTGGCTGCCTGGTGATCATCAGGTGGCCATTTGTGGATGGGCACAGTTTGCAATGCATGCAGTTAAAGACCACAGGGGAGGGGAAGGCAGATAGTGGTGGGGAGGGTCGCAGGGACCTTGCATAACACCCCAAAGTCCCTGGGGAAATTAAAGTCCCTGTCTGAAACAGCGGCAAACGAGTCCAAAGCCTGGAGGTTGATTTATCAGTGCAAGGAATTTTGTAGCTTTACCTTTTGGGGCGGGCTGGTCCAAAGCCACCCAGTGTTCCAAGCAGCTGGAGCAGGGCTGGTTATTTAGCATTAAACCCAACAAGCTCGAGCACTGAATAGAAGAGGCGGCCGCAGGTTCCCAGCCCATCTCCAAAACACACGGGGCCCCCTTCAGCCCAATCCCCCGCCCCGGCGCATGGCCTGGCTGAGAGATGAGCGTCACAGCCTGTCCGGAAGCCAAGGTCACTAGCTCCAGGTTATTTTGGACCAAAGGGGAGGGTGAATTCCCAAGGTCTAGTGTCCTCGGTCAGAGCCCTCGGCCAGGAGCACCCCTAAGCTGTGCTGATCTCAGCAGGAACCGAGCCATGTGCCCTGTGGCTTCGCTCAGGTGGGCCGGCTGCAGGCCATGCAGGGTGGGGAGGGTCAGAAGCAGCATGCTCAGCTCTCGCCACACGCTCAGCCCAGGCAGCGCCGGCCTTTAGAGGCGACGTGTCGCTTTGTGTTGGGCTCCCTTCAGCCTGAGTACACCACCCCGACGTGCTTTACTGCAGGCGGGCTGGTAGCTCTTTCCCTCCACAACATGTCTGGCCCCTCCATGGGCGAGCTGGATGTGCCGGAGGGCTGGCTGCAAGTGACATGCTGGCCAGGGGGGCAGAATTCACTGTGACAGTGTCAGGCCAGAGGGGTACAAGAGAGGGATGGAAGGGAGGTACATTAGCCTCAGATTGAGTAAATCTCGGTTCCCGGGGTAAACTGGCAGGGGCTAGTCCAGAACCAGCCAGAGTCAATCAGGGCAATTAAACACCTGCAGCTAATTAAGTGGGCTTGCAGAGTCAGGTGAGCCACAGCTAGTTGGAACACTTGGGGCCAATTGACGCACCAGTTGAGACTGGTTAAAAGAGTGTCCCTCAGCGCACAGGGAGCTGAGGGGATGGAAGGAGTGCTACAGAGGTGCAGGAGGAACAAGCACCAGTGGGTACCAGGAGGCAGAGCCTATGATAAGGTGTGGGGAAGTAGCCTGGGGGTTTTGTAGCTGTCTCTCAGCTGATATTGGAGACTTTTATAGGCAGCCGCTGTTACAGGGCCCTGGGCTGGAACTCGGAGTAGGGGGTGGGTTCCCCCCAACACCCACTTCCACTCAGGGAAAAGACTGGCTGGGGAAAAGAAAGGGGTCTGCCCAGCCCTGTGTCATTCGAGGGCTCCATCAAGACTGTGGAGTTGGGTTTTCCCTCTAAACCTTATGCTGGCCAGTGATGCGAGGAGCTCAGCAAACAGCGAGTGGATGCCCCAGGTGTGGGGCTGCTGTGAGCCTCTGAGGCAAGCGATCTGCCTGGAAGCACCGGACCCAAGTGTTGGTCGGAGCTTTGTCACACCACAGTGAGACACTGCTCAGCCCGGCAGGGGGGTTCTCCTGCATTCCCTCAGGCTGCCACATCCGTCTTCTCCCCTGGGTTCGCTTGACTCACGGCGGGCAGCCTGGCTGGCCAGGGAGCCTTCTGCCCCGACATACAGCCGCTTGGTTGGGCGCCACGCAGGGGTGCTAGTGCTGAGGGACAGACGGTGCCAAACGTCCCGGTCAGCCTTCTGGCCTGCTCTGTAGGGTCCGGACAGCAGGTCCCCGAGGATGAGGGGCAGCCGTGAGCGGAGGGTGTGGATGCTGAGGGGCGGCGTGGGGAGGGGGCCGGCGTGGGTGGCACAGGCAGGTATCACTGGAAGCGAGGCGGTGGAACTGAGCGGCGAGGGTGGCTGGCAGAAGAAATCCCCAGACGGGGCGATCTGTTAGGCCGCGAAACGCTCTCCCAGAGAAAGGGCCTTGTAATGAGGACTGGACCCTGTTGCCAGGGCAACCCTGTATGGCAGGCGCCGGTGTCTGGAGAGAGCCAGCTCCGTGGCTGGGAGCCAGGCGATGCGGCCAGCCCAGGTCTCCTGCCTGGCTGTGTGAATGCAGAACAATGGCTCCGCCCCACTGCGTCCTGTATCCCCATCAAAGGGGGCTTTGGGCTTTGGCCAGCAATGTCTGCAAATGGCAGGGGTCATCTCCTGAACCTCCCCCAGCTCCCGGTTCAGTGGGACTCTGAATTTCACGTGCAGCGTGCGCGACTGGCCCCTTCGCTCCAGCCTGCCCCAGCGCCAGGCCTGCTCTGAGCTCAGCGAGACTCCAGCAACACTCAGCCGAGCCCCCTGCCTCATCCCGCCTCTGGCAGCTGGCTGGCAGCGCCACACGCCCCTCCCTCGCCATCTGGTAACTCCCTCATAGCTCATCCACCCACAGAGCGTTCACCCGGGTCCCCCCCTTCCCTCTCTCCTCCTGGCTCTCCCCACCAGGCTGCCATCCTCTCCTTGCCCCCCTGCTGTACTTCGTCCTCCACCTTGGCTCCTCCTCCTCACCTCCCTGGCCCTGAGTCCTGCCCACCGCAAGCTCCGTCGTCTGCCTCTGCCCTGCAGCCTCAGCGTCTTCCTGCCTCCCTGCTACTGGCCTCCCTGGCTCCCTTCTGACTCCTTCCATGCATCACACAATACTCATATGATGACACCATTAGAGACAGTGTTGGGCAATGCACGTGGAAGGCCTGAGGTGAGGTATGGCCTGGTTTGCCCTCCGCCCTGTGGGGCTCCCAGAGTCACAGAAGGTAACAGAGTTACCATAAGGCACGTCGGTAAGACGCCTGACTTGATAGCACATGGCATTTTGATTAAAAACACCTAGGAAGACTTAACGGGAACGTGGCACGCATTAAATGGATTAAAAACTGGCTAACTGATAGATCTCAAAATGTAACCATAAATGGGGAACCATAGCATCATAGAACACTAGAACTGGAAGGGCCCTCGAGAGGTCATCAAGTCCAGTCCCCTGCCCCCATGGCAGGACCAAGCACCATCTAGATCATCCCTGATAGATGTCTGTCCAACCTGCTCTGAAATACTCCAGTGGTGGAGATTCCACAATCTTCCTAGGCAATTTATTCCAGTGTTTAACCACCCTGACAGTTAGGAAGTTTTTCCTAATGTCAGACCCTCGCCACAATTTAAGCCCATTGCTTCTTGTCCTATCCTTAGAAGCCAAGGAGAACAATTTTTCTCCCTCCTCCTTGTAACACCCTTTTAGGCACTTGAAGACTGCTGTCACGTCCCTTCTCAGCCTTCTCTTTTCCAAACGTAACAAGCCCAGTTCTTTCAGTCTTCCCTCATAAGTCACGTTCTCTAGACCTTTCATCATTTTTGTTGCTCCTCTCTGGACCTTCTCTATACTCTCCACTTCTTTCTTCAAATGCCCCGAACTTGAATTGTACCCAGAACTGGACACACTACTCCAATTAAGTCCTAATCAGCGCAGAGTAGAGCAGAAGAATGACGTCTCGTGTCTTGCTCACAATGCTCCTGTTAATGCGTCATCAAACCGGCCTGGTTCCAGCGGGGTCCTGTGAGGATCGGTTCTTGGCCCCTGTGGCAGTGGCCCCTGTGGATCCCGTGGTACACTAGGTGCAAGCAAACAATGTATGTCGTCCTCCAGCTAAAGGGCAATTTACACATCTATGGACAAAGATTGCAGGCCGTGCTTTAGGGCAGGGGGCACCATCCCAGACCCAGGAATGCTGAAAAAGATTTGGGGCTCCTGGGTCAGTATTCAGCTGACCAGGAGCTCCCAGTGTAACACTGGCTATGTGATCCTGGAGTGCACAAACGGGTCTGAAGAGGCGCAGAGGGGTGATTTTACCTGTGTCTGGCACTGGTGCGACCATGGCTGGATACTGTGTCCAGTTCTGATGCCCGCAAGGCAAGGAGGGATAGGGGGGATGTTCAGAGAATGGAGAGGCTCACAAGAGCCATGAGATGATTAAAGGATCCGAAAAGCTGCCTCACGGTGCTAGACTCAAGGAGCTCAGTCTGTTTAGCGTCACAAAGAGAAGGGGGAGGGGTGACTGGGCCCCAGTCTGTAAGTACCGACATGAGGAACACACGTTTAATGGGCGCGTCAGTCTAGCCAAGCAGGGTCTCCCAGTGGCTGGAAACTGAGGCTAGATACATTCAGGTTGCGAATAAGTTGTGCATTTTTCACAGGGCGGGTAATTAACCATTGGAACCATTTGTCCAGGGTCTCCATCACTGACCGTACACCAAGACTGGCTGTTTGTCTAAAGGATCGGCCCAGGGGTGGGGCCGGTTTCTGGCCTGTGCTTGGCAGGAAGTTGGACTAGATGGGCAAAATGGCCCCTTCTGACCTTGAAATCTCTGGCCCTCTGCTTGGATTCTCTCCCACCTCTGACTTGCTGTTTGCCCCCCCCCCTTGCACAGTCCTGCTCTTGTGCACCTCTCCCATGGCTCCTCGCCAGCGCCCCCTTCTCCCGTGCCACTCCCCATCCCCATTGCCCTACATCCCTTCTGCACTGGACCCCCTCCAGCCCCATAGCCTTCCCACGCCTGAATGTAAACCCACACTGGAGTGAGAGGGCAGATGCCACGGCTTTCTCCAAGGGACTGACAGCAGTGAGCCACCTGTGGCCAGTGCAAGCCACAGCAGAGCAGCCCTTCTGCCTGGCCATTTCTGGCTACACCTTCACTGCGGTGGAAGGCCAAGCTGGACAGTCACACAGAGCTAGCTATGGCCGAGCGAGCACGCTCAAACCAGCCACACGGCCAGCGCAGCACTGGCTAGCCCCCTGCGAACGTCAGGAGGCAGAGGGGATGGTATGCGGGCTGGAAATTGCACCGCCCTGGTGCAGCGGAGGCAGATCCTCCGGGCCCCTCAGTTCTGGCCTTGTGACCAGCTCGCTGCTGCTCATTCAGTGTTGCTGGGCTGGTGCTTCCTTGCCTTTTACACCCCCGGCCCAACCCGACGCAGCACTCGATTTCTGCAGGGGGCTGCGTGGCAGCGTTGGCAAAAGGCGATTCTTTTTTTCAGGCGTGTTGCCTCTGAGCATAGCCCCTGGCTGTTCTGTGGGCCGGGGACAGGGAATTGCTCGCCACGCCCCCACCCATCCTGTTCTGGGGAAGCTGCACCATGGCCCCTGAGCAGGGAGGTCTGGGGAAAGGAGCTGAGCACAAGTAAGACGGGGCAAGCTGCACCGTGCAGGATCTGGGTCCGAGGGGCGAGCAGGTTGCACTAGACTCCTCTCCGGTAGTAGTATGAGAAGATATTGCGCTCCCTAACTGCAGAGTCTGCAGGATGAGCTGGGCCAGGCCTAGGTACGGTCTGTGAGGGCAGGGCAGTGCTTTGGGATCCTTGGATGCATGCTGATTACTGTGCCGGGAGGGACTGGGCACTAGAGGGCGGCAGGACACCTCCATGCTTTCTCCAGCACCGCCTTTAGGAACATGGCCAGTGGGAGCACCCTCAAAGGGAGCACAGGAGAAGATTAAAGGAGAGGCCTTGTGACAGACCGGGCCGGGTCTGGGCACTGCTGAGGGCATCTACTCAGGGCGAATTGCTCAAACTCAGGGCTTCTTACAGCCCCTGACCAGCGACCTTCCCAAACAGGTCACAAACTGGTCACACCGAGCAAACCCCCCAGCTCTCCCTGTGCTACAATCAGCCCCAGGCCCAACACACAGGTGAGGGGTTATAGAACCCAATCTCACCTACCCCGAATGGGTCTTTCCAGTCCCAAAGAACCAGCCACAGGTCCCAATCAATTTACACTCTGGATCTTACCCACAAGAGCACGCTGGGACAGTCCTTTAGAATCTACAATCTAAAGGTTTATTAATAAAAGAAAGAAACGCAAGAGCGTAAGGCTAAGGAGAATACATTCCATGCATCGAATCTCCCAGTTCTCGATGCAGGCTCTCGACAGAGATGTTATAACTGCTATCTTATAAGTCTTTGGTGTACATCCTATGTCAGGATGGGTCCACGGTTCTCCCCGGCTCTCTGCCCCTCGCAAGGCTGCATCTGGGATCAAGAGCAGAATTGAAGACAAGATAGAATTCGCCTCATGGCATTTTATATCCTTCCTGGCATCCTCTTGGCTAGATCAGGTCACATGGTTGAGTGACCTACCTCTGTTTCACATGCTGGCAGCCATTATGCCGTGGCTAGTTTGCAGGTATCCAGATTTCCAGACGCATTCCTCAGGTGTGTATTGGGATCTCGGCGAGCCTTGTCCCTGGAACCTTGCTAATTAGCATAGTCACTGACTGGACATTCCTTCCCATTGCTCTGTATCAGGCAGAGAATCTTCCAGCATCAACACAGAATACATATTTGTAACTCCACATACAGATATCACACAAGTACATGAACAACATACATAAAATCAGTAGAACAGAAGCTTTCGTTTCACACCTCACATGGCCCCCTTTGTACACACTTTGGGGCAAACACCCCCCCCTTGGGTGAGCAGTGATCTGGCTTCTCCCTTTAAAATCCAGTAATGTGACAGGCCTGTGTCATGCTTCAGTTGCCCTCTGAGACAGCTTGAGAGCGCTACCCATTTCCCTCCCTTCGGCCTGGGGGAGGCTGGTACTTTCTGGCTGGCATCCGCCTGCCAGCTGGAGCACAAAGGAATGATTCTCCTTTGAAACGCTTCCCTGGTATGTGGACATTAGACTTTTCAGGGGATTATTCCGACGAGGAGCAACTGCTTGTGACAGAGACATTCCAGCTGGTAATGCTTTATTTTAAGCATCTGTTGACTAATGCTGAATTACAGAGAGGGGGGGGGGGCATGGAAAACGCAGGTGACATCTCCCAGAATGCAGAATGAATTCACTGCATGCCAGTCCGTTTCAGAGCTGCAAATGTTTTCCTAGTGAAAGGCTGCTCACAATAAATAGGATCCGAGCCCTGACTCTGTGTCGGGCTGCCCCCTCCCATCTATTCACGGGGCTCCGCTCTTCTGTTAGCCTATCCGCTCTGCATCCCCCTTTCCCAGCAAACACAAACGCATACCAGCTGACCTCCAATGGCTATGCAAGGCACAGACTGCGGCGATGACCCGTTATCATTCGCCACACACAAGCGGCTTTTCAAATAGAAATGTTCTAGGCTAAGCTTTTTGCCCGCAGCCAGTTTGTTGATAAAAGGACCTTGAGGTTTCCTTGAGGATGTAATACTGCTCCCATCGGTTCTGAACACTACTGCTGTTGGGTAGAGCGCAGTGGCCGGAAGGGTTCTAGCAACAGGCGTGACCCAAAGGGAGCAATTCGTTGTATGGCTTACTAGGGCTGAGCGCCACTGGACAGTCATCTCCGAAATATCGTCCCTGTAATATAAGCTAGTCCAGAGATCGGCAACCTTTTCAAACCAAAGAGCCAAACTACATGGTCAAAAAGCCACCTAAGAATGCCCATTTGCATGACTGAAAATGTACTACTGAATATTACTGATAATTGACATGGTGATGAATAATAGCACAAAGGAAACAATGTACCCACAGACTTTATTTGATGGGACTTCTGCTGCTGCATCTTTTCACTCATTTCTTTGAAGGTTACATCGCGACTGGTCAAATTCAGGTCCAGGTGCGCAGTCAAGCCACATGAGTAATTACATAAACTTTTGAATTGATTTTTCATTTGAATTTAAAACGTTGCCTGTATTTTGGGAATGACAAAAGAGCCCTGTTTGGTTCCATGCTGAGCCATATTGTCTCGAGAGCCATAGGTTGCAGGCCCCTGAGCTAGTCTGTCCAACCAACACCTGTTTGCACCCGATGTATTGATCGAAGCATTAAAAGCCAGGTGATGCACGGGTGTCACAAACAGCACCAGGGCCAGCATTAAACATTCATTTATAATAGCCTCGAAATAAAGAGGGACTTGCTGGGAACACCATATGCAGCTTTGCTTTAGTACGCAGCAGAGTTTCACCCCGCCCGACACACACGCATGCATGTGTGAGCGCACACCCGTTGTGTAGGCAGAGGTAGGCCCCTTTGAGGAGACAAGCAGAGTCCTCCTCCGATGAAACTGACTGCTAATGTTCTAATCGTTTAGAACAGCAAGTTTCTGCTCCGGGTGGCACTGAAGATGTTGCCAGCTTTGTTGAGACTCACTTCCCAGCTGGAGACCAGAGCCTAGAGGGGAATGAAGGGGTGCTGTGCGCCGACTCTCTACCCCCCGAGAAAACTCTTCTCCTGCAGCCTGCAGGCAGCAACGGGGCCGCAGCCCCGGAACAGCATGGAATGCCACCGGACCGCGGTGCCAAGACAGGTGCCGATATAAATATCCCTGGTGGTGGCTCGAACAATGAGAGCCAAGAGGAGGAGGACGGCGGGAACGTCGCCAATGATTCCTCGGTGGTGTTGGAAGACGCCCCAGCCGCCGGCAGCAATGCTGAGCGAGGGGCGGTTGAGGCGAGAGAGGCAGAAGCAACCCAGGGGACTCCTCTCCCAGGGGATGACGCAGAAGGGCTGCTGGGCAGTGAACAGCCGGGGGGCAGGAAGAGCGAAGCTGCGGAGGAGAACGGGGAGTTCCATGTTGCTGGGGTTGAAATCAGGATGGGAGAGGCTGGGAGTGAAGAGGAACAAAACTCTCCTCCAGCCCACAGGCCTGCAGCAGAGGGGCAGGTTTCTCAGGGCGGAACAAAGGCTGCGGCTGGAGAGGAGGCGACCGCAGCAGAGCACTGCTCAGGGCCCAAAGAGGGCGAAGATGCTGCTGGAAAGGAAAGAGAAGCCAGCGAGGGATCCCAGAAGAGCGCCCGGCCCTCGGAGGCCAGCAGGGAATCGCCCTCTGTGGGAGATGCAGGTAGCGCTGAACCGGCTCTAGCCACGGCAGGAACTCTTGAGGAAGAGGGGACGCAGCCAGAGGAACGCTCCAGAGAAGACACGAGCCGGATTCGACGTGTCAGCCGAGAAGCCGACTCTGATGCGCCAGGTGAGGACCATGCCAATGAGCAAAACAAAGGCGCCTCCGGCTCAGAGGAGACCAGTTCTGTCCCTGGGGAACCCCATGGGGGCAACGGACTCGCTGCCAAAGAGAAGGAGCCCGATTCAGGCAATGGAGCTGGTGACAGCCCAGAGAAGCACACTGATGGCCAGCCAGCAGAAAGGGGC
>JANRFK010001605.1:34685428-34706475 GCA_030068395.1 Apalone spinifera | reverse complement strand
TCGCCGGAAGGGCCCGGGCCGCGCCGCTGACTGGGAACAAACCCCCGCGAGTTCGGGGGGAGACTGGAATATGTGGGGCTGCCCCCGCCTCCCGCCTTTCCTGCCCTCGCTGGAGGGTGAAGTGACTGACTCATGTAGCCCGGCCTGGGGGCCAGGGACTTCTCCAGGAATCTAAAAGCAACTCTGCCGGGGGGGCCCGGGCCACAAGGTCAACGGACCGCGGCTGTTGTATTGTTTTTAAAGTCCTCAGGACCCGTCTCCTAAAGTACTCAAAGAAAATCTGACAACATGGCTTCCCCGCCCCACCAGCAGTTGCTGCATCACCACAGCACCGAGGTGAGCTGCGACTCCAGCGGAGACAGTAACAGCGTGATGGTCAGAATCAACCCCAAACAGCACCAGGGCTGCTCCTCGTCCAAGCGGTGCAAGTACAGCATCTCCTCCAGCTGTAGCAGCTCTGGGGAGTCGGGAGGTGCCCGCAGAACAACTGGAGGAGGGGGAAGCAGTGGTGCGGGTTTGCGCAAGAAGAAGCTGCCGCAGCTGTTTGAGAGAGCCTCCTCCAAGTGGTGGAATCCCAAGTTCGATTCCAACAACCTGGAAGAGGCCTGTATGGAGAGATGCTTCCCACAGACGCAGCGTAGGTTTCGCTATGCCCTTTTCTACATTGGTGTGGCCTGTCTCCTCTGGGGCATATATTTCGGAATTCACATGAGAGAGAAACTGATTGTCTTCGTGGTGCCAGCTCTGTGCTTCCTCTTGGTATGTGTAGCATTTTTTCTGTTCACTTTCACTAAGACGTATGCCCAGCATTACGTGTGGACCTCACTGATCCTCATCCTCATGGTTTTTATTTTGACTCTGGCTCCACAGTTCCAACTTTTGACACCTATCTCAGGAAGTGATGACATGTCCAATCATACTACCCCTGTGGGAGTCACAGACACTTGCCTTTCTCAAGTAGGCAGTTTTTCTATGTGTGTTGAAGTGCTCTTGTTGCTCTATACAGTGATGCACTTACCTTTGTATTTAAGTTTGTTTCTGGGACTATCCTATTCAGTCCTTTTTGAAACCTTTGGTTATCATTTCCATGATGAAGACTGCTTTTCACCCCTTGGAGCCAGTGTAATTTACTGGGAACTGCTGAGTAAAGCCTTGCTTCACATCTGTATCCATGCCATTGGTATTCATTTATTTATCATGTCTGAAGTCAGGTCAAGGAGCACTTTCTTGAAGGTGGGGCAATCAATCATGCACGGAAAAGATTTGGAAGTGGAAAAAGCACTGAAAGAAAGGATGATTCATTCTGTGATGCCAAGAATAATAGCCGATGACTTAATGAAACAGGGGGATGATGAAAGTGAGAACTCAGTTAAACGTCATTCCACCTCAAGCCCCAAAAATAGGAAGAAAAAACCCTCTATCCAGAAAACCCCCATTATATTCCGTCCTTTTAAAATGCAGCAGATCGAACAAGTGAGTATTTTGTTTGCGGATATTGTTGGCTTCACTAAAATGAGTGCAAACAAATCTGCCCATGCACTGGTGGGGCTTTTGAACGATCTGTTTGGCCGCTTTGATCGTCTGTGTGAGGACACCAAATGTGAGAAGATAAGTACTTTGGGAGACTGTTATTATTGTGTAGCAGGATGCCCCGAGCCCCGAGCAGATCATGCCTATTGCTGCATTGAGATGGGCTTGGGTATGATTAAAGCCATAGAGCAGTTTTGCCAAGAGAAAAAAGAAATGGTGAACATGAGAGTTGGAGTTCACACTGGGACAGTCCTTTGTGGAATTTTGGGGATGAGGAGGTTTAAATTTGATGTGTGGTCCAATGATGTCAACTTGGCCAATCTAATGGAGCAGCTGGGGGTGGCTGGGAAGGTCCATATTTCGGAAGCTACTGCCAAATATTTGGATGACCGTTACGAAATGGAGGATGGAAAAGTGATCGAACGAGTTGGCCAGAGCGTGGTAGCTGACCAGCTAAAAGGTATGTGCTTTATTTTGTAATTAATCTTCAGTGAGGGAGAGTGTATGAGATTCCCTGTTAACTGGCCTCTACTTTACTGACATAGGCAAATTGAATAAGTTTTACATTTACCAGCACAAGCTGTAACTCAGCAACATAACATGGAAACTGCAGAATGCGACACTTCAAGAAGGGATGACAGCTGTGAAAGAACTTCTAAAGTACTTACTGTCTTTGCTGAGTTCAAAATTCCTTAAAATCTCCACTGTGGGAATGTCACATAATATAAAGTAGATGGTTAAATGTCTACATTATTCAACAAAATGTTCTTGTTTTAATACAGTATGATCTCTTTTAATTCAATAGCCTAATGTGCCATACATAAAGCATGTGTGTTTTGCAGAGTTATATATACAAATAGTGGTACTGAAAGCTAGATTTTAACCACTTTAAAGAAAAAGTGAGTTAATGCTTGCTATTTACCTATCTGAATAGGCATTTTTGTGGGAAATAACAAATGGATTCAGCGAGGAAAACTGAGCAGTGTGTGTAGCTGGCAGTTTGATAGCAAGTTGTTACAGCTGTGGAGTTAAACTTTGGGGTTGGAAAAAGTTACTCAAGGTGGCTCACAGAGCTAGTAAATGCTCTAATTTCTGTGGCTCTTAAGAAGAGTTCAGGAACATACAGTAAATACAAACTTGCTATTAAGAGAGAAAAATAGATCTCTCCAATATTTCTTATTGTTTATATGGATGTCTGATAGTCACATTTTCTTTGGTGATTATTTTAAATAAAAAATATTACCTATTTTCTTGATGAGAACATTGAGTTATTTGTCCTTACAAGATGTGAAGTGTAGATGGAAGAGGTGCTTGAGGGAGAGAGACTGGTGGTGACACAGGTGGCTAGAGGCTCTGAAGGCACAGCTGGAGGCACCAAAGCAGAATCAGGGTTTTTATTTTACTTAGGGTTTGGGTTAGGGATTTTTATTGTACTTAATGCTAGTGAAAGATTGTGTATTGGTAGCTCATGAGGATACTGAAGTTTTTAAATTTCCTTTAAAGGGGGATAGGCAAGAATATATATACAGTGTTTTGTTTTTTTTTTGTATAAAAATAAAATAGGTGCTGGTACTGCAGGGGAAAAGTTGTTGAGCTCTGACTGGAGGTGCTGGTACTGCATACCGCGCAGTACTGTCACAAAAAAAGCACTCGTGTGTGTGTGTGTGTATATATATATATATATATATATATATATATATATATATATATATATATATATATATATATATATATATATATATAATTTTACAGTCGGATGATACTGGAAAATCTGCACTATTACTAATGTGGGTTGATTCTGGTCTTTTTGGTAAAGACCATTTCCTTGACTGCTGTCAAACTGTGTACTGAGCTAAGTATAGTTCAAAAACTTGTCCTGTGTTGGTGGATGTGCAAGTAATGGATGGAGATTAAATCCTCTTGTTGGTCTTATTAAGTCTATTCGCTACATTCAGTACTATAGATCACAATGTGTTACTCATAGGTTTGGGCATGACAGAAAAAGTTGATGTTGCTGCTCTCCAGTGAATTTGTTATCATCCAAGGAGATCACAAAGTGGAATGTAGAGCAATAATTGCTCTACCTCAAGGTTGCTCTCTTGTGACCTTCCTCAATGTTCCATTTTGTCTTCACACAAGTATACAAGGCCATTAGTAGGATTAATAAGGAAGCCTGGGTTGAATTGTCTTCAATATGCCAATTACACTGAGCTGTAGATTTCTGTCTTTCAATGCCTTTCATAGTATCTGGTAGTGACTAGGGGAGGTTATGGTCAAGGTAAATTGATTGAGGATCTATCTAGATAAGACAGAAGTGATGTTAGTGGGTTGGGGGGAAAATATTAAAAGAAGAGATGATAAAAAAAAATCTGTCCCACTGATTGTGTGTGATGTGCTTGTCACACTTGCTTGCATCATAAGAACCTGGTTAGAATCCCTTTTGTTATCCCTTGATGATCATCTATCTGAGAGTGCCAAAAATTTTTTCTTTCATTTGTGATTGGCTAGGAGCTAGCCATCTTTTCTTTCTAAAGCGACCAGGCCTCTGTAATTCATGCCTCTCTCCCTTCCAGTCTTGATTACTAAAGTGTGCTGTACGTAGGGTTACGTGCTGAATCCATTCAGAAGTGACAGCTAGTGCAATTTCTCATCAACCTGGTTGTTAAGCAGAATATCCTGCTGAGGGCACATTCAACCAGAGCTTCATGGATTGTACTGGCTGCCTATGGTTTCAGTACAGAGTTAATGTATTGATATTGACCTAAAAATGGCTTAAGAGTTTTCTGCCTGAAAGATTGCCTTTCTATCCTATATTACTACAGTTAAATTTTGGAGAGGCACTTGAGTTAGACCCTTCTCAAGATAGGACATAGATATAACTTGCACACAGCCCAGAAAAGAGAGTTTAACAGTAATATCTTTTAAAGGAATGTTATCAACTTAAACATCACATTTTTCTGATTTTTTTTTACTTGACAGTACTTGGTTATCAGTTTCACCTGTCACTATACCAAAGACTTGCACAATGAAAAAAAAGAAGTAGGGTAAATAAGGAAATGTAACTTAAAGCATGAAATTTGGCTGGAACCTGAGACATAGAATGTTCTTTTAATTTAGTTTTGAAAATGGACTAGTTTTCAAATTAAGTGTTTGGATTAAATAAAACGAGGACCTAGAGATGGAAGATGGTACAAATTAATATCATTTTCTCCAGAGCCATTCACTTGTGTCCCTGAACTTTGTTCATGGAAGAACTACTTTAATGAGGAATATGTGAAATATATAAAGTTGTTTTTCTCCCTTTTATAGATCTTACATCTTACTTGCACCCTCGCTCAAAATGTAGACATAAATAAGTGTGTGTGTGATTTTTAAAACAAAACAAAATCATACCATATACATAATGGTGTTGGATCTGGTCCCTTTCCCTCAAGCTATTATGATATGTATGCTCTGCAATGTGGTGTCTCCTCCTTACCTTTTTTTTTTTCTCAGAACAGTGATAAGTGGGCATAAGAACATGACTAAAACAGAATAAAGAAAAAGCACTCCTATCCGTTTAGCATAGTAGATGCATTGTACAGATATGTGGGAGTCTCAGTTCTGTTTCAGAGAGTGATTTCTTTAAAGTAGGAGTTCTGAGAGATTTCTGTAGTTGGAATTGAAATGTTCTTTATAATGTCATCCTATTTTGCTTTTTATATTGTCTCTTTTAATTGTCTGTCTGTCTGGGCAATAGTGGGCATTTAAGTTTGATACTAGCATCTTCCATTTAAAAAAAAATCTGTGTGTGTCTGATTTAGAAATTTCAAGCTGTCAAGTCTTCCTTTCCCCATCTTTTCTGGAGATCTCTTTAGATGACGCTGGAGTGGGAGATTCAGTCCTATTACTGTGGTAAAATGACGTTACTCACAATACTGTAAAATCGTAAGTTGTCAATGCTTGAGACCTAAATGAAAATGAGAGTTTTGTCATCAACACTGAAGTTCATCAGATAAAGTGTTTTGTGAATTTTTTAAAAACAGTCACCATAATTTCAAATTTCAGCTTGATCCTAGTTTGCAAGTGGAAAGTAGAAGACAAAGTTAATTGGATTAATCTAATCCATGGCAGGAGAGCACTTCCCTCTTCTGCTGCATTTCACCCTGTGCTAACCATCTCTCTGTATTTGCTTATGTACATGTGCATGCACATGCTTTCTCTTCTTCAGAATATATGAATCTTTAGGAAGAAAGTCTTGCCCCTGGAGATCTGGTGCCATTGCAGGATTTTACTTGGGAGTGATTAGAGAAATCTCCTTTGGTGCTGGAGAGGTCCATAGGTGACAAATTCTGACACTTCACATCAGCAGTGTGTATTTATGATATGTGAGACAAAACCAGTGTGTATGGCAGGCTTTTTGGTATTTTACCTTCAAGGAAGGGAGAATAGTCTGGCATATCTAATAGGCAATATGAAAGCATTGGCTATCTCAATTGTGAACTTCTATACTTAAAAAGGTTTGAGGCAATCATCTTCAGAAGAATGATTATGAGGTTGGGAGTTAAAAGATCCTAAGATCTAATCCTGAATTTTACTGATTCAATGTGGAGCCTTTGGGCAAGTTACTTCAACTTTCTGTAAAATTGAGATAAGGCCCTTGTGAGGCAAGTATTGCTGAGACAATTAGTTCATGTCTGTACAGAGCTTTGGACATACACAGTTATAAAAAAAAGTTTAGTATGTTTGAGTTTCTTGTAAATTTAACTTTGATTCTGAATTTGGTTCAGTAAGAGAGATTACCTCACTGATCTTGTCTCTCTGAAAAATCCATGCTGTCTTTGAAAACAATATGCCTTAAAAACACTGAAATATGCAACATGCTTATCTTCACCTTAGTTTAGTTTATCTTCTGTGGAAATAATATTTGTTGAGGCTGTTTGGCCATCCCATAGAATTCATTTGGGAACAAATTTCTATAGTTTGTGTCACTGTCATCTGTCTTGTTTGCTCAGGTACTGCTGCCTAGTCCCTGCAGTGAGAGCAAAATAAAAGAAAATCTATCATTTGATATGTCTGGTATCAATCCAGGTCTTTTGTCTGTGTTCTAATCTACAGAAAGTTATTTTTTTTCCTTTTAAACTGGTTGAAGTTATTATGTGTGGCGCAGGTTAGTTCATTTAGGTATTGTTCTGGAACAAGTAAATGTCAGTGATACCATTATATTTGTCGTGGTGTTACGTAAACTACAAGTAGTCCCACAGAAGTTAATGAGCCACTTGTGGAGAAAGCTGCTGTTTAGTAAAGAGTATCAGAGTCTGACCTTGTGTGAAGAAAAGGGTTGAAAGCAATGTGATACACAAGACTCAATTTCCTCGCCAAGTTATTCCTGGATTCTTCTTAATCAGCAGTCTCCAAATTGGTGCAGAACTAGCAGAAAATAGATTTCTTGTTTTCCTTGTAAGGACAAACTGTGTGTGTGTGCACGTGTGCGTGCATGCGTGCTTTGAGGAGCAAGAGGGAGATGAAAAAGCTAGCCAGACCAATAGGCAGTAGAGGTTGACAACTTTGGTAAATGTGAACATGTATTATAGCTGATCTGACCAATGAAAATGCATATGCTTGTATTTAATGACATGGTAACTGAGAGATTTGTGCTATAGGAATAAACTATCCTTTCAAAGGTTGTTTCATGCTGGCAAACTTTATTTCACGTTATAAATGTACAAAAGGACTTGCTACACCTAATATTTTATTTTAAACTTAATAATTCATGATATTAACAAATATGCTAAAAGTAGAAGTGACATTATACAGTTTGAAAGAAATGTGGCTTAGAAATTTTTTTACTTTAAATCTTTTCATAGTTTACTAAATTGATGTTTTCATTTTTTGTGTGTGAAAAACATCAAATGGAATTAATTGCATTGCTGCCAGACTGCTAGATACCAGTAAAAATGAAAGTGTTTTATTTAGAAAACTCAACTATATCAGTTTATAATAGGTGATCCTGACTTAAAATGTATCTTTATTGCTGGTAGTTTTGTCAATCAAATCTTTACACATTTTCTTTTTTTAAATGGACTAGTAGGGCCCATCCTGCAAATTGGTGAGTATATTCAGCCCTCTTTGACTTTAATGGAAGATAAGGAGATGCAGCACCTCTTGGAATATCACCTGGCAGGAACAGTTCTGTAGCCAGCAAGTTCAATTTACAATGATTATTACAATAGTAATATTAAAATAGTAAATATTTTAGGGCATTATTTTCAGAGACACCAAACAGTATTAGATCCAAATATTTTTCTGTGTTATGCTCTGGGATGTCAGTGAGGATAATCTAACTTTCTAGGAAGTACTGCTTGCAAGCCATCTATTTTAGAACTCTGAGGGCATGTGTATACTGCCCAAAAGTTTGGATTGGAAGTTTGGACTAGAGAGTGTGAATAACACCATGCCCCCAAAGTGTCACACTGTATCTCCCCCACATGGATGTTGCTGGCGCCAATTAGAAGATTTATTCTTTGCATTAATGTCGTCCTGTTTGAAGAGGACTTGTCAAAGCTATTCCCCAAACTAGCACTTCTCATGTAGAAGATGGCGGTCCACTAGAGACTTTAAAATACTGGGCCACTAAAGGCTTTGTTTTGAAAGCTCCCGAAGGTCACGGATTCCCTGACCTTGGATGATACGCTGTCACCATCCAAATGCAAAAACCCTTTTGAGAACCTAGGAAGTCACATTTGGGAATTTCTTCCTATGGGTTGCCCCCATCTCTTTAACCCTCTGTCTGGAGACAGCTTTAAAAAACCCCTGTAATTCTCTTAATAGCTGACCATGGAGTCTTAGGTGCGGGTGTGCATGCGCGCACACTCTCTCTCTCTCTCTCTCTCTCTCTCTCTCTCCTGCCTTCTAAGTCACAGGAATCCGATCATAGTCTTAAAAAGGGGATTTATATATATATAAAAAGACTTGGTAAAACATGTTTGGTTGGTGGGTGTTTACAGTGCAACCAAAAAAAGAAAGATTAACACACAGAATTATTTCCATGGGATTCAGTTGAAAAGTTACAGTTTGGGGGGGACAGTAATACATGTGCTCAGCATAGAGAAGTCCAAAAAACTAAAAAATAAAGAAAATAACCTGATCACGTTTTTGACTAAACATTCCCTGTTCTACTCACTTATCTGTTGTTCCAAGGCTTAGTCCTTCCCAAGATATGGATATTACTGGATTCTCCATGCCTTGCTCCCTGCCTTAATTCATGGCTGTCCCGCTCTGTTCTGGTCACACTGCCACAGGAAGATCACTGCTTCCAATTCAAAAACCCACACTTTGTTTTCATTGGCTCTTCTGGCTTCCTGCCAACACTTCTTGCTTCTCTAGCATTCCTGAAGAGAGACTAGGGCCCATGGTTTGTGGTTTTAACCCTTACAGTTAACTGAATGGCTGGGATGTTCAGAAAAGGGTAGTATCCTTCCCATTCATCACAGGACTATCTTAATATGAACTAGGAAATTTTTAGTTCATACCTGCTGCTTTCGGGGGGGGGGGTATTACCTTACAGCAGTTTGATGTGTCATGCTGTTCCAATCCCAGTAGTTTGAACTTGTGGTGCAGTGAATATGTGTTCCAAGTCTAAGTTTGTGAATTTACTGTTAGTACTGGATAGCTAGTAGGGTTGCCAGCCATCCAGTTTTCGACTGGAATGTCCAGTTGAAAAGTGTCCCTGGTGGCTCCTATCAGCACAGCTGACTAGGCTGCTAAAAGTCTGGTTGGCCACAGCAGCTGGTTCTGTGTGGTTCCTGGAAGCAGCTGCCATGTCCCTCTGACTCCTAGACACAGGAGTAGCCAGAAGGGCTCCATGTGTTGTCCCTAGCCTTGGCATAGGCACCACCCTGAGTGCCCGGTCTCAGCTCCCGTTGGCTAGGAATCACTACCAATGGGAACTGTGAGAGTGACACCTATGGGTGGGACAGTGCTTGGTGCCCCCGATTACCCCTCCACCTAGGAGCCAGAGCAGTATGTTGTGGCTTCCTGGGAGCTGCCTGAAGTAAGTGCTGCCCAGAGCCTCGGATTCCCTCTGAAGTTCTCCCACAACCTCCTCAGCTGCCAATAGAATGAAACCCCCATGATGGGGTGAAGTGTTTTGTCAGCAAAAATGCCAACAACATTCACACACCGTGTCAACATAGCCTTGTTGCTAAAAGCTGTATAGTGTAGACATACCCTATGACTAGAAGCAGGAAGTTTTTGTTAGATGGAAGTGTTGCAAGAGAATGTGGTGTTTTGCCGGTCTCAGAATGCTGGTGGAGAGCCTGAGGGGAAAATAACAAATCAAACAAGAAATTCTGGGATCCTTAGTAATCAGTAATTAAATATCTTCCACTGAGAATTCTTAATTGAATAGGTCATCATCTGTTATGAAATGTTACTGCTGCTGGAAATTCCTCAGGGATCAGAATTATAAACATCAGGGCCCATGGTGTTTACTGAAGTAATGTTTTCCTACCTTAACTGGAAACTTTGTTACTAAATTTATACTTGATGGTAGACTTTTTGTAAAGGTTTATACAAACTATTTTTACATAAAAATATTTTGTCATTTACTTGCTGTTTATATAATACTAATTTTGTATTTGTATTGAATTCTAATAAATATATATACTCTTCACTTTTTTGTTAAATTTATTAATTAAATTTTGTTAAATTTTAAAATAAATCCAATAACCCAAAAACGCAAACCACCCTGAATTTCAGTCCTAAACTAATTGGGCATACTATTATATTTTAGCTTTCCACTAATAACTCTCTTTCAGTTTCTTGGGTCATCTGATGATAGAGAGAAAAATCAATGTTTTTATGTTGCTGTCCATCACTGTAGTATCTGAGGGTCAGATCAAAATCTATAGCCAGGTTCTTAAAGAGCTTCATGGTGTTTCTTGTTCTCCTCCCTTTTGAGAGTAAAGTGTTTGTGTGTGTGTAATTTGTTTGAGCAATTTTGTTTGTTGATTTATTTATGTTAATAGTGTTGTGTTTTTTATTTTAATTTGGTAGTTGGAGGTGTCTGTGTTGTGACTGTCATTTTTGCTATGAGGAAATTTTTTTTTTTTAAAGAAAGTTTTTACAGCATTTCCTCAAGATGATCAGATTCTGGATTGACCTAGTTTTGCAAGTTTTGTTTTATAGCAGCATCTCCTCAACCAAGAATGCTTTGTCCCTAGCTCTGACATGTTTAGTGATCTGTGTTATCCCAGTGTAAGTCTTTGTAGTTTATAAATTTAAATTCAGCATTAAATATAGTTTGGACTTACCAGGTGATGCTTAGCAGTTACTAGTTAACTGATGGCCCAGCCAAGCTGGAGTGGATCCGTCCGACCCTGCCGAGCCATGTTGTGGGTTGGGGATGTTCTAGCTCAGGTGAGCCTATGGTTTCAGCCCAGCTGGGGTGGAGCACCACTCCACCCACTCACCTGTGGCACAGCATGGTGAGCCCAGCTTAGCAGTGCGACAGTCCTGGCCCAAGCAACCCCTGCCTGCTGTGGGCCCTGCCTGATCAGAGCAGTACCTCCCTGTGGCAAGCCCATGCGCTGTTGCATGTGGGAGGCCACTCCAGCCTGGCTGGGCCCACCACGTGATGGGCTGGGGCCATTGACCTGGTTAATCGTAATGTTTAACTGGTTAAACAGGATTTTACTGTTCCCCCTACTTGGGGGAAGAGGAATGGTGGCTGTAGAGTTCCATGGTTGGGGGCCAGGAGCGCAGCCCTGCAGCCACCCTGCCTCTTCCCCCAAGTGTCCCCCCCATCCTCATTCTGTTAACGCTGGCCCCTCTGGTGCTGCTGGAGCAGAGCCCTGCAGCCGATAGACGCAGAGGAATCAGCATTGACCTCCCCTGATTCGGCAAATTCCCTGGTTCAGGACCAGTCAAGGCCTGAGGTGCCCAACCAGGAAAGTCTAACCTGTATTTGAAAATGTAGAAAACATCCAAAATATTTAAATAAATGGTATTTTTACAGCATGACTAATTGCGCGATTAGTCAAGATTAATTTCAATTACTTGAAAGCCTTAGAAAGTAGGTGTTTAAAAACTAGTACTACCTGGTCATCCATGCTTAGTAAGGAGTGTAACAAGGTCTCATGGTTTTGAACTGCACTGACATCTGGAAGCTACACTCCTTTGATGAAAGGTGGGAGCAGAATCTTGGCTAGTTCTAATAGGCATTTAGTATCTTAGCAGAAGAGCTGGTTGCTTCCATGGTGAATGATATATTTGGTTGAGTGTTATCTGTGCACTATCGGTAGAGCCTCTGGCCTCTCGCTAGTTTGTGGTCTCATGTAACTATGAAGGAGAAGAGTACAGTATGGAGTCTTGTGGGACCCTTGAAGGTATGGGCACCCAGAGAATAGAAGCCATTGTCCAGCACCACTTGGAGCAGTGCTGGAAAGGAAGTCAGAATTTGAGTAGTGCTGTGCCAGTGGCTGCTGTGTCATGTAGGGCACGTCACCAGTATATTGTCTACTGTTCAGTAATACTTTCCACTCCGACCTCATGTGCATGGTACACTGTCAATATGTTTAAAACATTGTAGATGATTTTTGAGGGCACACAAACCTTTATCTTTTTAATTTTATTATTATTTATATATTTTGACAACTTTGATTAGAAATTAGTGTGGTTGCGTAACAGGGTATAGCTGGGCCTCTCTGCTCAGGGATGTTAAATATCGGTTAATTGAATAGTTGAATAACCTCATGAATTCTTATCCGTTAGTTGACTATTTTATAGTCCCGGGGGCGGGGTGCCAGGTGGGAGCTAGTCTGCAAGGGGAGCCAGTTTAAAAACCAGCTTCTCTTGCAGATCGACCGCTTGTTGCCCTGTGTTGCTGCCTCTGATGAAGAGGCAGCAGTGAGGGGTTGTAGCAGCCCCTCTCTGGAGGAGGAGGGTCTGAGCTCCCAGACGCAGTGTGAATTGGAACTGAGCTGGGCTGCCTGCCTGCCCGGCTCCTAATACACTTTAAATGCAGAGTTACAGTGGGGTTAGATCCCAGAGCCAGCGTGAGCCAGAACTGAGCCAGGCTGCTGGCCAGCCTACTAAAAATTTACTGGTGGGTGGGGGGAGGGAAATGCATGTAGTCTATAGCATTAATCTACAAGCTTTTGCTTAACTGTTAATCGGTTACTTGACTACACTATTACATCCCTACTCTGCTCCAAAAATCACTTTCTCCATATATGGCTGCATGTTGCAACTTCAGGGGCTTATCTTTCCTGCAGCTAGGAGGGGAGAGCTACCCATCTCCTTCTACTCTCTGGCTTCTCCCTCCTTTGTTTTCTTCCTCTGAGCCTGTTTAGAGCCCCAGGCTAACCAGACTGGCAATGGTTCTGCTTCTGCCAATCAGGCTCAGGTTCCTCTAGTCAGCTCCAATTCACTCCCTTAATTGGAGCTGGAGTGACAAAGAGCTGTCTCAGCAGTTCCTGGTCAGCAACCTGTCACAGGTTGTCAGGCATTCAGTTTTTTACTCTGTATAGGACATTTTTTGAATTTTTGTATTTAGTTCAGTTTACTATTTATGCAGGTGAGAGTTAGAAGGTATTTCAAAATAGAGCAAAAGAAGAGTACTTTATGCGTTTAAATGGTTTGCAGGGTTGGAACAAAAATGTGGAAATGTATACTATATAAATAATATATACTCTAGGTTTATCATTTTACTTTTTTTGGATACATTTTGGATACATTTTGGGCTTAATTTAGATTTGAATGGTGTGAATCAAGGTGTTACTCATAGATGAGTCTGAGCAAATACAGTTATAAACTGGTAAGTTAGTTGTGTCATTGCTTGCCGTAACAGAGATGGCTGTGCTTTATGTTGTGCTGAATGGGTTTTGTTTAATCTGTTCAGAGTAAGGGATTTCATTTATTCTTGGATTGCTTACTGTTAGTCTAGAAGTTGGACCATATCCTAGCATTGTATGTATTAAAAAAAAATAAACTATGCTAATTTAAAGAACGTTTATGATAAAGCCTTTCAACTAGAGTAGTAATTAAAATAATATAAGCAAATCAGAAATTTGTTATGGCAAAAATTTTAACTGTGGAAATCAGATGATTTTCTGTATTCATAAAGATACTTTTCTTGAAGAATATTTTATGATATTACAAATATTTGGTAAACAACTTAAAATGCAGTTAATTTTAAAAAATCTACATTTAACATAATATAACTATGTAATTCTACACTGTACTTAAATTGCAAACAACATTTGAAAATAGCAAATGACTTGCACAAAATTTATTATGAGATAAATGGAATACTATTCTTATGGCTCACAAAGCTTCATTTTACATTTAAAAAAAAACATAACTGAGTAATGCAAGGATGTATAGACATTGGGACTTGAATAAGAATAATAGAGAATTGCTTCCATTGTCCTCTGAAATTAAAGGTGTGATCTAGAAGTTTTAAATACCTGTACTGTCATTGGCCAACAAAGAAGCTGACATCATAATTAGGAGAAACCAACAAAATGCACTTGAAACAAAGAGAAACCAAAGATGTTCAACCAAAATGAGGGCATAGCCCTGCAGATGTTTATTTATGCCAGGAGTCTCTGCTTCTGTTAGGAGTATGTTTAATTTCTATGGGAATACTTGTGTCAATGTTGATTTCTCAAATGAGTAGGAGTGTTTAGGATTGGATCTCTAATGAACTGCACACCTGCAAACTTAAGGGCTATTGAAAAACATAGAATGGCTAGAAGACAGCTTGGTCCAGATGGGCGCTTACTATTTCTGATGATGGGGGCATATACATTAGATTCTAACCTTTTGAAATCAAGACGTCCAGGCCCCTTTCCTGAGATGATACAATTAATTTAGAACTATGGTGTCCAACATGATAGCCACTTGCCATATGTGCTATTTGACTGGTTGAGTGTGGCTAGATGGCTTGAAACTGTGGCTCTTTAGCCAGTTGAGTGGCTAGTTACTTATAGCAATAGCCACCATAGTGGCTACTGCTTCAGAAATGGTTAGACACCACAGATTTAGAACTTTGTGCATATATGATTGGCTTTCTTTTCCTTTTATGACTGCCATGCCTCGTGGGTTAAGAATGCTCCCTTCCTAGTCATTCTAGACTTTTTTTTACAGGAAATCTTAAAATAAGTTTATTATGGATTGGTTATTCCATGTGCAGGCTGCTTCCCTTACCAGCGTTGATGGCCGTCATTCTTTCTGCTCTTTCCCTATAATATCAAGTGCTGACGATCTGTGTCACGTGCAAATTTGCATTCCCGTTGTCAGAATTCCTTTATGGACCTGGTTCTTAGAGTGGGAAGATCAGTATGTATGACACAGTGATTACTGTGGTAGACTAACTCTTCATTTTTCATCTGCGAATAAGTTGGTTTGTGACAAAAATCATCAGCGGAAGAGGTGCTGAGTGTAGAAAGTACATCTAGATTTCCTGCTGTCAGGTTGTTCACAGACAGACAAACATGCCCATCATATATATTGGTTTAGACAACTCCCGAAAAGTGGAAGATTTAAAAAAAAGTCTAAAATACATTATAAAGAAAATGCTTAGAAATTATGTTTACTTTTCTGAAATGTCCATAAAATAACCTCTGGGTGGAAGAGATAACTGCTTTGGTTTAATTGAATTTATTTTCATTTATAACTGTAGCCAGAAAGCTCGGCTTTCCTGTTTGCAGTGCTTTCCTGTCAGAATTACAAAGCTAGCAGGTTTGTTTATTTCAGATTCCTGTTTCATAAAGTTTAAATATTATTAGTATAGTATATTATGTAAAAGAGAGTTACAGGAATTAATCATAAAACATTACATCTGATAGACAAGTATATGCTCAGTATAGCTAGAATCAGTATACAGTCATATATAGGGATGTAAGCGAGGTGTCGAGTAGTCGCTTGCCCCCCCTGCCCCTTGCTGTATCAGAGGCAGCAAGGGCGGGAGGGGAGGGGAACAGGAACCGGTCCTGTTTGTGGCGGCCTGGGCTGGTAGGCAGAGGCTGTTCCTCATGGACAGGGGTTGCTGGTCCTGGTGTGAGCCATGACGGAGCAATCCTACGTCAGTCCCTGTTCTTACTTCATTTAAACTGCAGAGCCACAGCAGGGGTAGCACCTGGACAGAGCCCTTTCCTGATTGACTAATCATGTATATAAATTGTATTGACTATACAATTAGTCAGTTCTCTTAATTAGTCATATATCCCCATGTGACTGACGTACACTCACACAACATTCTATAAAATAAAAGTTAAAATTGTTTGTCATTAAAATTTGTGCTAAGAATTAATCTGTGCTAAAGGTTGAGCAATAATACATCTTGACTGTGCTGAGCTAATGCAATGAGCTTGTTGTTTTTGTGTTTAATAAGCAGCAATATAAACCTATATCAAAAGTGATCTTCCAAATACTTTGTGCACAAAATTTAGACAGAAGACTCTAGAAACTTTTAGTATAAATTAATTAAACAAGAATAAATGTAGAGTATTAAAATTAGAACACTGCTTTGGTTTCCATGGGATATGCACAATGTGCTTGTTTGATTATCCCATTCAGGGTACTATTTGCATGTAAGTTATCCTGAAAACTCTGAGATGTGGATGTTTTCCCATAGCTGGTCTTGTTCCCACAAGTTTCCTTAATATAGCATCATTTTTTCCCAGTGAAGTTGAGGGAAGGGGGAACCTGAGTAGTTTTTCATTTTTTTAATTAAAATGTGAGACAAATATGATGCCTTTTTTTCTTTTCTGCTGCTTAAATATCGGAGTGTTTTAACCAGATATAATGTGTAACTTACTAAAATAATTTTTAAACCACTTTAAAATATTTTTACAGTTTTACAGTTGTTGGGAAGAACTTAAATCTGAACCAAATATCAGCTACATAAAAAGAGAACACAAATTTCTCCTTTTCAGTCATGAATAAATCACGTGTTTCAGAGTCAATTTTAAGTTTAAAATTGTTTTAAAATTGTAGTAGCTAATGTTCATAGGTAGAACTAGAATAACTAATTGTAGTGAAGTATGAGTTTGAATTTCACACTTTCTTCTGAGTGGGTATCCATTACTTAGTACAGTATTACGATCCCCCTCTCCCACTTTTCCTGCAATACTTTAGCAGAGATTATTCTTGAAACATTTTTGAGTGGTTTGTCAGCTACTACTTCTTAGTACTTTTGAGTTTTTGCTCTCAAATTTGGAGTCTAGCCTTTTGCATCTGTACAAGAAGGCAGACATTTCTGCAAGCTCTCCCCAAAGGCTGCTTTGTTTCCAGATAGGATTTAGAATTTTTTCCCCAGCTTAACAGCATTTCTGATACTTAAGAGATGATTGTCTGAAGGGAGTTGTGGAAGGATAGGGATTTCCCCTACTCTTAAGTTTCTCCCATGCAGTTGTGCAGTGATTTCAGGGGTCTCAGCACTAAGAACAATCTCATCTCCCAGGTGCCTGCCTTCCTGCAGCATCACGGAGAAGAGAGCTGCTTTTTTTTTTTAAAGCATTTTGGAGCGTTTCCAGAGATGGGATCTGATTTCTTGATTTTTTTTTTTCATACTACTTCAGCTATCCTGATTAGCCTTCATTAGATGAAAAGAAACTACAAATGGTCTGGTAGCACTTTATAGACTAACAAAACATGTAGATGATATCATGAGCTTTCGTAGCCACAGCCCACTTCTAAATCTCATAATACCATGTTTTGTTAGTCTATAAAGTGCTACCGGACCATTTTTTTTCTTCTGTAACAGACTAACTCGGCTATCCCTGAAGCAGCTGAACAGAAACTGCGAGAAAAGAAAATGTGGAGACCTTGTAGACTGCTTTAGTGTCAGGTTTTTTGCTGCAAGTGCTCCAGGAAGAAAAGGCCCTAGGACTATGTCAGTTCCCTGTCTCACTGCTTCCTGGTATCTTCAGACTACTTTGGATTACTCCCTTCAGGAATTAACAGAGATAGGGTTGCTGGGTGTCTGTTATTGATGCCTCCTGTCCAGTAAAAAAAATTCAGAAAATACCGGACACCTAAAATGTCTAGTATTTTCTGGGGGTTTTTTTCCCAGCCAGGAGGCGAAAATCCTGGGTGCTTACTGGGTTCTGTAGGGGAGCTGTCCGGCCCGGAGCAGGGAGACAAGATGGCGGATGGCTGCCAGCAGCCTGTTAGGGCCAAAAAGCTTCAAGAGCATTTCTTAGAGGGTCCATGCTATTTTTAAAATTCTTTTGCTTAACTCTCGGGGTCCTTTTTTTCCCCCTCTTTTTCTCAACAACTTTGGTCTCCCTGCCCCCCCTTTTTTTCCCCTCAACAGAATTTTTTCCCCAGTGGTTTGGTTTTTTGGGGGAGCGGGGGGGAGTGTTTGGTATTTTTCATTAAACAATCTGGCAACCCTAAACAGAGATTCCCAGTACAGGTACTGCTCTTAATTCCACTGTTTCCTGATACTTCTAGTCTTCTACTACTTACATAGTTTTTCTTTTTCTTTTTTTATCTTGGAGAAGAGGAACCCCTTTTTTCTATCTGGTAAAGCGGTCCTTAGATGGGACCCAGGTTTCACTCTTTTTGTCTTGTCTTCTGTGGTACCCTGAGGGTCCAAGGCATGCAACCTTCCAGGTTTACAAATCTGTAAAATTTGTACAGATTTTATGGAGCAGTTAACCCTCAGATTAGCTTTGACATAAAAACCTTGTCATCACAGCCCTCTTCCACTTCTGGTCAGGTCACACATGAAGAAAAAGGGAGTGGCTTATAAGGAAGCCGTGTAGCAGGCAATGCTCATATATGTTGTTTAGCTGTTGCAGGAATTTCATTAGCCATTAATGAGGAAGGAGAATTCTTGTGTTTTTCCTCAGACCAGTGTGAATCCATTGATTCTTCAAGCGATTGTCCATATGTATTCTACATCTGAGGTTGCCAAATTGGATTCTTTTGGCCAGCAGTGGGTATAATCTGTCTATGAAAATAGCCTTTTTAGTAGCAATTGCCTCAATATGGAAAATGAGGGTAATACAGTCACTTATGGCTGACCCATCATACGCCGAATTCATTGTGGACAAAGTCATAGGGTATAACCTGCATTTTTACCTACTGTTGTCTTGTACTTCCATTTGAGTCAGATAATTTGTTGCCTGTCTTGTTTCCTGGGCCTCACTCTTAACGAAGGGGAAGTGAGATTGAATATGCTGGGAATACTCGGGGATCGTTCATTTTAGCTGGCTAGGACCAAATCTTTCAGAGTCCCTCTGAGACCATTTACAGCTAGAATGAAAGCTCAGGCAGCATTGGCCCTGAGGCTGTCGAAGTGGGCTCCTAATTGTGTGAGGGTTTGCTATGAGTTCCACTGGATTAGATCTACCTGTGCAGATGTAGCACTCACTGCACCAGAGCTGAGGCAGCTTCATGGATTTCCCTGAGAAGTGTCCTGTCATTGAGTGACTGGCTCCTTTATGGGCCCAGTCTACCTGTGCTAATTTTCTGTAAGAACTGGGGATGTGAAAGGTTGATTGGTTTATATAATCCCAAATGGGTGATGCTTACCTGGTAACTGGTGGGGGCTGGTGCGCCCCTGTTCGCGATGGGCCCAGGTGCCCCACAAGCAGGGGCTGCTCTGGCTCCCAGAGCAGCCTCTATCTGTACGAGAGCCCAGGAACCCTGCAGGCAGGGACTGTTCTGATGGGGACAGGGAGCTGGCGGCAGCCCCAGCCCCTGCACAGCGTTAGGAGCAGCCAGCCAGCCCCAGTACGGGGTTGGGGGCAGGAACCGCATGGGGTGGAGTGCAACAGCTGGGGTGGAGCGGTCCCCAGCCCAGATCCCACTGTAGTTGTTTAACTGGTTAAACACTAGCTGAGCCAGCAGGGGCTGGTGGCCCTGCCTGCAGGGAGGCTTTGTTGTGGGCTGTGCGATATAAAGCTTTTTTAAGCTTTATACTGGAGAGCCTGCAGCATGTAACTGAGATTTTCAGCAGTTACATGGTTACCTATTTAACTAACTTTGAACAGCCCCAGAGGGAACCTTCCAGATAGCTGAAGGAGTTCTAACCTGTGAGGAGTTGCCTGCTGCTTCTGGGAAAAGAGCTGTGGTCAACAGGAAAGCCCTGCAAAGGCTGTGGCTCGCTAAAAGGAATTAAGGCAAGGATGATGGGCAATAATTTTTGAAGGGGGAGCCACTTCACAAATTTCAGAAGTGGCTATGGGCTGACCCAGAAAAGGCGGGGCCTCGGGCAGAAGGGTTGGGGTTGAGAGCTCCCTTACCGGAACCTTTTCTTGACCTGGGGTCTCTGCCCCCTGACTTCTGGCCAATGGAAGGGACCTGGAGCAGATGGGAGGGTGCTGGGGGCTAGTCTCCTCCCAGAGTTGTCTGGGGTGGAGGCTTAGAATTCACATAACACAGCTGGCAGCTCCTGGCCCCACTGATAACCTGTTGCCTGGCAGCTGCCTGGCAGGCACAAGTCCTTTGAATAGAAGCAGTTGAAAGGGCTCATGCCGCCTGGGCAGCTCCCGGGCAACAGGACAGTGGGACGGAGAGCTGCCAGCCCTTTCATTTGATTCTATTTAAAGGGCTTGCGCCTGCCCGGTGGCTGTCAGGCAACGCAGCCGCCCAGCAAGCATGAGCCATTTTAAATAGAAGCAGTTGAAAGGGCTCGTGCATCTCTGGCTCCCAGGCAATGTGGTAGGGGGTGGGGTCTGGAACTGCCTCATGGTCTGGATCTGGCCCACTGAGGCTTTTTCTCACCCCTGAATTAAGGTCACGAGTGCCTTGCAGGTAAAGGGTTTGACATGGGACTAATAGATCTAGGTGGGACAGATAAACTCAAGCAGAATCCTCCTTGCTGCTAAGATGGTGCAAGTTTTTCTTGTGTTTCTATTTAACTTTTTGTTAATAAATCAGATCCTCTAAGGAGGCTAATGTAAACCTTGGATACACAAACAGGGGAATCTAGAGCAGCAGGAGAGAAGTTATTTTACCTCTTTATTTTACACTTGTACTACCACTGCTGAAATACTCTTCCTAGTTCTGGTGTCTGCAATTCAAGAAGGATGTTGATAAATTGGAGAGGGTTCAGAGAAGAGCCATGAGAATGATTAGAAGATTAGAAATCTCACCTTATAACAATAAATTCTAGGAGCTCAGTCTGTTTATCTTGTTTGTTATAGTCTGTAAATACCTATGGAGAACAAATGTTTAATAATGGCTCTACAGTCTAGCAGAGAATGGCATAACGTAATCCAATGGATAGAAGTTGGGGCTTGACTAATTTAGACTTGAAATAAGTCCTACATTTTTAACAGTGAGGGAAATGAATCTTTGGGCCAATTTACTATGGGTTATCATTCATTCTCCATCACTTGCTATTTTTAATCGAGGTTTGATGTTTTCTAAAAGATCTCTTCTACAAGTTTGGGGAAGTTCTATGGCCTGACTGGAAGTCAGACTATCTGATCATAGTGGTCCCTTCTGGCCTTGGAAGCTGAATGATAGAATCATAGAATACTAGGACTGGAAGGGACCTCGAGAGGTCATCGAGT
>JANRFK010001605.1:34640737-34685328 GCA_030068395.1 Apalone spinifera | reverse complement strand
TTTTTTGCAACAGCATCACACTGCTGACTCATATTCAGCTTGTGGTCCACTACAGATACCTATACATACCCCTAGATCCCTTTCTGCCGTACTCCTTCCTAGACAGTCGCTTCCCATTCTGTATGTGTGAAACTGATTGTTCCTTCCTAAGTGGAGCGCTTTGCATTTGTCTTTATTAAACTTCATCCTGTTTATCTCAGACCATTTCTCTAATTTGTCCAGATCATTTTGAATTATGACCCTATCTCCAGAGCAGTCGCAACCCCTCCCAGCTTGGTGGTATCTGCATACTTAATAAGCGTACTTTCTATGCCAGTATCTAAATTGTTGATGAAGATATTGAACAGAGCCAGTCCCAAAACAGACCCCTGCGAAACCCCACTTGTTATGCTTTTCCAGCAGGATTGTGAACAATTAATGCCTACTCTCTGAGTACGGTTATCCAGCCAGTTATGCACCCACCTTATAGTAGCCCCATCTAAGGTGTATTTGCCTAGTTTATTGATAAGAATATCATGCGAGACCGTATCAAACGCCTTACTAAAGTCTAGGTATACCACATCCACCACTTCTCCCTTATCCACAAGACTCATTATCCTATCAAAGAAAGCTATCAGATTGGTTTGACACGATTTATTCTTTACAAATCCATGCTGGCTGTTCCTATCACCTTGCCCCCTTCCAAGTATTTACAGATGATTTCCTTAATTACTTGCTCATTATCTTCCCTGGCATAGAAGTTAATCTAACTGGTCTGTAGTTTCCTAGGTTGTTCTTATTTCCCTTTTTATAAATGGGCACTATATTTGCCCTTTCCCAGTCTTCTGGAATCTCTCCTGTCTCCCATGATTTTCCAAAGATGATAGCTAGAGGCTCAGATACCTCCTCTATCAGCTCCTTGAGTATTCTAGGATGCATTTCTTCAGGCCCTGGTGACTTGCAGGCATCTAACTTTTTCTAAATTAAATGCTACCCCTCTTAGCTATGTGCCTAAGTCTGGGCTGGAGGGAAGAATGCTTGAGAGTCACAACTGTAAACCCTTTCCCAGCGGGCAGGTATCTACTTAAGCCCTTTCTTTTTTGTTTGTTTGTTTGTTTGTTTTTTGGCAGGGGCGGGGGGGGGGAGGGGTTTGCAAGACCAGTGGTGGAGCACACCAAACTGCACATACAACAGCAGGAAGGGGAAGGAGGAAGAGGATGAGACAGTGGCAGCGGTGGCCATAATATTTAGTCTACTAGTTAAGTAACTCGCCCAGAATGTGATAGACCCCCCAGTTCAGTTCCTCTGTCTGCCCGATGAGAAGGGATTTGAACCGGGGGGGGGTCTCACCTCTCAGGTGAATGCCCTAACTCTACTAGATTATAGATTCATTCTCCCTATACCTCTAGTCCAGTGCATATTTAATTATTTATACAGAATGAAACATCTTCAACAGGAGAGATTGAGAGAGATCTACATCTGAGTATCCCATAGTGCAGTGGTTAGGGTATTCTGGAGATTAAGGCGCTTAGGTTCTTTTCCACTGCAGGGTTAGGCAGCAGTCAAGTGGATGTTTTGTTGATCACAGTAGCACCTAAATTTTCCTTTGTGCACCTAATCCCTCTGCAGGTCTGGGCCTTAATCTTTCTCTACTTCGGTTCCTCATATGTAAAATGGAGATGATAATACAGCTCACAGGAATGTTGTGAAGACACATATTGTAAAGGGACTCGTACACTATGGTGATGGGGGCCATTTAAGTACCTATAGTAGACATTTGACATAGCTTTTTATTAGAGCTATGTTGAGACCATCAGTGCTATTGCTGTGTTACTTCACTGCAGGGACAATAGGATTTCTTGGGCTATTGGCCTTTCGTTCAGAAGAAAAGCAAATCTTCCTTAAAGTTATCTTTCAAAAGTGTCTTCAAAGGGAAGGGAAAACAGCGAGGAAATTCTGGATTTGAAAAGTATTGTGGTCTAGAGGAGAGCAAACATTCCTCTTACAAAAGAACATATGTGTGACAATCTAATCTTGGAGTTGTATTGTTTTGATCTCATCTTGGCTTTGTTTTGTTGTGATTGTTTTAGGGGTTATTTTATTTGCACATGCCTGATGGGATCTTGTTTTCATCAGAAGCTGGAAATGGAAATAAAACCGAAAGTTAAGTGTTGCTGTGTTTGTTCGGAAATACTAGTTACTTGAGTCTTCCTGGATGCTCCTTTACATTTCTGAATATAGCTCTCAGATGCCCACAAAAGAATAACTACTTCAGGAAAACATGGGATACAAGCCATGACTTGTGCACTTCTGCAGTAAAATCATATTCACTGCTAGAGCAACCCTATCTCCCTCCCACCAAAAAAAAAATTGCCAGCTGTTTTTAAAAGCTATTTTCAGGCTGGAACCTGAATCTTGGAGGAGAACCAGAACCTTATATAAACAAACTTTGTACTTTTTTCTCCATTAAAAATAATGCCTCTATTTATGCTTTCATTTATGACTAACTACTAGATGATCACATAAGTACTGTAGTTTAACTGTTTCCTTTTTTTGTTTACTTTTAACATTATTAAATGCTTGTGTATATATTTATTGATAAACTGTTAATGTAAACAATTTGATGATAATTGAGAGTTGAGTTAAAATTATCTTATTGTAGTGATCTCTTTGTAATGTTCTCTGAAATGTTATGAATTTGAAAGAACTGAAAGACAGAAATTTAAGAACATATCAGTACATATTTATTAAAGCAACTATATAGCTTGATGTTTAAATAGATTAACTTTTCACTATTACCTATGTCGAGCTCTATTTGGATTAAAATTCTAATTAAATTAAAATGTACAAAACAGCTTTTAATTTTTGTATTAAATAAAACTACCTTAAACTAGTTTATGAAACTGGGGAAACACTGTCTGTAGATAATGAATTGAGCTATTTCTGGGCCCTGTGTTTTTTCCTGCTTGGTGTGGGTATGGAATATGGCTTGGCTAAGAATGCCCCATGGTCATTCCCATTTTCCCCCAGAGAAGATCAACAAAAGGAAGGCACTGATGCCCTTCTCTGGTGCTGAAGAAAAAGCACCAGCAATCTGGTGAGCACCATTCAATAGCTGTGATCCAGGCAGGTGACTGAGATAGCTAGTGCCATCTACCAGCAGAACAGTAGATAAGGCAGGTAGGAAATGCTCCCCAGTACTGGCCTCTGCTTTGCTCTGGCTTCAGTCATCAACTTCAGCACTGGATTTGTGGCCATCCAGGCCAACTCTTACTGCGGACAACACTTGAGGCTTATGTAGCAGGAAGTCTTGCTTTGTGTTTCAGTGCTGGATTCCACAGTTGTGCAGGAGATAGATCTAGCACTGGTCCTTCCCCAGGCTCTGGCATGCTCAATGCCAGTAGGAGGGTTCCATGCTACTTCAAGGCAGGGACAGCAGATCACAGTACCATTGATGGTCAAGTTGTAGGAACATCTAATTCTTTCTTGTCCTGTCCAGTTGAGGAATAAACTCCGTAAGTTGTTCGTAGGACCAGCATCATCCAGCAAACATTCTCTGTTTCTGGCGTCAAGGGGCACAGACCAGTTATGACCTGCAAACTCTTCAGAGCCAGTCTTCCTAGGATAGGAGGCTTAGACAGACATGTCACTGTTGGGAAGATCCAGGTCCTGAAATTGTCTGATTTTGGAAGACATTCCAGAGCCTGGGCAATCATGGTTGGAGTTCCATGACCTAGCACTGGCTCTTTTGAAGCTCTTGGGGCAGGCATCCCACTTCATGATCCTCTCTTATTCCTTCTGCTATAAATTAGCTGGCAGGCTCTGAGCCAAGTCCCATGAAGACATTAAGGCTCCTATGTTTGACACTGATATCACTATGAGCAGGAAACTCAGGCTCCGCCAGAAGTCTTACCATTATGGGAAGTTCAAACTCAACCCCCTTTGACCTCCTCATCACTGATTAGTTCACAGTGTCTGCGGATTCCTCTCTTTCCATGACAACTTCAAGACATATTAAAACATGTTAGAGAATACCTACCACTCTTGACATTGAAACTGAGGTGGTTCAGGAGCGCTTCCGGAGACTGATGGATAGTCTAAGCCCAGCAGAGGTTTGTGGACCAAGTCCATCTAATAATGAGGCTATTCTAGAGCCTTCAGTAACGTGGTGGCAAACACTGTTGCTTTTTTACCCCCAGTAGCTGAGAGAACTGAAAGAGGAGGTATTGTGTCCCTTCTAGGGATGCGAATGGGTAATCGGTTAACCATTTACCCAGTAAGCATCACCTTTACTGGGTGATGCTTATCAGGTAGCATTCAACTGGTTCCCTAGGAGCAGCCCCCTGCCTGTGGCCTGCTGCGGGTATGGGCTACTCCCCCCATATGGGCTGGGAGTGGGAGTCCTGTCTGGGATCCCACTTAGTCAGTTAATCAATTAAACATTAGGGGACAAAATTTTGACACAAAGTGCACTATGCTTGCTCCCCACTGGATGTGCAGATTGTGGGCAACCAGCCAATGAATTCTGAGGATGACATGGAAGTGAGGGGTGTAGCTCAGTACAAATTGCAGTCTATCCCCACGGTTCTGGAGTGTAGTCCCAGTAGGTAGTGGTGGTTGATGAGTAACTGAGTCAGAGGGGAGAGGGTGGATTCTATCAAATCAGGGATGCTCTTATCCCAAATAGGAATGTTATGGGTCTGGGAAGAATACAGGTCCATGGAGTTGTTGGAGGGCCCCGAGTTTACCAGCACCCTTTGCTTGACTTCAGACATGGCAGGATGTTGTAACCGACAGCTCATTGGCTGACTGTGGCCAAGCTACTGGTTCAGAAAAGAGGCTTTCCTGACTAGGGTAGGCCATGAGACTTACCAGGGCACCATTGGCTGTAGTGCCCAGGTTTCTTGTAATATAGGCACAAATTTATGGGTCATTGCCAGCTGCTTTCAGCATCATTAAGGCAGAGTTGAATTTGGTTGGTCTGGGGGTTGAAAGCTGGATTCCCTTTCTAGTTGCCATTCAACCAGGAGATCATCTATGCCAGTGCACAGCTTAACCACAGCATATAGGTTGGGTAGTGGCTCTACCTCCACCAGTTTGTTGCTGATTTCTTCATTTAATGTTGGAAATGGTATTGCTGCCTCTTTCCATCTACCTCTGACTGCTAAGCCTGGGAATTCCATGGTGCATTTGGCTGCTGGTCTAGTGCCCTGGCATAAGTTCTGAAGTGTGCTCTTGGCAGAGTGGGTACAATTTGTGTCATTGAAAATAATCATCATGGCTCATATGAATTCTTAACGCTGTCCCAGAAAAGGACTGGAATTCTCTAGGAGGGTAGATTGGGCTCATGGTCAGTGGGGTGACCAGGCCTGGAGGTTGGAGCCGAGCTGAGTTAGTTAAGACTGAAGACCACAGGGTGCTTAGGAGTATAATGAAAAGTAGAGCTGAGAGTCAGAACCAGAAGCTGAAAGCTAGAGCCAATGGGTGAGTTGGAGACATGATCAGGAAGCAAATCCAAGGGTACCAGAGCAATTTAGGCAGGAAGCAGGACCTAGTGTAGCTGTGAGCATGGAAAAGCTGCACATTCAGCAAGCCATATCTACATCTGGGTCAAGTGGTAACTAACTCTGCTCCCCTACTACTCAGGGAGTGCAGGATTAGCTTATGTCCATTTTGTTGCTGGGAGGGTGGACCTGCTGTAGCTCACTCCCTAACACTCTGCTCCAAAGCATGAAGGTACCAGAATTTCTCAATGAAATGGTTGCAAGAATTTTTTAATATGGATAAACAATATATTTTCCCCTTATCTGTGTTTTTCAAATGTAAGTGTCAATCCCTAATACTGTGGGTTCAGATTTGTGGCTCTGAGAATAGCAATTACTCTCTGGTTGATTTGCAGAAACAATATTTCCAGACCCTCTCTGCTCCTTATTCTCCATTGCTATCAATTTCCATGGTAGGGTTGCCAGATGGTTTCAACAAAAATACCGGACACACTTGACATTACATCACAATCTACATTACATCTTATTTAGAAAATACCAGACATTTATATTTTCTCAATATGTTTCCCGAGCAGAAAGCTCAAATACTGGACTGTCCGGTTCAAAACCGGACACCTGGCAACCCTGTTCCATGGATGTTTCTGATTGATTGAACATAATGTAGAAAGTTATACCAAGTTAATTGGTATTTCTCCAATTCTGACTGGCTCTGGAGTGACGGGGTTTAAAACAGGAGAAATTTCACGATAACAATATATTACCCATTTGTTGCATCTATTTCATGCTTGAAGATTACTTTGTGATTAGTTCATTACCTGATTTATTGTTTATGAGGAATCTATTGTGTTTTCTTTCAACAGCAGCAAAGACTACATCAGGATTGCTATGTGAAGATGGTTTAGTTTTTGCCTGAAAGATTAGCCATGCCTAACATGTAACGTCGATTGTTTCTACACTCCCTTCCAATCTCCACTCTCCTTAACATTTTGCTCCGTAAAAGGAAACATTTTTTTTGGCAAAACTGCAGCTGCCCAAACCCATTTACTTGCTGGGAAAAATAACCCCTGGCTTGTTGGTGCAGCCTTGTGATGCTGTACAGATTTAAAAAGTAAACATTTACTTACACTTACTCGCATTGTTAGTTTTTCAGAAGCCTAGAGAGAGGAAGTAATTTGTTGTACCAGCTCATAAATGGTCACAGTATAGCAACATAAAACCTAGTGGTAAGGGTGGAGTTAAAAATAGGCTAGACTTTTTATCGGGTTGAATACAGTAGTCACAAACATCTTACTTTCCAGAATTATATAATTTTTCAGTAAAATTGACTCTAGATTTTAAGGTTTTTTCCTCACCTCCATTACAAAGATTGATGTAACTGTGCATTATTAGATAACATTTACACCCATCCCTTTCTTCCTTCATTCAATTTGATTAGTTTTTTGTGGTTGCAGAAGTTTCTGTTTAAACCACGCTACTTGGTGTTTTGTTAGCATATTATGTAAGCTGAACATTTTAAAACAAATTATGGCTAAAGTATTAAGGTATATACAGTACCAATAGTGCATTAATTATGATCTAAGAATTTCCATTGTTCTCTTATAAGGCTCCGTCTACACTGTTTGTTTTTTGCGGATGGGGAAATGCAAATGAAGCACTTATTAGCAAATCTCACACTCTCATTTGCATATTGTCTTCCGATCCTTTTTTCGGAAAAAACCTGCAGTGTAGAAGGAGCCATTTTTCAGAAAAAAACCCTTTTGCATAAGATCCCTTATTCCTCAAAAAATGAGGTTTACAGGATCTTGCCAAAAGGGTTTTTTTTCCGAAAAATGGCCCCATCTACACTGCGGGGTTTTTTGCGGGTTTTTCCCCCGCAAAAACCTCTTCCGCAAATAGTCGGAAGAGAATGCGCAAATGAGAGTGTGAGACTTACTAATGAGAGCTTCATTTGCATTTCCTCTTTTGCAAAAAACAAATAGTGTGGATGGAGCCTTAGTGTGCAGCATTGCTCATACTGAATCCATACCGATTCCATTTTAAATCCTATTAGGGCCAGTATACCTTGAATTTTAATGAAGTTTTATATCAGTTTGTAAAAAGGTTTCCCCATAGCATCTGTACAGTAAGAGTGCAGGATTGTCGCTGTCATTCGGAAACCTAGAATGTCAAGTCAGTGTGAAATGATGGAAACACAAGTGTGATTTTTAACGTTCTTTTTCTTCAGAATATCACCAGGTTCAACCACCACTAGGATTTGTGGTCTATTACCATCCAGTTTTTAAATTCACAACCATTTTGACTTGACAGATTAACACCTGCATGATAGCAGGGCATGTATTTATGCCATGCCAACATTCCTAGATCATTATCATACCAGAGAGAACTCAACAAAGTTCCACCCTTATTCTACAGCTAATTTGTATGCAAAAGTTTCTTTGGTATATAGGGGAGATTATTCAGATGGAGGGATTAGATGGTTTAACTGCCACAGTTCTTCAAAATCACACACATACACACACACACAACAACACAACCAGCACACTCAGCAATCCCAAGCGCACACAAACCAGCACAGCAGGACCCACCCTACTTGCCCAAATCCATACTAACCTCTCTCAAATCCTCTCTCACAGCACAACACATGTGTTTACCCAGACTCACTCATACTTACTATAAAAGTGTACATTGTAGTAGTAAGTCAGTGGGTCCATTGCTAGTAGAAAATAATATTCATGTAAACAAAGTGGTGTAGTCACTCCCCTTTGATTATTGTTTGCAATTCCTCTTAATATGAATTAATGGTTTTTTTTCATGTTACTCATGACAGTTAAGTTTTCTCACTCTCTTTGGAATTTGCACTATAGCACCTGTGTATTGCAAGAGTCTGAGATAAGTATGATAAATTTACATACTCTGTCTTGAAGCATTTAGGCACATGACACACAGTGAGGGTGGAATGAGAAATATCTGAATCTCCTTCTTTGTGGTCTAAGTAAGATCCTAATGTTATTTTAGCATAATTCTTGAGTTTAGCAGTACTTAACAAAAGTTTTATTGCAGCATATCTATCTCATCAAAACTGGCCTTCTTCCATTTGGGCACAAAACCAGTGAAACAGAAGCTTTCGTATACTTTGACATTGCATAACAGCTGTGCACCACTTAAAGCTAAAATTTAGCTCAGGCTGTCAGTCTGATCTTTGAACTTAATGCAATAATATTTCTACAGCAAAAAAATATTAAACAAGGACACACACCTACGATGTTCAAGAGTTTATTACAATGGGATTTGGTAGCACTGGTATGGCTTAGCATCTGTTGTGTTAACAATGAAATCGTAGTTTTTCAAAAGTTTGTATTTTAGGTTAAAACAATTTGGGCTGAAAGCATGAAAGGTTTAAGAGAGATTTTTTTTTTAAATAATTTTTCTAAAAAAGCTTAGGTATTCTGCCCAGACTTATAACTAGGGATAAGATTTTGTCATGGTTATTTTTAGCAAAAGTCACGGACAGGACACAGGCAGTAAACAAATTTCAAGGAAGTCCATGGCCTGTCTGTGACTTTTACTAAAATAACTGGTTGGAGTGGGGGGAGACAGGAGGCTGACTGTTGCTGGGACTGAAGCCCAAGTTCCATATAAGGGGAGGACTGAAAGCTTAAGAGCCCCCCAGCAGCAGCTGACAACCTCAGGGGCCCCTGCTGCCCCAAAGTGCATGGCTGAAGCCAAAGTAGTCACTGAGGTCTCTGAAAGTCATGGAATCTGTGAGCTCCATGACAAAATCGTATCTTTACTTTTAACATTTTGATTAAAAATTCAAAAGATCAGCAGTTTTGAATTTCACTGAAAACAAAAATGTCAGTCTTTTTTGCAAACTCATTATCTTAATATTCTCAAATGTAATCTTAATAGAATGCCTTAATAGCAGGGTTAGCCTCTAGAACGGATATGCTCTATTTTGTAAATACAAATGTCAGTGACTTTAATTGTTGTCATCATTGACTATTCGGAAGGGCTGTTATTTATATAATGTCAGCTTATACTTTCTTATATTTTATTCTTCTAGTATATACTGACTTCCGTTACTACTACTGAGTCCTATTTTTCAGTGTTTGGACTGAAAGCCATTCTGCACAGTTTTTCTATTCTAGAACCCAGTAACTCTCTGCAGGAGAAATGCTGCACTGCATAAGTTTGAAACACATTAGTGGTTCATTCTTCTGTGTCAGCAGCTGTTCTTCGGGTGCTTGCTCATGCCCGTTCCACAGTAGGCATGCGTGTTTGCCACATGGACTGGTGCCTGAAGTTTTTTTTCCTAGCAGTACCTATAGGGCAGTGCCTCTAATGACCCCTGGAGTGGTGCCTTCCTGGCGTGGTATAAGGGGACTGCTCCCCTCACGCCTCAGTTCCTTCTTGCCCGCTAGTGATGATGCATCGGAACAGCTGTGCTCCAGCCTTAGCTGTTGTCATCTCCCCGTTGTTAGTCTTTATAGTCACTATAAACTCACTTTCTTTATAGTGAGTTTACCCACAGTAGTACTGTAGTTCAAGTAGCTGGTCCCCTTCGGGATTTGAACTCTGTGATTCTTGCAAACAATCTCTGCCAGTCAGTGACCCATATAGGAGTTGCCTGAGTGAAGCACACATCAGTGACAGGTGCAAGATTTGTAAACCCTTCAAGCCTAGGACTAAGGAGGAGTGGGACATTCGGTTTTGTGCCCTCTTAATGGAGTTGGCCTTAAGCCCGGCATGGGTGCACTGATCAAAGTTGGCACCGGACGCTGAGGGCTCAGTGCATAGTGCCTTGGAGGCACTGTCCACCAGTCGGCACCACTCTCCCTCCCGGATCCTGCTGAAGAAGCTGAGGGCATCAAGCTCCCATCCTGGAAAAAAAAGGACAGGGGGTGAATGAGTGCAGACCTGTGTCAGGCGGTTCCCAATCTGAGTTCGAGACCCAACTCAGGCAGAACGGAGCAGCCCAGCCCACTTTGTCCCTCCCTCCCCAAATGTGAGCAGAACTCTAAGTCACCTTTCAGGTGCCCTGCAGGCTGCACAGGAGAGACTGTCTTTACCTATACTGGCATCCCAGGCCTCTGTGACTCCCCAATCAAAAGATAAAGCTTCGCGTGGTGGACTGTCCTCTGCATCAGCATCAGATTCCATAGAGGGAAGGGTACAGGCACCACTCACAGGCCCGTGATCACCAGTAGGCAACCCAGGAAAGGCCAACCCCACTCACCCCCATTAGACTATCAGGCTGAGTTGCAGCACACAGGGACTTATGGTACGTCCCACCAGTGTGGGAGTACAGACCCTTGGAGTTTTGTGCTCTGCACAGTGAATGAAAGTAGCAGCACCACCAAATATCCATGAGCCTTTGGCACCATTGGATGCCAGTCCATACCAGCAGTGAGGTCCCCTTCAAGGGCACCCTTCTTCCAAGTTGTTGACCAGATATGGGCACCGGTCACACTCTGCTTCTCGCTCCAGGTCACGGTCTTGTCTTGTCTTTTTAGATTATGAACTATTTGGCCTTGTCTAGAGTAGGTTTTGAAGGTGCATTGTTACACATTTTTAAAATCTAGTAAAAAAAGGCACATCTGACTTCAGCAGATGGTGTACTGGTTGAATTAAAAACTACACCGACTTCTTAGACTTCCCTCGTACTTTAACTCAACCAATTTAGTACTTGTTAAAGACAATATACACTGTCCTACATTAGGCTTTTAAAATGTTAGTTAGCATGTATCCATGCTAAATTCTGCTCTAGGCAAGGCCTTGGAGGCAGGGATTACGTTGCATAAGTATGATAACAGTTTAGCACTTTCTGGATATTCTCAAAATACAAACACTAATACATTTTTATCCTGTTTAAAGGATGGTAATTTGCTGTGTTTAATGTGCTCTGGGTAGCTGCCCAGACATGTATTTTAGCCAAGGTCAGTTAACAAGCCACCCTCAAATTTATTGATTGCTGCAAAATATGAATCAAATTTAATTCAGATTAGAAAATATTGTTCATGGGACCAAAATGTAGGAATTCCAGATCCTTCCAGGTGCACTTATAACATTTTTTTTCTTCAAAACAGATTTCTTGACAACAGTACCTTCTGTATGGTTAGTTATGATGATGCTGAGCACTAAAAATGTCATTTATTTACCCTGACCTTTATTTCCTTTAAAATAGAGTCTCCTTAAGCATAAGGAGTGCAAGTGCATCTAAAATATTACCATAACTTAATGGATGCCTTCAGCAGCACTCTAGCTCTCTTCTATACTTCTTATGCCGCCTGAATCTCCATTCTCCATTGAGGAGCCAAAGGTGGTTTTATTGAGGGACTGGTTAAAAAAGGTCATGTGCAGCATCAAAAGGGATTTGCAGAAGCCTTAGCTTGGCTGAGTAATTGTACAAGTTACACCTGGCCATCTGCTGAAGCAACTTTTGCTGGAAGATCTTTCAGGCTTTCCTTCATAAATACCTTATTGATTTGACTAGTAGCCTTGAGAATTTTGTATAAGGCTTTCTAAATTTTTCTTTTCCCTCTCAGTCACAGCTAGCTACATCTCTGAAGCAGAGGACTGGTGGTAGATTGTAAGGTAAATAAGAAAATTTTGTACTAGTAGAGGATTTTTGAGAATCCCTATCCACTAATATAGTGGTTCTGAAACTATGGGTCTGGCTTCCCAAGGGAGGTATGGGAATGTCAAGTGAGGTAGGAACTCTGTTTTATTTCTAAAGAGTTTTGGCTATCAGCCCCAGGCAGCTGGAGCTCATGCAGAAAAGCCGGATGCACCCGAGAGGTGAGGGGATGAGATAAAAGGGACAGCCAGAGCCCTGCCACCAGGCTCTGATAGCTGGAGCCCCATTGCCTGGACTCAGGCTCTCCTCCCCCACCCCAATCCCTCACAGTTGTCAGCCTTAGCTCAGCAGCAGTAGCACAGAATTAAGGGTGGCAAAATCTGCTGTGAAAAGTGATATTGACAAATATCAGTTTTCACATTGCCACCCTTACTTCTGTGCTGCTGCCGGAGCTGAGGTGCTTTCAGAGCTGAACACCCAGCCAGCAGCAGCTGCTCTTTGCTCTGCCGTCAAGGCTGGCTGGTAGGTAATATATGTTCTTGGGGTGGGAAGGTGTAAGGGAATACAGACACAAAGAAGGGGATCCCAATCAAAGAAGAACCATTGCACTAATACTGTTCTTCTTTGGGGAAGAATATAATAATAAAGAAAAAGATAAAATTGTTACATTGTTATCAATTTCTGTGTTACTTCTGATATTTAAGCTACTGAAAGTGAATACATCACTGAAAGTGAATTGACACTAGCATAGATTTTCCATTTCCTTGTTTTGAACTATTTTGGGTCATCTCCCTCCTTGTCTGTCCACTCTTCCCTAACCCTTGCATCCCAAATTTTAAATCAAGTTTGTGTAAAGCACAAAGCTAGTGTAGTTGTATAGCAGTTAGTACATTGTAAAAGTTACTGGGCACTATTATTTTTAGTAAAAGTCATGGACAAGTCTTGCTCAGTAAACAAAAATTCATGGGAACCTGTGACCTGTCTGTGTCAGTGCTAAAAATTAGCAGGAAGGCAGTGCTGGGGACTGGGAGGGAAGGAATGACAATTGAAGCCTCCTGGGGAAGGACTGATGTCCAGGTGCAGGCATGGGTGAGGAGGCCACACAATCCCAGCTCTAGCTCCGGCTATAGCTGTGGGGCAGGTGCATATAGTCCTTGCTCTAGCTCCAGCCATGGGGATGGCAGTGACAGTCTTAGCCACAGTCCTGGGGAAGATAGGAGGAGGTGAGGAGAATGGGGTATGTGACCCCGACTCCAGCCTCTTGCAGCCAGCAGGGTGAGGTGCTCACTCCTGGCCAAATCCAGGGGTTGTGTGGGGCACAGCCCAGTTGCAATCCTGGCCAAAGCTGCATGGTCCCTGCTCTTGACAATCCTAGGGGAAGGGCAGATAGTCCCAGCTACAGCCCTTACTGCAGCCTTGGAAAGGGGCCTAAGCAGTCCCAGCCCTGGCTGCGGGGCAGAGGTACACAGCTCTGGTGGCAGCCATGGGGGAGCACAGAGCCCTGGCTCTGACTTTTGGCAGCCACTCTGAGCTGAAGCCAAAAAATTGTAGAGGTCCAGTAAAGTCACGGAATCAGTGACTGCCGGGACCTAATTTGCATCCTTAATTGCCCGGTAAGTATGTTTCTTTAGAGCAACAAATGTTTAAGGATAAATAGTGTATAATAAAAGCAGCACGCACTGTACTGTTCCAGCAGGAATGTGTAACATGCATTTCCCTAGCCTTTTTCCTACCAAAGACCACTGACCTGAAGAAAAAATCAGTAGTGGGCCACACACAGCCCTGCAGGGAGGAGAGGCCATGGCGGCTTGGGGCTTCCCCTAGGCTTTTAGGGTTGCTAGCTTTCCTCATTGGACAGACTGGATGTCATTGCCGCAGATGGCATGTGGTCTGTCCAGTTGGGAAAGTTGGCATCCCTAAAAAATGATGCATCACTCTTTAGCCTAAATCTGCTGGGCAGAAATTCATAGAATAATCAAATGTTTGTTTTTTTTAAACTGGAAAGCTGCAGTTTATAAGTTTATGAAAATAAATAATACAATTTGTACTGCATCTCTTGGGCTGTTCTATTCTGAGCTCACCCTAGACTTCCAGTTTTCAGTGTGCTGCGAATTCTGTATAATTGTGATGGGGCCAAAAATGAAGGATTCAGGGTGGGGAGGGAGCTCTAAGCTGGGGCAGAGAGTTGAGATGTGGGAGAGGAATTAGGGCTCTTATTGGGGGGATGCAAGATCTGGGGTGAGGCTTGGGGTGGTCGGGTTGGCATGCACGAGGGGGCTTAGCCTGAGGAAAAGGGCTTTGGAGTGCAGGAGGGCACTCACGGCAGGAGATTTGGGTGGAAGTGCTGGGTCTTAGGTAAGAGCCAGGTGCTGAAATGGGCTCAGGTCTAGGGCAGGAAGGTGGAGTGTGGGACCTGGGAGGGGAGGGGGGGAATTAGAGTGTGGGAGGGGCTCTGGGATGGTGCAGAGGGGTTGCAGTGCAGAGTGCCTACATCCGGCAGCTTCCAGATTCAGATGCGGCTCGCACATCTCCCTGAAGCTCAGGGAGGTGTGAGGAATGGCTCTGCATACTGCTCTCACTTGCAGATGCGGCTCCCATTGCCAGCAGATCCTAGCCAATAGGAGCTGTGGGGACAGTGCCTGCAGGTGAGGGTAGCAAGCGGAGCTTCCCAGATTGCTGCGAGCCAGCCCTAATGGCTCTGGGCGATGAGATTCAGGGTTTCTGGCCCATGGTGCAGAATTTAATCGGGGTCCAGTTCCAGCCCGTGAGCCAGAGATTCCCCATGCCTGCCTAATTCGAGTTTTGGAAGAACAGATTGGACAAGGTTTCATATTCATGTATGAGAAATCTTGCCCTATATTATAAGTGTATATACTTGGTAACTTTGTGATCTTTGATTTTACTTTCAAAAGTACATGTTTCTATTTCTTTTAAGTAATGTTAACTCTTGTGTTTATACCTTTTGAATACATGTAAACATCTGCAATACCCACTGGTTGTACAACTTCTAGGCAGTTATATCACATAACTTATATCTTATCTCGCAAAGGATATCATGAGCAAATATTTTATTTCTATTACCCGAGCAACTGTTCGTGTGGTTTTACAATACTTGTGGTATTTAGTTTGAATGGGCTATGTAGTGTAGCAGTTCTGTATGTGTTTTACTTGCAGTGGTTTCTTTGTGTACCAAAGATTCATTGGAACTTATTTTATGGGCATATTTTTTGTGGTAGATATAATAGTTTACATCCATTTCCACAATGCAGTTGTTATTTACAGTGTTGCTAAGCAGTTGATTCTGTTGGCTCCATCCCAGTCCTCTATACCTGATGTAAACCATAGTTTTTGGAACTGGTACCTATCTCATCCAAAAATGTTTTGTCATCCAAAAATACTTTTTCTTCCTGGTGACAATTTTTGTTGATGTTTTAAATCTCCAAAAAAGGGAAATATCAAAGTATAGTCTGTTCTTTCCAGCTCTTCTGGATATACAAAACAGCTGCAAGGCACAATCAGCCATTGTAGTGAAGAGCCCAAGTTCTATAAATAGATACACAGCTTTAAACTTAAACTGTTCTGCTAGGCCAGGAGATTTTGACTTCAAATTACAAAACATTCACATCCACTGACATATTTGTTTTAACATTATAATTTTTTAAGCAGCAATATTTATATCAGTTCACTTAAATTTAAGGTTGTCTTTCCATGAATGTTTTAAAAAACATTTTTTTCATGCTTGCAGGTCTCCCACCCTGTTATTTTTCAGTATTAATTTTGAATCAATTTTGGACTTTCTGAAGAAAATTACAATTGTACTGCATATATCTGAAAGTCTAAGCATGTTTTTGCAAGGATGTGGTTTCACTGTGATACATCATTCTTCAGCCTCTAAACCTGCTGCGCAGAAATTGGTAGAATAATTAAATGTTCTTTTGAACAAAAAAATCTGCAATTTCATCAAGTAAATTCAAAACCTGGCTGTCTTAGTTAAACATGAAAATAAATAAAACAATCTGTACTACATCTCTTGGGCTGTTTTATTTTGAGCTGATCCCAGATTTCCAGTTTTCAGTGTGCTGCAGAATTGTATTTATTCACAGTATATAACTGCATTGGAAAAATTGGAAATGTGGGAGATAGATATTTTGTTAAATGATGAGGGGACAGTCACACTTTGTTAATGAGGCTACAGAGATCATCTGAGATTTTAATATCCACAAGGTGGTTGAGACTTTTATCACTTGGCCACATGGATATTTCTCTTCTCATTCTCGTGAGGAAGAGTAGAGGTGATTTGTAATGTTTTTGGGGGGAACAACTGCTGATTCCTCACTACCTTCATCTCAGTATACTGCACTTCCAACATGATTGGTGTATAACCAATAGCTAATAGCTGGATGTCTCTGCTGAGCAGTGAAATAGTCATCCTTTGACTTTAGTGTTAATACTGTGTTGAGTTGAAAGGGCTAGTTTACACTTCTGAGGGATTTTTTTTTCAGGCTATCTGTTTTCAGACTCCTGAAGACTGCACTTCAAACTCAGTTTGTGTCTGCCATCTCAGGGGTTGAAGAGAGGACAACAATTCCTGTTAGAGGAGGAACAGCTGGCAAAGAGCCTCTTAACAAAAGAATGTGAGGTATCTCTGAAAAGATCCTTCAAGGATTCAAGCCTATCAGTATACCTTCACTTTAGGCAGCATGCAAGAGGTTGCAGGCACATTACAGGTCTTCAGAAAGCAGAGATGATGACTCTGTGCTGGTCCAGAATTTCTCATTTCTAGGCTCTTGTTCCTATGCAACATAAAATCCAAGTGACTTCAGGAACTGTGCTCACCTTGGAGGCAGGCAAGACATTTGGTTAAGTATTTGGCAGCCAATTTTTCCTCACTGGTCTGGCATTGACCAGGCCTTTCAAAGGCAGACTTCTTTTCAAGGAAGACTTGGAGAAGATTCAACAAAGCTTAGCTACTCAAAACACAGAGACCTACACCAGGATAGGTCCACATGGGAGTGACGGGATTAGTGCCCAACCATAAGCAGATCCAAGAAAGTAGAGCCTGCTTTCCAGGAGGGGAAAAAAAAAGCAAATACAATTCAAGAAAATAGCAGGCCTCAATTGACTTAACTTTTTGTTTCCAGAGAAACAAACAAAACAACAGGTAGTCCTTTCTGGTTTTAAACCGTTAGTCTGAAGGTACAAGATCCGAGTCTGGAGTTCCTACATCAGGGAAAGGCTGATGAACATCTTAATCACCTATGCCCGAACAACATTTATCTAATCAGTGCATGGTAGCATATGCTTACATAGTACAGTTCACTTGTCACTGAAGAGAGACTGTGTCAGTCTGTTCATTCTTTGTCAGAATTTAAAGGTCAAGTGGCCTCTCAAGCCATCGTTTCTAAGTGGATTAGGGAATTGTTCAGAAGAGCTTATGTTGCGGTGGGAAAGGAAGCATCAGAGTCTTTTAAAACTCGCCTTGCCTGTTCGGTAGAATCTTCATTGACAGAAAGAGGAAAAGCTTTTTTATTAGCGATTTTGCAAGACTGTTTCCTGGTCTTTCGCTTGCACCTTTGTCAATATTATTATAGGATAGGCTTGTACTCACAGCCTTATCAGAAAGGCATTGTAGGTAGTAGTCAAATGACCATCTCACCCATTCCAAAGTGATTGATTACTTTGAGAGCCCAATAATCTGGACTAGTACAGATCATAAAAAGGGAAATTTTCCTTACCCAGGTACCTTTTTTCTTCAAGATCGTCCATACCTGACCAGATGCCCTCCCTGTATGATTTATGTGCCTGTCACAAGATGGCTATTATGGAGAGGTGGGCTTTGGCCCCATCTCTGACTAATCCTTTGTCTCCCAGAAAAGGTGATAGCTTTAAGATCAACTGGTCTTCATAAAAGCCAGCAAGAGTTCAGTTGCTGGGAGAACTGCAGAGGGAATAGGTAGGCTATTGTAGGAATTCCTATATGCAACTCTCAGGCCTGTGGAAGGTAACCCTGCAGGGAGCCAGCCAAGAAGGAGTGTAAGAGCTGCTGCGAATAGATAGGCTCTTGCAGAATATGTGTCATGGCAGTTGGCAGAAGCGGAGTGTGTGGGTTGGGCAAGGATGAGGTTGGTACAGTGAATTTGTATTAAGAGTGTGGTTTTTTAAAAAAAAAAAATCAAGTGTAAGCCTTGAGGAAAAGGGACCAAAATCCTGTGGCTGGAGAGCGTCCTTCAGTGGGCAGGCTAATTTATAGGGCCTGACACGCTATTCAGAGTTTCAGAGCAGAGTCAGCAATATTTTCAGAATACTACTGTCATTTGTTAAAGGCTATTGAGCAGCGTCAGCCTGAATTTTTATCCCTTTCCAAGTTTTCATTTGAATGGCAAGAAATGGCTAGATCCTTGTTTGTGATGGTTATGACTTCCATTATCACCCAAGCATTCTGGTATCAATGAAAATTATAAGTAAAGAAAATTAGCAGTCATGGAAATGTATTATCTTTAAATGAAAACTTAGGTTCTGGAACACGGTTGTGCAGTCTTGTGTGGCTTCTAAGTCAAATTCTCTATATAGAATCATGGAAAACATAAGACACTGAATAAAACTGAATACTTATTGCAAAGCATGCTTTACTGAAGTATATTGTGATGCAGGAAATTACACTTGGAAGATTTTGCATATGGAATTTCATGTAGGTTGTCATATGCACAACTTATTGGACTACTTGTGAGAGAAAAGCCTACTTAATTGAACTGGAAGGGAGGGTATAGTTTTTGCATAGATAGTGATAGAGTATTAGCTATCTAAATGCAGTTAATTATAGCATTGATCCACCAATAGCCATCTTGGGGTTTTTTTGGGTTGTTTGTTCTTGAAAAAAGTCATTATGTATTTAGAATACTCTGTACAGTTTTGGTCAGCCATGTGCAAGAAAGATACATTCAAATGGAACAGGTGCAGAGAAGAGCTGATGGAATGATGTGGCTATGGAGGGCCTATCTTATGACGGGAGACTAGAAAGCATGGTTTGTTTAGCCTAGCAAAAAGAAGGCTGAGAGAGGAGACCATTACTCTATAAATTCATCAGGGTAAGGAGGAAGAAAATACCAGGGACGGTGAAAAGCTAGTTAAGCTAAAAGATGATGTTGGCATAAGAATAAAAGGGTATAAACTGGCCATAAACAAATTCAGGAAATTAGAAGAAGTTTGCAGGAAAACTGCTCCACCAGTTTTTATAGTTCACAGAGTTTTGACTAAGTCAAGGAACAACAAAGCGTTTTAGTAGTTCTTCATTGTTAGAGAAATAACTGGCGTGCAGATTTTGCCCAAATAACTGAGATCCAAACTTTCCTGCTACTCAGGCCTAGTCTATGCTACAAAATTACACTGATTTAAGCCACCTTCCATGAACCTAGTTGTGCACGTGTTTACACTTAAATTTGTAAGCTCTACATCATGATGACATAGTAACTCAGTTGCCCCAAATGGCACTGAACCCTGGTCAATGTACTGAGGTTGTCAGTGTGAATGTAGAAATTGTGTTATCTATGTTGACCATAACAGTCCTCCAGAAACTGTCTCACAATGCCTAAGATTGACTAATGTGTTTACAATTGTGAACTCTGCTGCTCAAGGGTCATAGAGACCGGAAGCCCCCCTCGCCCTTAAAATCGTGCAAATGTTTGAAATATTTTTTTCTAATTGTCCACCTTAGCAAACGCGCCTACCAAGTTTCCATTGTTTTGTGGAACTGCCTAGCTCCCCATGCCAACAGACATGCCAACAGACATGTTCCTGCCTGTAATAGACTGGTGACATTGGCTCTCTTGGGCACGTAGTGAGAAGAGGCTGTGCAAACACAGCCATGGATCAGTTGGAGAAACGTGGACATTGATGAGTAGATTACCTGGGGAGGACGCAGGAGAAGTGGTGTGAAGGGATCATCAGTAGTGCCACATCAAAATGAAGGAACTGAGGCAGGCATATTTGAAGGCCAAGGAGGCAGTCAATACAGTGCCAAGCACCAAACCATCTGCTTTTACAGAGAGCAGTACGTCTCACTTGTCCAGGGTGATGTCTCCAACAACACACTAGATACCTCTGGGCAGCCTGAACCACAGGCCCCTACTGTGAACAACAAGGAGGAAGAGCATGAGGATAGGAGATGTGTAAATAGGGGCAAGCCAAGACCTGTTTGAGATGCTGTTGCAGTCTAGTCAATCCTGGCAGTCAAGAATGGGTGATGCAGGGGAAGAAATCCGGGTAAGTATGTACATTTATTTCCTATTACAGTAAGAGCATCCCCACTTAGCAAGCAGGGTACAGCTATCAACGTTGCATTAATTTACTGATACTTGAATAAGTAGCTGTACAACAAAGAGAGGTAGAGTTAGGTGGGGCGAAGAGAGGCGTGCAGCATGGTTTGTTTATGTACATAGTGCTGTCCCTGGAATTCTTCTGACTGTTCTCGATGAAACGTTCATGGAGATACTGTGCAAATTTGTGGCAGGCTTATTTCTTTCTCCATGATTTTTCCACCCCAGTCAGCTGTAACTTTGTCAAGCACTGCTGCAGTAAGCAGGCTACCAGTATACAGGCTTGGGCAACTTTGGAATGCCAGCAGCAGCTGTGCTCTTGTCACCCTCAGGAGCAGGATAACAGCTAAAGTCACATACCTTTGGAAAATTAATTTTTGACAGTATTTGGTGCCATTGCTCTATAACCATAGTTTCAGGTGACTGAGCAATTCTCTCTTTACCCCGGTGAGCCATATTCAGCATGGCTGGTGCTGAGAGTGGCACTATGCACAAGTACTCCAAAGCAGAAGTGTCAATAAGCACACCTTCTATAAAACTTAACGGGAGCAAGGAAGGAAATTTTCAACCTTTATTTTTGCTTTCCATTGTGACTACCTTGGCAATGGTACTTTCTGTATTTTATTCATAGCTGCTGCTTTTCCCTCCACACCCAAAGAATGTCCGAGTCAGATAAGGAGGAAAAAGAAGAGGACTTGAATTTCATATTCAGCGCAGTGCTGCATCAGACTGTGAATAGAGGGCCTACCCTTGAGCATGAAAATAGCAGACTAATGAGAAGTAGAGACCAGAAGGGAGAGAGGCCTACCAATCCCAGTCTGAAAAGGAGAGGGAGGCAAACCAAGACATGATGGAGCTTCTCTGGAAGCCAAAGCAGATCCCAAAAACTCTTGTGGACATGCAGGTTCAGGAAACAAGGGCTTGCTTCTGTTTGTGGTCTACAGAGAACTCTAGTGTAGCACCTTCTTACACCATCACCACCACATTCCACGTAACCTCAGAGGCCACATCTCTACCCTTACCACTCCATGCCAGGGTACATTATAAAGGCAGCCTTATACTCCTAATTTATAACTACTCCCTAGCTGAACTCCAGTTGGCTGTTCTCAGATCTGTCTGTCTGTCTTAGAAAGTTTGTGCGTCTGAGTCCATCCATTCATCTGTGAACTCATTTGTTCAAGAATTCCTAAACAGAAAGAGCTAGGACCACTAAATGTGGCAGACAGCTTCCTCTTATCATAACTTTAAGTGAGGTCAGGGTTTGATTGTGCCAGGAAAATGGGATGTGCCTGGAATCTGATTGATTGTTTTCCATAATATGGAAAGGGAGGGGGCTGAGAGCAGGCATAGCTGTGCTCTGCAATGACCTCTGGAGACAGTGAGTGCAGGGTAGAGTTATACTGCATAGTGACCACAGTGGGGTGGCCACACAAGGAAGAGAGGCCAGCTGGGGCCAGAACTCTCCATATTGCTAGCCATGGGTAAGTGGCCCTCCTGCCCCCAAACCTCTCCCTTTGTCCCCAGAGCCAGACTGGAGGGGGCCCTCCATCCAACATTGCCACCTGAGGAGCTGCCAGAACCAAGCTGCACACCCCTCCCTAGGAGCACATCCCTGGCCCTTCCCCAGCCCTGTAGTCTGCCCTCCTCCCTAGGAGCACATCCCTGGCCCTTCCCCAGCCCTGAGGAGCTGCCGGAACCAGGCTGCACACCCCTCTCTCCGAGATTCCCCTGTCAGAAGCTGAGGTGGCCCCAGTCAATCCAGACCACCCATCCCCTCTGCCCTGGGCCCTCTGACCTGAGCTTTCAACTCCCTTCCTTAATCCTGCACCCCCGGCCCTGAGCCCCCAAACCTCCCACCCCCATCCTGAGCTCCCCATACCTGCCCTGAGCCCCCCATACCCGCCTTAATCCTGCACCCCTGTCCTGAGCCCCTCCCCCCAACCTCATGCCCTGACTCATGTAGTGGTGTCCGATTGTGGAAAAAATATGTATTTTTACCTATTCATTCAACTTCTGAATAGTTTGCAGATGATACTGGGAGGGGTTGCAACTGCTTTGAAGGACAGAGTCATAATTCAAAACGATCTGGACAAACTGGAGAAGTGGTCTGAGGTAAATAGGATGAAGTTTAATGAGGACAAATGCAAAGTACTCAGGAAGGAACAATCAGTTTCACACAGACAGAATGGGAAGCAATGGTCTAGGAAGGAGTACTACAGAAAGGCATCGAGGGGTAATAGTGGAACCACAAGTTAAAGAGGAGTCAACAGTGTGACACTGTTGCAAAAAAAACAAACATGATTGTGGGATGCATTAACAGGAGTATTGTGAGCAAGACATGAGAAGTCATTATTTTGCTCTGCTCTGCGCTCATTAGGCCTGAATCAGTTCTGGGCACCACATTTCAAGAGAGCTGTGGAGAAATTGGAGAAGGTCCGGAGAAGAGCAACAAGAATGATTAAAGGTCTAGAGAACATGAGCTATGAGGGAAGACTGAAAGAACTGGGCTTGTTTAGCTTGGAAAAGAGAAGACTGAGAGGGACATGATAGTGGTTTTCAGGTACCTAAAAGAATGTTACAAGGAGGAGGGAGAAAAATTATTCTCGTTGGCCTCTAAGGATGGGACAAAAAGCAATGGGCTTAAACTGCAGCAAGGGAGGTTTAGGTTGGACATTAGGAAAAAGAAACTGTCAGGACGGTTAACTGGAATAAATTGCCTAGGGAGGTTGTAGACTCTCCATCACTGAAAATATTTCAGAGCAGGTTAGATAGACATCTGTCAGGGATGGTCTAGACAGTACTTAGTCCTGCTGTGAGGGCAGGGGACTGGACTCGAGGTCCCTTCCAGTTCTAGTGTTCTATGATTCTATGAAGTCCAGATGCTGGCTCAGAGGACAGAGAAGACTTATTACAAGTTAAGGCTATATTTATATATGGTGTATAGATTGTTGTAGTAAGTCATAAATCCAGTGTCTCTATTCAGTGATTCCATGGTTTTTACTGTCTAGTGAAGTTATGAATTTAAGCTTTCAGGCTCATCTTTTGAAAGCGTTGTGCAGATTTCCTTTGAGAATGGTAACTGAGGAGTCAGACAAAGAGTGATTGCACTGTGAAAAGTGTGGAGTGTTGCTCATAGGGGATCTGATATTTTTTTCTTATATTATTTCTCTGTGTGAATTCATCTGAGGGTTTTAGTGGTTGTCTGGAATCCACATAGTTGTTATTGGGACATTTAGTGCACGGGATGTGGGACACCGCATGTTGTGGTATGCGAGGGTAGGACCCATGGATCTTGAAAGATGCATTTGTAAAGAGCAGTGTTGATCATCGTAGCAGTGAAAATATGTCTGCAGGCATTGCAGCTGTTGTTCTAGCAGAGACTGGAGAGATTCACAGGCTATTTCCCTTTGAATGATCCTGTAAATTATGAGTTAACTGCTTATGCTGAACAACTTATTCCACCTTATATTTGGCTGTGACACTGAGTACAGTAAAACTCCAATAGTCCAGCATCCAATAGTCCGGCACTCCTGATAGTCCAGCATCAAAATGGCAAGAGCCTAGTGAGTGAGCTTTGGCAAAAAAATGAGTCACAAGGTAACAGTGGCAGCAGCTGAACTGAGCAAAAAGGGTAAAAAAGGCTTAAAAAAACTAAAACATTACAGTATACTGTATACAGTATGTACAATAAAAAGGGTTAAGAACACTTTATATACAGTATATAATGTATACAGTGTGTGTGTGTGTGTGTGTGTGTATATATATATATATATATATATATATATATATATATAAATAAAACCTGCTTATAGTATCTCCTGAGGTCTGGCATATCTGATAATCCGGCACCACCTAAGTCCCATAGGTTCCGGATTATCGGAAGTCTACTGTACCTTTCCCACATCAGAAGAAGTGCTCTGTGTAAGCTCAAACACTTGTGTCTCACCAACAGAAGTTGGTCCAATAAAAATATTGCTTCATAAATCTTGTCTCTTGGCTATTTGTTTGTCCAAATTATTTTTGAAGACCTCCAGTGGATAGGATTCCACAGTCTTTCTTAGAAGCCCATTCAGAGCTTAACGACTCTTAAAGTTAGAAAGCATTGGTTTATTCTTTTTACAAAGGTCTTCAAGGGCTGATAAAATTCCATGAAACTGGGTAAATATCAGTTACTGTGACAGTATTATGTTTTGTAATCAGTGCAGAAATGTTATGTTTTAATTCGTTTTGAGAATCACAACAACTGGAAAGCCCACGGGACCGTTGCACCGAGTGGTTACACCTAATTCCAGTATGTGCCTTATTTCTGCCTGGACTTGCTCCAGCATGTTATCCTTTGCATGTTGTCAACTAATGGGCCTCAGTAGTGCACACTTCAGCCATCTGTATTTATTTAAAACCCCGCCCTCTGGAAGTGGAGCTATGTAATAGCCGTCTCCTCTCTGTCACCATCTCCCAAGCCAGCCCCTGCTAGGGTTGCGGCACTCTGCTTCCTGTTGCCACAGTGAGGTGGAGTGACTGAGCTGGCCTGGGAGATGGCGGCGGAGCAGATCAATGGCTGGTGTGTTGCTCCACTTCCCTGCATTTCCCGCTGCCATGTCTCCTGGTAATCCCCAAGGCTGTCTCTCTTAAGGGAGGGATTTACGGGAAGGGATGCAATGAATGGAAGAGGGCAAAACAGGTACCTGTTCCTGGCTCCTGCCCCACTCCCAGGGAGTGGCTGCCACTCTGCGCTGCGGGCACTGATACAGACCTAGCAGCACAGGATGGCAGCCAGCATTCCAGGAGCGGCATGGGAGCCTACATGTAACAGTTCATGGTAACCGGTAAGCCCAGGCTTCGCAGTTAACCATGTAAGTGGTTATCCTATTATAGGGTGCCAACATTTTAAAAACATTAATGGCTGCCATCAATGACTGCTTTAACCTATACACAATTATGGAAGTGATTGAAACTGATGAGTCTGCGAACTAAATGCTAGGAGCTCCTGTGTCATCTTTCCCCCCACCCCCCCATTTCCCTTTTCTGGTATTCCAATTGTCACCAAAATCTGCCCTTTGAGGCCTGGAACATTCCCTGAAATATTGAAACTGATCAGATGCAGCATTCAAAAGTTACCAGTTTACATCCAAAGAAACAAATCTCATGAAACTCAGAGCCTTGTTTTTGTTGGGGCTTATTTGTGAAGACATCTTTTGTGTACAAAGCATATTGCATTTTTTTACTGTTATATAAAAAAAGCATATTGAATTCCTGCAGTGCTAAACTCTGAATTTACTTTCAACTAACTTTTTTTAAACTGAAGTTTTAAAAAAAACCTAGGTGAGGATTAGAGACCATTTGTGATTTTTCTTTTATTTCTTTTTTAATTATTACTTGGGCATACATTGTGTTTCATGGATAAAAAGTTCTTAGATTTGAGTTAGTTTAATAAAAATCATGGTAGGAGGGAGGCGCATATCAGTAGTGGGGGTGGCATGTACTGGGGGGGCTGCCTGATACAGTGGCAGTAGTGTGGGGGGAGGGATAGGCAGCAGCTCTCCATGCATACTGGCTCTTGCCTTCCCCCCGCTCCCCATGCTGCTGCCTCTGTATCAGGAAGCCCCCTGGTATGCGCCTCCCCACCCCACTGCCTCTGATACAGAGGCAGCAGTGGGGAGGATGCGGCTGCATGTAACCGTGAAGGTTAATTGATGAGCCCAGGCTCCTCAGTTAATCTTGTGTACATGGTTACACTTTCACATCCCTACTCAAGACCTATTGAAGTTTCTGATTATTAGGGTAATCTGCCAGCTGATTATTTGGGATTGTTCTTTTAAAATGTGATGATGTTTATGTCAATAAAGTGAAATCAAAGTTCTCTTAAACAGCAGTGGGGCCACATTGAAAACAGTTTTCTCTTCACAGTTGAAAACACATAAGTACTCTTACACCCACAAAGTCAGTCTTGTGATTGACATAATCTGTACTGTGTGTTGACAGATGGGAAAGCTCTGCTACTGTAAATTGCAGTAGAATTGTGGATATCTCTGCCAGCTGAGAATGTGGCCCACTAATTTACATATAAATTGCTTTTGCATATGAAATACATTCCTGTGCTCACTAGTAGTTGCTTTCTGCCTTAGGGAAGTTTGAAAATTAACCTACTGGTTATTAGCAGCAAGTTTGAAAATGGGTTTGCAAAGAATGAAGAACTAACCAAACGTTGAATATGAACAGACTGAAGAGCTAGTTCTCCTCTTGCGTTGGACTTGCATTTGGTTTGATGATGAAACTGACTGGCTGCACTGCCAGATTTATACAGAATGCAGAGAACAACATGGTGTGATCTGTAGAATAATCAACCTTGGAGCAGTAGAAGTATTTCTTGTACCCAGCTCCACTATATACCATGGTATTTCTGCTTGTTTGGTTGACGGCTATCTTTGTATCTTCCTTGGACTAAAAAATGGGTTTGATTGTCCACACTAGACCCATGTTGCCTTTGTTGTGAGGACTGCCCTGGGGATTAACTCATCTTCATATACAGTAGCAAGCCAAAGAAACTTGACAAAAAAAATCAAATATTCAGTGAATGAATAGTTAATCATATTTAATGTCACCTTGATGTAACCTTGCTAGGCAAGTTCAGTGACATCACATAATGTCAGTCAAGCCATTTTGAATGACGTGACAATTTAAATGAGATTTAAGACTATTTTTTGTATCCAGATTACTGCTTTGCTGCATGAAAGAATTAATTAGATGTTACTGTAAATACAAAATTTAATTGGTATGGTTTTTTTTAAGTCAAAATGAAAATTAGCTTGTCAGGTGCTTGACTGTAGCAAGTGACAAGTTAAGCTGTATTTTGATGCAGGGCTTTAAATTCAATGCACAGTCCTAGGATCACCCAGTTTTAAAACTCTGAATCTCTGGATAGTGGTCACCTGAGAGCTTGCTTTGATTCAGTTTGCCAGCTGTCTGCCTGGAGCTCTTCCTTGGCCCTGCTCAACAGCTAGTCTTGTGATCTTCTTTACTCTTCATGGAGACATGGGATTCCATCTTTCTGTCCTCTCTTTTCACTTGTACAAGGAATAAACTTTCCCTTTCCCTCGGCTTAATACAGAACTGATCTTTAGCAGTGATTGCAGTATAGTAGAACGTCAGAGTTACAAACACCTCAGGAATAGAGATTGTTTGTAACTGAACAAAATGTTATGGCTGTTCTTTCAAAAGTTTACAACTGAACACTGATCTAATACAACTTTGAAGCTTTGTTATGTAGAAGAAAAAACACTTCTTTTAATCATCTAAAGTGGAATGAAACAAGCACAGAAACAGTTGTCTCACTTTGACTAATTTTTTGTAAACGTTCGCTCAATTTTTTAGTAGGTTTCACAGACCTATACTGAATTTTCTTTTTTCTGCTACTTCCTAATTGCATACTTCCAGTTCCAAATGAGGTGTGTGCTTGTCTGGTCAGTTCGTAACTCTGGTGTTTGTAGCTCTAAGTTTCTACTGTAATGACAATAAGAAACAGTGGTATTAGAGGGGAGGAAGAAAGGATCAGAGCTGAAAACAGTATGAAGAAATGGAAAACAGACTTGCAGAGAAAAAAGACAACTTTTTCCCTAAGGTCTTGTCTAGGTTGGAACAAGGTTTACCCCAGAAAGGATTTTACCAGTGTAGCTATACCAGCAAATCCTTGCAAAAGCACTTGTATGCTATTTTAAAATGTCATAAAAATATCCCATAGCCCTAACAGACATTACTATACAGTAGAATCTCAAAGATATGAACACCAGAATTACAGACTGACCTGTCAGCCGGACACCATGTGGAACGGGAAATTAGCAATCAGGCAGCAACAGAGACCATAAAAAAACAGCTAGCAAATATTGTATTGTGGTTATATTATCCGGCTTTGACAAAGCCCTGGTTGGGATGATTTAGTTGGAGTTGGTCCTGCTTTTGATGATCTCCTGAGGTCTCTTCCAACCCTAATCTTCTATGATACTGTGCATCTGGGCTGCTTGTCCCCGCTAGGGATGTGAAAGGTTAATGGGTTAACTGGTAAGCATCACTCTAAACAGGTAATGCTTACTGGTTTTGGTTAACTGGAAGGGGCTGGAGCAGCAGGTTAAAGCTGGCCCCCCTGCTGGCTCTGCTCCCAGGGAGGCAGCTTCGCTCCTGGGAAAGTGGCAGTGAAGCCTCCTCCCCAGGAACAAGGCTGGCAGCTCTTGTCTGCTCCACTGTCAGGGAAGAGGCTTCACTGCAGCAGCAAAGCCTCGCTAGGTGCGGGGGCTTTGCTGTGGGCTCTGCAGTATAAAGCTTGCTTATTTACATTTTCTATTGCAGAGCCCGCAGTGTGTAACCGCTAGGATTTTTAGCAGTTACATGGTTAGCATTTTAAATGCATTTTTAATCCCCACTCCCACTCCCACTCCCTACTCCTCACATAGGGGCTGCCACTACAGGTAGGAGGTGAAGACACTGAGTTTTGAGACATAGTTCTAACTAAGCCAAGGGTGCAGTTCCCTCTCCTCTCCCGCTCCAAGAAAGAAACTTCCCAAGGTCCTGCTAGAACCTGGCCTTGAGTGTTTGCTGCTGGAGCTGGCGCCCATGCTCCTGCCTGTGCTCTGGAGGAGCAGCTCAGTTTTAAGGGCCACGGACTGCGCCACACACCCACTGATGCCACAGTGCCTCTGGGTGCCTCACTTACCACCCTTGCAGCAGAGGGCTAGACCGCTGCCTGTCAACACCCCCACTTGCCAGGCAGCCACTTATGGATAGAAGGTAAAGGTGCTGAAGTTTGCAGGCACAGCTGTGAGCCCTCGCTCCAAGCGGTCGGCCCTCAGGAGCATCCCATAACATCTTCAGAGTTACGAATGTTTCAGAGTTATGAACAACCTCCATTTCCGAGGTATCTGTAAGTCAGTTCTATTATACCAACAAAACGTTTCTAATGCAAAACCAGCCTATGAAAAAAGCCCCCCTTTTTGCCTTAAATATGTTAGCTAATACTTTTCTGCATCATTTTAGGATGACCCTAAAATCTTGCAGAGCTACAGTTCCTTATGTCTGTTACTATGCCAGGTTTTCCCAGCTCCGTTAGGAAAACAATAAGTATCTGGCCAGTTTCACATTTGGCATTCACAATCCCATAGGAGCAGTGATACCATCAAGAGCAATGGCCATTTCATGCTCCTGCTGCTGTGGTTTGCAAAAGTGCTGAGTAGCTGAGGCAAGCACTTGAATTCTTCACAGGAGAGGAGGACTCAAAAAGCAGACTGTCCGATAGATACAGCAACAGACCTCTTACCCACAAGCCAGAACCAGGTAGGAGATGTGCATCTGGATAGGATCCTCTCTCCATTCACCATTTACTGGTGGACGGGATGATTCAAGGCACTGCTCTTATGCTTTACCATGTGTACACCACACTCATCACTCAAGTTTCTGAATGCCACTTTGTGGCTTTTTCTTGGCATTGATGTTATTTTGTGTATAAAATGAAAATGCACATGGTTCATTTCAATCAGTGCTCTGCGAAGAGGCTAGGGATGAGAGGTTCAATATGCAAGCTGCCCTGGGGAGAGAACTACCCCAGCCTTCTCTCACCTCAGCAGTTTGGGGCCAGGTGAGAAGCACCTCTCCGTGGCACAGCTGTGGGAGGGGTTCCTGACCCCTGTGTGCGGCAGGTCCAGGTTTGTCTGCCCTCTTCACTCCCCAGCCAGAGTGAGGAATGCAGCAAAGTGTTCACTTTCTCCTCCCTCCTTGACAAAGAAAAACAGCCAGCAGTGCTCCCATAAGAACTGGGGGAAGAGGAGGGAGGGATGCTTTAGACCCCCCCCCCGTTTCTAAAGAGTGCCTGCAGGGTGGGAGCTCAGGGTTGGGGTAGTCCCAAAGCGGGGAAGAGGGGACAGGAGGCATGCCCTCTGCCAGCTCCTTTCATCTTCTTGGTGATTCTGTTTCTTTTCTGTATTGTTTTATGAGAGGCAATCCCAATCCAGGCACAGCCCATTTTCCTTGCACCACCAAACCTTATTTTGCTTTCAGTTATGTCAAGAGGAAGTAGTATGCCAAATTTGGTCTTCGTTCTTACCATTTAGGAGGAGAGACAAACTCTCTCAAATATATAGTAAATTTAATAAAAAGCATTCAAATAAACTAAGTGCCAGACAGTGCTGATATATGCTGATGGGTGAGAAAACACTGACCTTGTTCTCTGCTTTGGAAACTGGTATGTTTAAAGGAGCTGTATGCAGATATGGGAATGGTCTCTGTCTTGAAAATGATTGCTTTTGCCTTGATCATATTTCTGGGTTCTTTGTTTTCATTTAGCATGAAAGCTTTCATAGCCTTGTGAAGGTATTATTTTGCTTAATGTAGTTTTACTTAAACTACTGTGAACCAGTGGACAGCAGTTAAATTTGAAGAATCTTTTGTGTTGTCTAGAATCTGACAAATAACTATTTTTAAGGTCCCTTGCAGAATGCAAAGGTCAGTAAGCATGAGCAAGAGGCTTCAGTGGCAATAAGTGTTTATGCAGAAAAGCTGACTTATGTATTGCAGTGAACACTAGCTATAATATGGAACTTGGATGCTAAGTAGAAGTGTACATTAGTAGCTTTGCCAAAGTACTTACAAGCCTTTTCAAACAATATCTTTATCTCACTATGTGTTCTGGTATTACAACAGTGACAGGTTAACACAAACATTTAATATGCAAACAGTTATCCAATATTGAAATAAGGTTTGAATGTGTAAAGTGTAGTTTTAGAAGTTGCTATAGAAGGGGCATACATTTCTTGCATGTAATGAAGACACCCAGACATTTTGAGAATATATTTTCCACTTTCGACCTATGTGAAAACATTGGCTTTTAATGTATGTGTGTGGTGTTGTTTGGTGGGTTACATAAAATTTAATATTACTGTGAAAAGGAACTATGTAAAAATAACACCTTCTTACTCAGCAGATTGTTGTCTTTTACACGGGGGATTGGGATGTGTGTGGAATCTGGGAGGGACCTTAGGTGAAGGAAGGGGTTGTGACCTAGGGAACGGGACCTTAGTGCAGAAGGGGGTGCAGTGTCCAGAAGGGAGTATAGGCGCGGGAGAGGATTCTGACCTGGAGGAGGAGTGTCTGAGGGGGTGCAGGGTCTGGGAAGGGATATGGTTGTAGGAGCAGGGGTGCAGATGGTTTGGATTACATAGGGTAGGAGGGCTGGGTTGTCAGAGGCAGGCTGTGGCTGGGAGGCACGTACTTGGGTGGCTCCCAGCCAGCAGCCCAGAAGGTTCTTAGCTAGGGTCCTTCCTTCCGTGCCTCCACGTGTCCTCAGAGCAGCTGCAGTGGCCATATGTGCTGCTCTGAACTTAATGCTGTGAGCCTGGGGGGAGTGTGAGAGGTATTTCCCATGCTGCCTGAAGATGCAAGATTTTGCTGGAGTCAGGGTCATTGTGAGAAGCCTCTCCTCCCTCTCCCCAGTCTTGCAACATTCACAGACATACATATCCCACAGCCAGCTTTTCTGAGAGCTGAGCAGCATTGGGGCAGGCAGAGAGCTTGACTGTGGGCCAGATCTGGTGGCTTGGTGGGCTGAATCTGGCCAGTGGGCTGTATTTTGCGCAGCCCTGCTTTACATCATTCAGCCAGAGATGCAGATGCTACCATTTAAAACAAATGTGCAGCTTTTTACTCTTGTTATAGCTGCAAAGCTAACATAGCTAATAATGAGCAAACTTTGGAATCTGTCCAGAATTGTTTATTAAACTCCCAGTCAATTACTCCTGTGCAAGAGGTCCCTGAAAGCAATGAAAGTTGCCTAGGTGTCACCCAGGACATAATTAGAAGGCAGTAGCCTAACTTGAGAGGCTAATTTGGTACGCAGGAGCTTCATCACAAGTGATACACATGATGGAAGCTTAACTGTGGCCCTGTTCAACACACAGGAATTGCACAATTTAAGTAAATAGATTACTAAATTGATGTGGTTAAATTGGTGCGTCCCCATTCTCTGGATATTCTTGAAATCAATTTATGTGCCTAAAATTGACTTAATTTAGTTTACCAAATGTAAGCATACCTCCAGAACATCAAATTATGATGTTTTATGAGAGATACTTTCATCCATCATGCATTCTTACTATTTATATTGCCACCAGTAATACTTGCCATTAACTTTATCCACAATAGTATACTGTAACGTTTTTGGAAAAGGAAGTCAAGAAGTTAATAAGATCAGAATAATTTTTGAATAATTTGTTTTTTTTTCTTCTCTGTATTTGTAGAATCATAGTCTTGTAGGACTGAAAGGCACCTCCAGAGGTCTTCTAGTCCAATCCCCTGTACTCATAGCAAAACTAAATATCTAGACCAACCCTGACAGATATTTGTCTAATCTGCTGATAAAAAAATCTACAATACTGGAGATTCCACAGCTTCCCTAGGTAGTTTATTCCAGAGCTTAACCACTTTGACAGGAAGTTTTGTCCTAATGTCCAACCTAAACCTCCTTTGCTGAAATTTAAGCCCATTGCTATCCCCGGAGGTTACCAAGACCAACTTTCCTCCCTCCTTGTGATAACCTTTTATGTACTTGAAAACTGGCATCATATCTCAGGATGTAAAAGTTTAATTGGGTAGCTGATATCTTCCACTGGAATGCTGAAAACTCCGGCAGCCTTGGGAGTTAATCATGTAACCAATAGAAATGTTATCAGTTACACACTTCATATTTTTTTCATTTTTAACATCCCTAGTCATATCCCATCTCTATCTTATTTTGTTTTTCAAATTAATCACACTCAGGTTTTTCAATCTTCCTTCCTAGGTTGTGTTTTCTAGACTGCTAATTTTTGTTTGCTGCTCTTGGGATCTCTCCAGTTTGTCCATCTCTTTCCTGAAACGTGGTGCCCAGAATTGGACACAATACTCCAGTTGAGGCCAGGGGGCCCGACAGCTTTCGTGGGCCCCCGAGGAAGGTGTGTGTATGGGCCAGCTCTGTCCCCTAGAAGGGGAGGGGCCTGAGGTAGAAAGGGTGGGACTGGGACAGAGCGCAGCGCTCTCACCTCTCCCTCCAGCCCTCAGAGTTGACTGGAGTGCACAGTGCAGTGCTCCAGTGGCAATTTAAAGCAGCCTAGGGCAACTACCCCTTTTACCGCACCCCATTGGCAGGCCTGGTTGAGGCCTAATCAGCATAGAGTAAAGCAGAAGAATTACTTCTCGTGTCTCTCTTACAACATTCCTACTAATACATCCCAGAATGTTTACTTTTTTTGCAACAATGTTAAGCTGTAGACTCATATTTAATACATAATGTTCTTTAGCATTAACAGTTTGTTGTGTAATGTACAAACGTGGCAAAAAAGATATGGTCCCATCTCTCAAATGAATTTTACAGCTTATAAAATGTAGACACACATGATAGACTGAAGATTTAACATCAAAGATCTGTCATATTGGTTGGCTGTCATTGAAAGGCATCTGTGGAGAAGTGTGTTTAAAGGAGAGATTTGAATTAAGAGTTAATTTGGTGGACAAGTATGTAACAGAGTTCAAATTGCACTTGATTTGGAATTTTTGTCTGAAAATTCCGATTCATCAACACCAAAAGCTTTCTGAGGACCAGGATGAAATTTCTGGTCAAAAAAGCAAGCAAGCGAGACAGAGAAACTAGAATTAAGCCAGTGGCTAGGGCATTCCTTTGGGGCATAGGAGACCTAGTATCAAATCTGTGCTCTTAGCTGTCTGTGGGAGCTGTTACGCTTTGTAGAAACAATTAAATATTCATTGGGCCAGAGAGAGAAACCGACACTGAGGTCTAGTGGTTAGGGCACTTACCTGGATTGTGGGAGACCCTGTGTCAGGTCAGCACTCCAGATCAGGCAGAACACAACTTATTTATTTTGACAGAACTTTCATCAAGACGGTTTCTTACATCCAAAATAGAATTTCTTGCCAAAATCAGAGAAACCTTCCCAATGCAAATTTCCTTTGATCATTGGGCTGTTAAGGCCAGAATTAATGTTTCCAATGCAGCCCCATTGTTCCTTACATTATTATTATATACTCTTTTAAGTATTGGTCATACTTTCTCAAAATGGTTATTGTAGCATTAAAAGAGGGTTCACAGAAGTGCAGTGGAAACAATTAGGGAGCAGGGATGAAAAGTGGGACAGTTTTTGAAAAAAATTAACAAGAAAGGACATGCTAAAAGTTTATATAATAGTGGACACTGTAGAAAGAAGATCAGGAGGGTTTTTTTTCCCTATCTCATAACACAGGATGAACCAGAAAAGTGACACATTTAAAACTGTTAGAAGGATGTTTCCCACTGAGGCTATGTCTACACTAAAGGCTTCTTGTGCAAGAAGCTTTTTGCGGAAGAGATCTTCCGCAAAAAGTTCTTGTGCAAGAGAGCGACTACACTGCATGGACGCTCTGTCGAAAGAAAGCACTGATGGCCATTCTGTAGATAGCTATCAGGGCACCAGTGCTTTTTCCTCTTTCCTGTTTTTCACAAAAAAACCCTGTTGCCCATCCCCACACACCTTTTTGCACAAGAACTTTTGCGCAAAAAGGAGTTATGCCTTATAGAAAGAGGAATACCTATCCTGGAAAAACCCTTCTGTTCTGTCAATTTACTTGCACAAAAACATGCTTGAGGTGTGGACTCTCCGCGAGTTTTTGCGCAAAAGCTCTGTAGTGTAGACCTAGCCAGAGAGACTAATTCTGGTTTTGCAGGATCTATAGTCTTCCTTTTGAGATAACAAAGGAAGTCTTTTTTTGTTTTTAATTATTAATTGTTTCTAATAGTAATGTCTGCTTTCCAGGCTTCTGAGAGCTGTTTTTGCTTACAAATCCATTATTAATCTTACACAAGGAAAAAATTATTCTGTGTATTACAGAACTCTTATTGTTTTCAGCAGAATCAGGATGTTTTAGTTACTTCATTTTTTCTATTCTCCATACTGTGGGTATGAGAACTGTCTACTCATCCTAAACAACAGAAGGACCATGACATTTTTTCAGAATAGAACACAAGTCTTCAATTTTGAGAGTTTGTTCATTTACTATGAGGAACTGAAGAAAGGGCACAAGACCTGTGCAAACATGCTGTCAAAATGGATTAGTTTATGTACTCTAGAGTCCCAATTTAATATTACATTGAGAGTTACAGTGACTAATTAGTTAAGATTGCAAAGAGGAGTACCCTTACTTCTCCCTGCCCTTCACTATAATTTAACAAAGAAATGTTCCAGAGTGGATCTTTGCAGAAATATGGAGGGAGGGTTGTAATATTGAGGTAAAAACATTTCAGCCTTTTTGCAGTATGAGAGGGGAGAATGTTTCTTCCTTATAACGTTCTTGTACTTAAGCTGTTCTAGTGCTGAAATATCTGAAGGCAAAAAACTGAAAGAGTAATTTGGGGAGTGAAATTTTGTTTTCATTTGTCCAAGTTGCAACCTCTTAGAAAGTGCATTTTGTCCAGTTTGCTCCCATTTTTTGTGATAGGTGGGCAGGAAGAGAGATCCCCACTGTGGCTCTCATCAGTTGCACAGGACAAAGCTTTGAACTGAAATATATCTGGTAGAGGAGAAATGAACAGAAGCAATAAGGGAGGAAATTTTTTTAGTAAAAATGTTATGAGGTTTCTTTTATGAATGTGGTAGTGCAGCATATTAAAGCATTTTCTTTACTGTGCTGGACTGATTCATATATGCTGTGTTGGGCAGCTGGATACACAAATACAGCTCCAAATGTTTGCTGTGTTACACATAAAATAACAGCCTTGCCCCCTATTGGTAGCAGATTAATTTAATACTGCTGAAGTACTCAACTGATTAAGCCTGCTGTGGGTTGATTGGTGTGAATATTTTAGATATTCTATCCTTTTTATTTCTTCCATGTGACAAAATAAAATGTGGTTTGTAGTTACTTGCTAGAGTTGGAGGAAAAATGAAAGTGATACCGTTTTGTAATGGACTTGAGAGTGTCATCAATTTATCAATCTGAAGAAATAATAAATTTTATAAAATGAACAGCTTTTATTAAATGAATTAACTTTCTTAATAGCAAAAACTCTTGCTAAGCAATTTAATTGGAATCACTGCAAATAGAGCAAAGTGCATATCATTTAGCTAGACTAGCAGAGACTTAATTACAAAAACAATAAAAATAAATGTAGCAGAGGTCAGCTAGGAAAGTACTAGGATAAAAGACTTTAAAGCATTTTTGTTAAATTTCAAATGATGACAAGAATTGCACCCAATTTGCTTCCTAAAGGCTTGAGCTTGCAAACACATGTGCTTCATTCACTTCAAGCATATGAATAGTGCCATTAATTTTGACATTATTAAGTAAAACATTTACTGCAGTTTGGTGGTGATAGTGCGTCTAGTATTGAATCAAAGATTTTGTTATGTTATGCTCCATGGTTAGTGTTTGTGATGGGCATTGGGAGGGTGGAGAAGGTGGTCAGAGATGTTTTTTTAATAGGTTAAGTTACCCTGCTTAGACCCTAGAATTAAAACATAAGGGACAAAAGCTTATGTATAAGAATACTTGGTGCCCAAAACTGCTTTTGGTTAGTAGGTTTGCCACATATAGGAAGTACGAAGGGTGGAGTTGGAATAGAGGAATCACAATCCACTGCGGTTAAGGGTTGTGAAGAAATGAGAAATTTCTTTTACAAACAAGTTTTCAATTACTGTAGTACAAGCTTTTCCCTTTTTCGATGGATGCAGTACTCAAACTGGAGATAATTGTATTTACATAATATGTTTACATAAGTGTTGTCAAAGAGCTCAAATACTGTATAACATTGTATTTGTTTCTGTTCTGTTATAAAAACAGAATAGTATACTGCCTTAACATACAAAACAGAGGGGGCAGCTTTTTTTTTTTTTAAAGGGAAAGAAAAGCTTTGGACAGGCAAATAATAAATGAGCCCAATAAGTTTAAAGGGACTTTTAAAATAGGAATGAGAATAAATTCAGTAGATAAGTGAGTTTGTGCTGCAAAGCTATAATAAAAGTGGCGAGGAGTCCTGTGGCACCTTATAGACTAACCGAAGTGTTGGAGCAACACTTCGGTTAGTCTATAAGGTGCCACAGGACTCCTCGCCGCTTTTGCAGATTCAGACTAACATGGCTACCCCTTTGATATATAATAAAAGTGTAATTGCTTGCTGACTGATAACTGTGATGAGTTAAAACAGCGGCAAGTAAGTGTGCGTCTATCAATACAAGTCTTCCAGGAGCTGGTGTCAAAGTGCAGAGTGGTGACATGCAGATGAGCCCCCCTAAGGGCATAATTGTCTGTGAGCTAATGAACAACCTGGTTGGAGCAGGAGGGAAAGCAAGTTCTACCTCGGAATCAGTAGATAGGCTACAGAAACCCATAGTATTCATAAGTAACTGAGTCTACTGTAAATAATTGGAGCCTCTCAGTATGGACATCAAATAGCTTTTGTAATGAAGTGCATGAAATGATGGTTAGATACCAAATGGAGTTTCTGTTAAGCCTCGTTTACTTTAAACAAATTTTTGGACAAACTATCTAAATGTATGTACTATTCAATAAAACATATACAAACACCCAACTCTAGAATGGCAAAAACATCTCTCAATTGCTAGTGTGTCTCCACCAATTCTCAGCTTACGAGTTAGGGTATGTCTACATTGCAGTCAGAGGTCTGACTGAAGTTTAAGTAGGCATACAAAGAGTTCTGGCAGGCTTGTGCAGCATGTAGGAAAGCCCATGATGCCACATCTTAACTGCTAGTTTTGGTCTTGCTAGCATATGTATTAGGGATGTGAAGGTTAAACAGTTAACGAGTAAGCCTCACCCATAATGAGTGAGGCTTACTGGTTCTGGTTAACTGGTAGGGGCTGGAGCAGCTCCCCACCTGCTCTTGCAGGGGGTTGCTCCAGCCCCGCAGTGCCCGCTGCTGGCAGGGGCTCTCTAGCTGTCCAGAACAGACCCTGTGCACTGTGGGCCCGATCTGGGCTGCTCCAGCAGTCTGACTTCTAGTCCCATGCATAGGCCATAGATTTGTCTGAATGAGTACGAGAGAGAGAGCAGAATAAAGTATGCGTCCTTCAACCATCTCTATGGTCATTCTAGACTATTTGGATTTCCCAGCATGGTATATTTCAGATAGAAAAATGTAACTCCCAGCATCTTAAAACTAATATTATCCAAATTTTTGAGGTTTGTATCATTGAGTTCTGATGTTCATTGGGTGTGGAAATCCTATTATCCATATTGTATAGCTAAGAAATCAAAGAATGAAAATTAAGAATTGTTTCCATACATGACTTTCTAAATGTATGATTTTTTTTCCCCTGCAGGTCTGAAGACTTACCTGATATCTGGTAAGAAGCTGAAAGAATCCCATTGCAGCTGTTCACAAGTATTAGTTCCTGGCCTGGAGACAGGAGATGGAAACAAGATACAGGGAGCACCATCCACTGAGAGTATTGGTGATTTGGCAAAGACTCTCAAACACTCAGAGAAACCCAAGGTTAGGGTTGGTCGTTATTGGGGTTATTTTGTTTGTTTTGTTTCAATGCATACAAAGTATTTTTAGAGCTGTAGAGATATGAAGCAGGTTATCGGCATAGAGGTAAAAGAGACTGTGAGTGGGTCGGTTCACTGAAGTGGTACCTCTTGTTGGCTATCCTGGGGATTAGCTCAGCCAGTTGGTACACTCCCTTCACGTGGTGCCTCTCTTGTCTTCCTTCCACCCCTTCTGACCCAGCTCATGCCAGGAACTGCAGCCTCCTCTTCATGATCCAGCCGCCATATTTCCCTTTTCTATACAAACAGTCCAAGACAATCTTCTCCTGTGCTGTCTTGATGGTGCTACTTCTCCAGAGGCCAGTAGGGGAACTTCAGCCCGTTTGCTACACTGGGTTCCAGTCCAGGGACCCTCAGCTCAGTAGTTCTGGCCTCTACCCCTTTTGCCTTCAATGTTCCTTCATAGGTTGATTTCTACTCTTCCTGGTGTGGCTCCCACCCCTTCTCTGCGGGTACCAGTACCAAAACCATTGCCTCCATCCTCTTCCCAGAGAGAGACTGCAGATTACCTCCCTGTAGTTCTCAAGCGCTCCTCCTCAGGGAGTCCCTGCCCTCAGCTCCTGGGCTTATAGACCCAGCCTATTCCTGCCTAGCTGAGCCTCCCTTAATCAACTCTTTGCTCCCTGGCTACTTCCCTAGCTGAAGCCTGGGCAGTTATTTTAACCCCTTCTAATGCTGTGTGAGGTGAACACCCCATCACAGAAACCTTCTGTTGCTCGCTCAGATGCTTTGTTTTTTGTTCATAACATTAGTTTGGTCTGAGTAACGAAAACCGTTCAAAGAGATTTAGCCACACACCCCACAAATCATGTTTAGTTTTCAGATGTGCTGCTGAACAAATAATTTTAAAGTATCGATAGTTGAGATTAGACAAATTAACAAATTCCTTTTTGAACAGTCTCCACTGAATGGTAAAAGAAAATGTTTCTGTGCTGTATACAGGTACTTTGGCACACTCCATTAGCTCATTTCTAACCCCTGAGCGACTGCTATGCTATTCTCTTTTTGAGGATTGGAAATACAGCTAGTCATGCTTCAGATTTGACAGTCAAATTCTCTCCTTTCTCAGCGGACCCCGCCTCCCTCTCTTGTTTCTTCCTCTTTCTCACAAGAGCCTTCAAATTATGTGAAATCTAGTAATCTAGCATCCTGATCATGAATATGCAATAGAGATCAGTAAACCTAGTGAAGACAATAATCCCTATACAATCAAAAATTGCCAGTTTGTCCTGCGTGATGCTCTCCGTGTCAGTTGCTGTGAAATAGATAGATGTACACCAGTAGCTGCTTCCTTTAGAAATTTAGTGCAGATTATCTAAAGCTAAGGGCAATAATGTGTATGTATTAATTTCTGAGTACTGAAAATGACAAACATTCTTAAGAAGAATGAAAAGGTAGCCTAGGAAATGTAGATTCTGTTTATTGTTACTATATATTCTTCCATCTCAAAACTAAACTGGTAGAGAACAAATTATTATTCTCTCTTTCCACTTCTGTTGTGGTTCCTCCTAGCCAGCTGATGGAGTCAAACCACTAAAGACTAGATCTTCCAGTCTCATGGGGATGCAGAGCCCCTTGATGTGTTCTTCTTATTACCCTAGCATCTGGCTTCTGAAAATTGACTGCCACATGGGTTTCCTCCTCTCCCTTTTTACCTGCCTCCCTCACTCTCAACGTTTCTTGCACACCAAAAGGCTGGCAATGCAGTGGGGGTAAGGCAGGCTTTCTATTTGCTCTGTCTCTGCACCACACCCAGAAGTGGCTATCTGGTGCTTGTGGCCGGGGATCTCCATGCTCTGCCCTTTCCTGAGTGACTCCACAGCTCCCTTTGGCCAGGGGCAGCACGTGGAGACATCCTAGTGTCCCTGCCTAGGAGATGCTGCCAGGGATGACCCAGTTGCTTTAGCCCCAAGGTAAGCACTACCAAGCCAGAGCCCATAGCCTCTTCTGCTTGGCAATACCCTACCCCAGCACAAAGCCTACTCCTTGCACCCAAACTCCTTTGCAGAGCCCACATCCCTCACCCCCTCTTATACCCCACAATCCTCTGCCCCAGCTCGTTGAAAGTTAGTGAGCTTGCGAGAGAGATGCACTGTGGTTGTTCCTCCCTCTGCCGGTAACAATTATTTACACTGTGTTTTTATACTAAACAAAATGGCTATGTCTAGACTGGCATGATTTTGTGGAAATACTTTTAATGGAAAAGTTTTTCCGTTAAAAGTATTTCCGCAAAAGAGCGTCTAGATTGGCACGGACGCTTTTGCGCAAAACAAATGTCAGCTGTCTACACTGGCCCTTTTGCGCAAAAGTTTTGCGCAAAAGGGACTTTTGCCCGCACGGGAAGGACAAAGTATTTCCGCAAGAAGCACTGATTTCATACATTAGGAAGTCAGTGCTTTTGCGGAAATTCAAGCGGCCAGTGTAGACAGCTGGCTAGTTTTTGCAGAAAAGCGGCTGATTTTCCGCAAAAACTGGCCAGTCTAGACACAGCCAACATGTTTTAGCAAGTATAAAAAGTAAAATTTAAGTGATTGCAAGTGAAAACAGATCCAAGTAAGTTACTCATCCAAAATAAACAAAACATGCCAGCTAATTCTAATACACTAAGAAACTTGTTGGATGCAAATTCTTACCCTAGTCATCTCTTTAACAAGCTAGGCAGCCTCCTAGCTTGGGCCCAATCCTTTCCCTGTTCAGACATAGATGTTTCCAGCAAGCATTTTGGTTGGCAAGCAGGGGTCTCCTGGTGTCTGGCAATCACGCCTATTGTTTGGTTTCCCAACCCTATAACCCTTTTGACCAAAATGGGAATTCTTTGTGCTCAGTTCAGACTTCTCATGTTGAGTGTAAAAGTACAAGATCCAAAATAAGTTCCAGCATCAGGTGGCCTGGCTGCATGTCTTTTTAGGATTAACCACAGTTCAGGCTTAGAGGAAAAACAAGCCCATTTATAGATCATTGTCTTGAACACCGGGCCATTATGTCTCCAGGGAATTACAAATGGCCCTCATTTGCTCATCAAGATTTATAAACAATCCCACAGTTTTTATTTCTAACTTCTCATACAGGAATGAGGAATGCACTGAAATAGAATACACACATTCAGCAGATTGTATTTTTAAAATGTCACCTGATGCATTTTGCCTATGCATATTCATAAGCCAATTTTCATAAAGTATGGGAGGGCCTGACAATGTACAGTTTTGAGAGTCTGCTGCTGGCAATGAAAATGTGTCTTTTGTGAAATGCATAAAATTGTGGTGATAACTGAATATTTGTTTTCAATCTTTTTCTCTTCTTGCAGACGTGTCCTTCATGTAGTGTTACATTCGCACCCAACAGTGATGTCAGTATAGAGGAAGGAGCTATTCAAAATGGCTGTCAGGATGAACATAAAAATAATACCAAGGTAACTTAAGCTCTCTCACACCTGACTTCTCTATATCAGTTCTAATTGTCTCGTTGTGTACCGGGTTCCTCTTCACTTCCGTACAACTGGCAAGCAGCAAAGCCAATTTCAGAATTTTTGGGCACCAGAGCTGGAGCACTTTTTATGTACGGCTACGTCTACACTGGCAGCTTTTTGTGGAAGAGTTCTTGTGCAAAAACTCTTCCAGAAGAGAGCATCTACACTGGCATGTGCTTTTGTGCAAGAGCATCCATGCCAGTGTAGACACTCTCTTGCGCAAGAAAGCTCTGATGGCCATTTTAACCATAGGGCTTTCTTGTGCAAGAAATTCATGTTGCCTGTCTACACTAGCCTCTTGCACAAGAACAGTTGCATAAGAGGGCTTATTCCTGAGCGGGAGCATCATAGTTCTTGCACAAGAAGCCCTGATTTTATAAAGTAGAATGTCAGTTTACTTGCACAAGAACACACGGCCAGTGTAAACAGGCAGCAAGTTTTTGCGCAAGAGCGGCCGCTTTGGTGCAAGATCGCGCCAGTGTAGAGACAGCCCTCAACTTTCATTTTCATTTTGATTACTTAGGCCGGAGCTCCCTGTCTTACCCTGCCTTTCCCCAGCACAGCTCTGTCACTGGTATCTCTCTAGCAGGTAGCTAGGTCCCTCTCCCTCCAGAGCTGGAGCACAAGTGTGTGGTCCTCTCCAGGAGCCATTTTTATAAGGGCCTAGCTGGGCCCTGTTTGCCTGTCGCTAGCCTCATTCTAATTGACTCCTGGGACAGCCTTCTCCCAAGACTGTTTTTAACCTTTTATCTTGCTACATGCCCACAGAGACAATGATAGGTGGAAGAGCCCATCACCACATTATTGAATCCACTAATTAGGCCTAATTTCTGACACACCAGTTTTTGTTCATTAATTTCCAGACCCACTTTTTTTGTTTACCATGCATAATCTTAACAGTCCTTGGATTATAAATCAGCAGAGACATCTTTTAAGATCAGAAAGGCAGTGAATGAAACCTCAGTGGAGCTTGTATTACGCTTCTACCATCGCTCACTCTGAGGGAGTTAGGCTACAGGAAATTCCAATTTCAGTTCAAGCCTCAGCACATCAGGAGGCAGTTACTTCAAAGGAAGGATGTTGCTGGTCATCTCAAAATGCTGAGGTGATATGTGTAGGATACTTTTACCCCTTCTGCTTCTGTTTAAGTGCCACCTACCACAAACCACCAAAGACTCTGAAACAACCAACCTCACACAGGCTGAATTTTTCTTTGAGTTTTCCACCACTGCAGCTGCAGAAGTGGTAGCAGCAGTTATGATCACTAGTATGTATCAGCTGTTGGCATTTTCAGCAGAGTTTCATTTGTCCCTGCTTAGAAGAGGTCTGTGCAACCCTGGATAATATGCCTGTTGTATTTTCTAGTGGGTAATTGGAAAAAAAATCTTGCTATATATTTTGGAAATGTGCATTTGTCTCTCTGTCCATCTGTCTGTGTACCATGCTAATTCTATATTGTTCTTGTTAAATCATCAAAATATTGTGTGGTATCAAGTCAAATGCATTACAAAGGTCTAAGTACTGTGAGAGGGCTACAGGAGAATAATTGAAGGGAAATATATTAGTCCTAGATTAAATAGGTCCCTGTTCCCAGGGTAGACTAACAAGGGCTGATCCAGAACCAGCAGGAACCTGCTAGAATCAATCAGAGTGATCAGACCAATTAAAACATCTGGAACCAATTAGGAGACTTCCAGACTCAAGGGATTCAGACTTATCAGAACACATGGGAGCCAATTAAGAACCAGTTGAGACTGGTTTAAAAAGGCTGCCCTTCTGCTAGCTCAGTGTGGGGGAAGGAGTTGATGAGTGAAAGCGCAGTGCAGTGTTTGGGAGGAGAAAGTTCAATCAGGTACCAGGAGGAAAGAACCTTTGCTAATAGAGGGCTCATCAGACTAGCAAACAAAAGTATAGCAAAATCCAGTGGCTGAAAGTTGAAACTTGGCGAATTTAGACTAGAAATGAGATGAATTTTTTATCAGTAAGAGTAATCAACCATTGAAATGACTTACAAAGTGTTGTGATGGATTGTCCATCACTGGCAACTTCTAAATCAAGACTAGATGTTTTTCTACATGATATTCTCTAGTTAAAGCAGAAATTAATTCAGGGAAGTCCTATGGGCTGTGTTACACAGAGGCTACGTCTAGACTGGCATGATTTTGCGGAAATACTTTTAACGG